>JAYESA010000003.1:36307159-36844659 GCA_036927795.1 Iris macrosiphon
ACCTCAATCATCTGCTGCTAAAACAAAATTTTCCATCCCAAACCAGACTATCTATAGAAATAAATGAGGGGGTTTACAGTCGTGTCACTACCACATTTCTAGAGTAGGGGCATTTTTCATTTGCAATATTTATATATATTGTGTTTATAGCTACGTAATATATATAATATGTTATATTATTATTAATAATATAGGTTAGTGGGCTAAACTTGATGTAACCATTAGACTCAACCTCAAACTAGACATCTTTGGACCCACTAGTTAATCCCCTTTCATTTAATTCAAAATTTGTTAAGTTTCTATTAAGGGATAAAAACCCCGCTTATTGAATAACTCTTTATGACAAATAATAGAGGGTATAATGGACGTTGTGCATTAGCTAGCCCTATGTTTAACTTGGCCGACCCTATATAGGAGAGGGGGAGCCTCTCTCAAGTGTATTTTATGTTCATGAAACCTTAGATTTAGTTCTTCCCCAAAACCCCCTTCATTCCTCCACTAAATTTCAGAAATTAAGCCCAAATTTCTCTTATTTTTTCTCATCTAAGAAGCCTAGAAGCTTAGGTTTCAAGGAGCATTGAAGAACAATAAGCTTGGCTAGAGAACCCTTGACTTTGCATTGGAAATCCATTTTCCAAGAGGTAAAATTCTGAAATCTCTCTTTTAAATTATGTTTTATTTATTTTGTTGACCATTAGGAGCCCACTCATGGTCTAGGAATAGCCACAAGCGGAGAGATGAGTCTCTATTAGTTTCCAGGGTTTTCTTCATGAAGTTGTGTTCACATTTGGGATTTTGTGTTTAAGAATGTATTTTTCCCTTTTTTTTATACAACTAATTACATTAGATATATATAAATATATTTGACTGGTATATATAACATTAGTTGCATATTGGGGGTTTTAGCATGAGTGTATCATGAGTAT
This sequence comes from Iris macrosiphon, assembly GCA_036927795.1. NCBI lineage: Eukaryota > Viridiplantae > Streptophyta > Magnoliopsida > Asparagales > Iridaceae > Iris > Iris macrosiphon. The sequence goes on from JAYESA010000003.1 coordinate 36,308,086, forward strand.
CTTGATTAGTGTACTCAAGGTGCTTGATGAATTGACTAATGGTAGAATGTACCTATTTTAGATGTTATTTTCATATGATATTGTATACATATTAGTGTTTATATATTGTTTAGAGTATTGTGGGGAGTGTCTTTTGCATGTGTGTATGCTGTGTCGTAGTGTTAGCAATGAGGTAAGACTGGAAAGGGGTTGCGTTATGCAAGCTAGGTGACAATATCATACCATTAAGAGCAAATGTGGATTTGGACTGCTACAAGGCATAGAAAGGACTCGAGTCTGAAATTCTTAAAGGGTATCCAGTGTAGTATTATTGCATAGATGTAAATGAGTATTCAATATGTGGGTATCAGGTATTGATGTTAAGGTATAGTGGATATAGGTGCAGTGGTTTAGTGAATTAGTATTTGGAGAGTGTCAATGAGACCATTGTCATGGTACCTATGAGTACCAGATGAGAGAATTAGGTGATGGCTTGAGGGGACTGCAGCAAGTGATATAGTGAAGATTTGGGGTGAAGATGATACCTCTATAGTAGAGGTAGGAAGTAGCCTAGGGTGTATAATTGGAGATTAAGAACTTGGACACTGCAGGTTGCAGTATGGGGGTGTACAGGGGATACACTGTACAACAAGGAGTAGTTTTCTGCAAATTTCAAGTCTACAGTAGGCTGGTAGAACGCTGTCTAGGTCACGAGAACGTGTGTATGTCCAGCCTATGTTGCAGCATCGGTGGTAGAACGCTGTCTAGGTTATGTAACTATCTAATCAATCTCACATGAATATCCAACTCCATGAGGAGATACATACAGTATAATATGAACAACATACTCAATCACATAACTACAGCACGATAAGATCTCAAAGAAACAAGTAAGATGCAACACAAGTCTAAAGTAGAAATAGTCTAACTCAACAATATAATCCAAGTCTCAAATAAGTTTGCCGGAGACAAATCCGGTACCAAAATAGACAGCTAAGAAACTAACTATATAACTAGTGATTCCGGCTAAACCTCCCAGAATCATAACTGAACTACCAAGTCCAAGACTGCAGCTACTCACCCTGTGGTCCATAAGTGTCGGACACCAGTCCTCTAGGCATAGTCTGGAAAATATTTTCCAGTCAGGAAGGAGCAAAGTACATCTCAAATAATATTTTCATTTAATTGATAAGGGCTATAAAACAATAAACAGATAATGCTATATACTGAGAGAAGACAGTGAATAAATGCAATGGCAAAGTAAAGAGACAGGCAATGTAAAGAGACAGGCAATATAGAAGCAATATGAAACAGTCAGTGCATATATGAAACAAAGAGAACGAGATACAATATCATATACGGGTGATGTAGTATATGATCTAAAATAGGGAACTGTAACTATTCTAAGTGTTTAAAATATTAGTCTATCATGTGATCGGCTTGGGACAGGATCAGGCTGGCTACATATGATTAGCTATGATTCATGTAAGGTCAGGCTAACCATTTGGTTAGCTATGATGCATGTAGAGGTCAGGCTAATCATATATAACAACGATGAGGCATGTAATGGTCAGGCCGTACCCGACGTGAGATGTGGGGTGAGCTATGATGCATGTAGAGTTGGGTATGATCACATAATCTACTAATATTTTCTCCGCCCCCAACTAGTACAGTGGATCCAATCACGATATGTCACGATACACAAGAAATATCTAATATATCATCAATGTAATATCTCATGATTTCAGGTCCAATCTATATACTTATCCGTGTAGCACAGTGTCAAGAATCAGATGTAACATTTCTAGATACTGGAATTATAGATATTATCAAATAATTGGAAAAATTATCAGAGAATGTACACGCCTTGGGTCCTTAGCTGGTAACATCAATGTCCTGTTCCAGAGTATTGTCTGGATGATCCAACAGTCCTATTGACAAATCATAAATATAACATTTGCATCAGATGCTACACTATCGCACAATCAAAATACATCGAACTCAGGGGCTATGCCAGGTATGGTACTAGTCAACTAGGGTCAAGTGCATCAAGTTGCACGGGCGTCGCGTATGTGATTGCTGTGCAATCCGACAGTCGGTGATACGGGTCTTGCCAGTACGTTGATGTACATATGGCAGCCTTCTATTAATTAACAGGGTTACAGGGTCATGTGTAGTTACGAGGTATCCGTATTTATACTCGGGTTACCTAGTAGAGGTATATATATAAATATACATAGTACACTCATAATATATTACCAATTAATTTCATATATAATATATATATATACACTTAATGAATTTACACTATTATATACATGTACACATATACATACTAATCAAAATATACTATGTACATATATACATATATTAAAAAGGGTACTGTGCACGTACATTACGTACACATATGTATATATATACCAGTTCGAGAAATTCATCATATATATAAATATCAAAATAAAAAATTACATATACTATATACTTGTATATAAGTACATATATATATTTATATACCAATACAAATATATATATGCTACATATATATACATACCAAAATACATACTAACATATATTATGAATACGTATGTACCAATATATATGTTGAATACACAAATACTAATAGGGAATACACTATATGTTAATACATACATATATATATATATATATATATATATATATATATATATATATATATATATATATATATATATATATATATATATATATATATATATTTGAATACATAAATATACTATTAGAGAAATATATCATATATCATATATATATATATATATATATATATATATATATATATATATATATATATATATATATATATATATATATATATATACCATTAATTAATATTAATACATACAAATACTAATACACTAATTGAATTTATACCAGTATCCATTTTATTAAATATATACTATGTGAAAATAAAACCAATATACATACATATACATATGTATATATATGAATACATATATACTATTACATATAATACATATATACTATTACATAGAATATACTATTACATCTCAACAATGAAGGAGGGAAAGAGGGAGAGGGACTCACAGTCGATGGTGGTGGTGATCGTGGCCGTCTCAGGCGAGTCGGGGAGGAGCTCAGGCAGGAGGAGATGGAGGAGGAGCTGGACGGACCGGTCGGGGGAGGTCTTGGCCGGAGCAGGGAGCAAGGGGGAGCTCGGGAAGGATGACTGGTAGTGGAGACGGGGTCGGTTCACCGGAGGGGATGGGAATTCCAGCGGGTCGAGGGGTGTGTGCAGGCGGAGGATCTAGTCTAGGCGAGGTCGGCGGGGCTAGTTGAAGGAGTCGTGGGTCGGCAGTGCTCGGCGGATAGCCGGGCTGAAGGTATCGAGGGAAACTCGACGTATGGGTCGGGAAAAGGGGATGTCGACTGGGATGGGAGGTTGTGTAGTCGAGCGGAGCTGCGCCGGAGTCGGGATACAGCGAAAGGAGCTACGGGTCAGGTGCGGTGGTGCACAGCCGCCTTGGGGGAGATTGCACAGTTACCGGAGAGAGGAGAGTATGGAGGAGGAAGGTGGAGAAGCTTCGCCGGGGACGGGGTGCAGGCTCGACTGCTGGCCGGAACTGGAGTAGGATGCAGGGAAGAGTGGTAGGCTTGCCTGGGTGGTTCAGTGAGGAGAGGAGAGTTGGGGATGGTGGAGTGGGGTGATGCTCCGACGGGTCGGCCGGAGCTGAGGGCCGGGGGATGCCCAGGCTGAACAGTGGAGAGATGATTTCCCCCCCTTCCTTTAAATTTAAAAAAAGAAGGAGAAGAAGAAGAAAGGAACAAGAAGAAGAGAAGAAGAAAGGAAAAATGAAAAAAAAGGAGGAGATGGAGGCTACGGTTGAGTGAGGGAGAGGTGATGGGGGCTTCCCTAGGTTTGGGGATTAGGGTTTGCTTGGGAAAGAGGGAGGTGATGTGATATTATATAGGAAGGGTGATGGGAGGTGTGTGGTGATGATGAACCCCCATTTTGAATGGGTGGCCAGGATTTGATATGGAGAAAAAGAATTATACATGGAGAGGGTTGGGTTGACTAGTCAATATTATGGCTTCTTCATTGGTTTGAACCAATGGGGTGTTGACACCTAATACAACATTTGCAAATTACCCCCTTGATTTTGGGTAATTGCACAGACACATGAAATGATAAAAATTTGGTGGGCGATTTGGTGTTTGGTGTTTTGCAGGGTGAGGGGGTATTGTGTGTTTGGTATGGGCTTAATTAGTGGGGTATTTGGATTAAGTCGGGATTAAACGGGATCAGTCAAAATGGTATCCCCAATTTAATTAGAAATAAATGCAAGCTGTGTTCTAAAATTAATTAGGAGTACATGGGGCCAAAATTAGGTTAGGACACAAATATTATTAGTGAAGAAGACTCAGAACAGAATATTATCCTAATTTTGATTGCACGAAAAATGGGTCGAGATTGCCTCCAATTTCGATTGGAAAGCACAAGGATACAAAGTTGGAATTTATTTAAAATAAAATAAATGCCCACGACGAATATTATGCGGCTAAATGAAGCACAAGAGAGCATAATTATGAGTTACAAAAAGGTCAGAATGGAAGGCGGGCACGTGTAGGGCAAGGTTGTGAAATTTGCTGGAAGGCAAAAGCTAGGGTAGCGCTGCAAATATCGAAGCAACGGTAAGGCGCAAAAATTAAATAAAATTACGGTAATAATTACAACCTCAATTAATTAAATTCTAATTAATATAATTTAATACACAACACTATAATTCGGTCAGGTGTCCATCTAGTGGGCTTCTAGGTCAAGTCTACCAGCTCAACATTAATGACACTGTATATATAATATTATAAATACACATCTCATGCAATTATTTAAATTAAATACACGCAATATTAATTATATATGAAAAGTCAAAAATACCCCTGTTTTTGGAACGTGGTAGTGACACTACTTGCTGTGTTCTATTTTTGAATAGGTATCAGGATAATTAAGGGGTAAGTGCAGATAGAGGGTCTCAGTGGAGAGGGCCAGTGACAACAATGGGTTAGTTACCCATAGTAGCACTGCCAATAGGTATGGGCCTGGTTGTAGTGTTGGTTGAGAGTAGAGTAAGTGTTGTGTACTAGTGAGATATTAGTAGAGGTCAATTGGGTTATTATTTGGACTAAGGTATGAGTAATATCAAGTCAGAATGCTAGAGTGTAGTATATAAGCATAGGAATATTAGTTTAGTAGCATAGATACTAAGGTATTACGCAACACTGTGTATGGCTAAGGTTTTAGATGGATCTTGAACAAGGGAGTTGCCAATAGGTTTTTTTTATACTAAGTTACTGAATGTAAATACTTTAGAGTATTAGATTATTCGGTAAAGTTATTTATTATATATATATATAGCTATATATTATATGATATCTAGTTCCAATATTAACTAGTATAACCTAGATACCTAGAGATGACCTAGTAACACTCTAGAAACCCACTCTATGGATAAGTATAGACTCTAACTTCAGAATTAGCCTAGTATAAGACCAAGTGACCTAGAAACGACCAAAATGCCTAAACTTGAGTTAATTACACCTGTTTATTACTCCGAAATACTCATTAACATTGATATTCCATATATAGGACTCTTGGACTCCAGTTTTTGCATTGTTTACTATTCATTGCTCAGGATCACAGGCGAGTACATTCTTTGACAGTTTTTATTATTTTTCTCGTTACTATGATTCTATTTGTAGTGTATTCTTGATTCTGACGGAGCAGAAACACGGGCTAGTATCATAGATACCTGTCATGAGGAGTCATGATTGGAACCAACGTACTAGTTGGGGACGGAGAAATATTAGCAAGTTATGTGATCATATACCACCTTACATACATCATAGCTCACCCCACACATAACATAGGGTAAAGCCTAACTATTTACATGCCTCATAGCCTGTTATATATGATTAACCTGACTATTGCTCGCATCATAGCTAACCAGAGAGTTAGCCTGACCTCACATGTATCATAGCCAATCATATATAATAAGTCTGATCTAGTCCCAAGCCGATGACATAATGAACTGATATTTCATGACGCTTAGCTAGAATTTCTAGTCTTTTATTCCATTTCATTCATTACTAGTATTCACCCATATTTGTTTTATTGCTAGTTAGTTCTATATGATGATTACATATCTCTCCAGTATTCCTTATCTTCTAATATTTCTTTCATCATGTATTTCCTTATACTATTTTATTGTTTTTATTAATATAATTGAAATTTCTATTAGTGGTTGTGCTTCGCTCCATTTCTGACTGTATAACATTTTTGAGAGGATATTGAGAATTTATGTCCTACCCATTATGGTCCAAGAGTAGATGGTGATTACATCCCGGAGATCCCAGAGGAGCCACTCTATCTAGAGGAGACACCACCCGCAGTTGTTTAGACATCAGTTAGCCTAGATTATTTATGTATTGGATTATTCTAAACATTGAGACTTGGGTTGTATTATGTTGAGACCTTTTCTATGTTGAGATGGCTAGACTCTAGACTTATTGTTATTTGATTTGTGTTCTAGACTTATGTCAAAACTTTCTTATATCTTTTCATATCTTATCATGCCATTCACCTTCTTTATAGTTATTGTGATAGAGTACCTTAAGAATTGATGATCATATGCATATTCATTGTCCTCCTTATAGAGTTGAGATCATTGACAGGTTATTTTTGTGAGTTTTGTTAGTATTTTTGAGACCTAGACAGCGTTCTACCGCCGGTGCTGCAACGTACTCTTGACGTACCCATGGCTCATGCCCAAATTCTGGGTGCAGGTCATGATACGTTTTAGTGGTGGCCCATTCAGGTCTAGAAGAGCAAGATTAGGTCACAACTAATGCAGTATCATAGTAAAGCTCAGACTTAGAGTACTATTACGAGCATGAGATAGGATATAGAACAGTGGAGAGATGATTTCCCCCCTTCCTTTAAATTTAAAAAAGAAGGAGAAGAAGAAGAAAGGAAGAAGAAGAAGAAGAAGAAGAAGAGAAGAAGAAAGGAAAAATGAAAAAAAAGGAGAAGATGGAGGCTACGATTGAGTGAGAGAGAGGAGATGGGGGCTTCCCTAGTTTAGAGATTAGGGTTTGCTTGGGAAAGAGGGAGGTGATGTGACATTATATTGAAAGGGTGATGGGAGGTGTGTGGTGATGATGAGCCCCCATTTTGAATGGGTGGCCAGGATTTGATATGGAGAAAAAGAATTATACATGGAAAGGGTTGGGTTAACTAGTCAATATTAGTGCTTCTTCATTGGTTGAACCAATGGGGTGTTGACACCTAATACAATATTTGCAAATTAGCCCCCTTAAATTTGGGTAATTGCACATACACATAAAATGATGAAAATTTGGTGGGCGATTTGGTGTTTGGTGTTTTGCAGGGTGAGGGGGTATTGTGTGTTTGGTATAGGCTTAATTAGTGGGGTTTTTGGATTAAGTCGAGATTAAACGGGATCAGTCAAAATGGTATCCCCAATTTAATTAGAAATAAATACAAGCTGTGTTCTAAAATTAATTAGGAGTACATGGGGACAGAATTAGGTTGGGACACAAATATTATTAATGAAGAAAACTCAGAACAGAATATTATCCTAATTTAGGTTACACGAAAAATGGGTCGAGATTGCCTCCAATTTCGATTGGAACGCACAACGATACAAAGTTGGAATTTATTTAGAAAATTAAATAAATGCCCGCGACGAATATTGTGCGGCTAAAATGAAGCACAAGAGAGCATAATTATGAGTTACAAAAAGGTCAGAATGGAAGGCGGGCACGTCTAGGGCAAGGTTGTGAAATTTGCTGGAAGGCAAAAGCTAGGGTAGCGCTCCAAATATCGAAGCAATGGTAAGGCGCAACAATTAAATAAAATTACGGTAATAATTATAACTTCAATTAATTAAATTCTAATTAATACAATTTAATACACAACCCTATAATTCGGTCAGGTGTCCATCTAGTGGACTGTAGGTCAAGTCTACCAGCTCAACATTAATGAACACTGTATATATAATATTATAGATACATATCTCATTTAACTATTTAAATTAAATACACGCAATATTAATTATATATGAAAAGTCAAAAATACCCCTATTTTTGGAACGTGGTAGTGACACTACTTGCTGTGTTCTATTTTTGAATAGGTATCAGGATAATTAAGGGGTAAGTGCAGATAGAGGGTCTCAGTGGAGAGGGCCAGTGACAACAATGAGTTAGTTACCCATAGTAGCATTGCCAATAGGTATGGGCCTGGTTGTAGTGTTGGTTGAGAGTAGAGTAAGTGTTGTGTACTAGTGAGATATCAGTTGAGGTCAGTTGGGTTATTATTTGGACTAAGGTATCAGTAATATCAAGTCAGAATGCTAGAGTGTAGTATATAAGCATAGGAATATTAGTTTAGTAGCATAGATACTAAGGTATTACCCAACACTGTGTATGGCTAAGGTTATAGATGGATCTTGAACAAGGGAGTTGCCAATAGGTTTTTTTTATACTAAGTTACTGAATGTAAATACTTTAGAGTATTAGATTATTCGATAAAGTTATTGATTATATATATATATAGCTATATATTATATGATATCTAGTTCCAATATTAACTAGTATAACCTAGATACCTAGAGATGACCTAGTAACACTATAGAAACCCACTCTATGGATAAGTATAGACTATAACTTCAGAATTAGCCTAGTATGAGACCAAGTGACCTAGAAACGACCAAAATGCCTAAACTTGAGTTAATTACACCTGTTTATTACTCCGAAACACTCATTAACATTGATATTCCATATATAGGACTCTTGGACTCCAGTTTTTGCATTGTTCACTATTCATTGCTCAGGATCACAGGCGAGTACATTCTTTGACAGTTTTTATTATTTTTCTCGTTACTATGATTCTAGTTGTAGTGTATTCTTGATTCTGACGGAGCAGAAACACGGGCTAGTATCATAGATACCTGTCATGAGAAGTCATGATTGGTACCAACGTACTAGCTGGGGACGGAGAAATATTAGCAAGTTATGTGATCATATCCCACCTTACATACATCATAGCTCACCCCACACATAACATATGGTAAATCCTAACCATTTACATGCCTCATAGCCTGTTATATATGATTAGCCTGACTTTTGCTCTCATCATAACTAACCAGAGAGTTAGCCTGACCTCACATGTATCATAGCCAATCATATATAATAAGTCTGATCTAGTCCCAAGCCGATGACATAATGAACTAATATTTCATGACACTTAGCTAGAATTTATATTCTTTTATTCCAGTTCATTCATTACTAGTATTCACCAATATTTGTTTTATTGCTAGTTAGTTCTATATGATGATTACATATCTCTCCAGTATTCTCCATCTTCTAATATTTCTTTCATCATGTATTTCCTTACACTATTTTATAGTTTTTATCAATATAATTAAAATTTCTGTTAGTGGTTGTGCTTCGCTCCATTTCTGACTGTATAACATTTTTTAGAGGATATTGAGGATTTATGTCCTACCCATTATGGTCCAAGAGTAGATGGTGATTACATCCCGGAGATCCCAGAGGAGCCACTTTATCTAAAGGAGACACCACCCGCAGTTGTTTAGACATCAGTTAGCCTAGCTTATTTATGTATTGGATTATTCTAAACATTGAGACTTGGGTTGTATTATGTTGAGACCTTATCTATGTTGAGATGGCTAGACTCTAGACTTATTGTTATTTGATTTGTGTTCTAGACTTATGTCAAAACTTTCTTATATCTTTTCATATCTTATCATGCCATTTACCTTCTTTATAGTTATTGTGATAGAGTACCTTAAGAATTGATGATCATATGCATATTCATTGTCCTCCTTATAGAGTTGAGATCATTGACAGATTATTTTTGTGAGTTTTGTTAGTATTTTTGAGACCTAGACAGCGTTCTACCGCCGGTGCTGCGATGTACTCTTGACGTACCCATGGCTCATGCCTAAATTCTGGGTGCGGGTCATGATACGTTTTAGTGGTGGCCCATTCAGGTCTAGAAGAGCAAGATTAGGTCACAACTAATGCAGTATCATAGTAAAGCTCAGACTTAGAGTACTATTACGAGCATGAGATAGGGTATAGATAAGAATGCTCAATCACAACTAGAAAATTTTCAAGGATGCATGTATACGGGGAGCTTCAGTATCGAACACAAAGGTGGGCAAGTTTATGAGTCTGAATCTCAGATGAACCGCACTATCTGCTTGTTTGGGCTAACCAAGTATGAAGAAGATCATCGGAACGGTAGCACATTCCGGTAGAAGACAGAAGTCGAAAACAGACAGGCAAGACTTATGGTGAGGCTGATCATTAAGGACTTCGGTCTTGGCCGTGTCATCGATATCGACAGGATCCCAGTGATGCAGGAGGTGCTACGCATTGTAGCTAGGGTCGACATGACGGTCCAGGAAGATGAAGACGAAGAAAGATGCAAAGCAGCTCGGGGAATTGGAGTTCGGTGGCATTGGGAAGTTGAAATTATGTTGCGGGGCGACAGACAGGTAGTCCAGTTGAGGAGCCTTGGGGTCAACACCCTTTCATCAGACTGGAGAGGGATATTGTTGGAATCCAGTCATGATTGGATTCGGAGAGCAGTCTGGTAGGCTATTTTAGTTGTAATATGATTCCTATTTTAGGGTTTCCTATTTAGGAAATCATATTATGACCTAAAATATGTTTTATCATCCTATATATATATATGGGTTGAGGGTGGAGGCACAATGAATGTAGCACAAAAGGGTGCTCGTCTACAGAAAGTCTGAGAGAAAGTCCATACTTTACTCTTAGGACTCGCCATCCAAGACAGAAGGAAGATGAGATCTGATTGAAGGAGTCGTCATTTTCGTTCAGAAAGATCACTACGGAGTTTGGTGAGTGATTTCAATTGTAATCTCTATCTTTTCTTCTTCAGTGTGGTGAGGAGATTGAACCTATTAGGACAAAAGGATCAACATTAGTTTTTATCAATCTTGTAATTTCACCTTTGTTATATAGATTATGATTTGTCCAGGCACCGCCATATACTTGTTTATATCTGTACTTTGTGTTCGTTAGACGGGGTTATCTCAGATGAGTTGGCCTAAGTTTTCTCTGCGGTCAATTTTAGACAAGATATCGAAGCACGTAATAGGACGTGTCCAATCCCAACACATCAAGAAGTTGCATTTTAACCGACTACTATGTCGGCCCAAAAATCTTAGACTAGAAGCCAACCGGTGCAATGTAGCATTACACAAGTATTTCCAAAATTTTAATATACATGTTTTTCCTATTTACAACAATGAAGATACTAAAACTACGTGATATTCAAATCTATATATATATATATATATATATATATATATATATATATATATATATATATATATAAAAGCAAGATCTGTCAAAGAATGCGAACCACCAGTAGTACTAGTGAGTTCAAGCAGCTTTCTCTCTCGATTCATCGATAACACATCTTCCCATTGAGAGCCCCTCAAGAAAATCACTATCAGAATCTATCTGCAGTTCCTTGAACATTGCCATCACTTGTATCATCGTCGGCCTTCGCAGCGGCCGATCGTCCAAACACTCGCAAGCAATCTTCAGATACCGGTAAAGCTCGGGATCACCCGACTTCTTCCCACGCAGTAGCTCAGGATCAAAAATGTCGTTGCTTTGATTCTCTCTCAACAAGTTCTTTGCCCATCCAACAAGATTGTTGTCCCCGAACTCTAAAGGATCGATCGGCTTCTTCCCTGACAGAAGCTCTAAGAGAACGACACCATAACTGTAGACATCTCCTTTCGTTGTGCATCGGAAGCTCTGGTAATACTCCGGCGGCACGTATCCAGGTGTACCCGCAAGTGTGCTAACACTCAAATGTGTGTCGAGTGCGTTCATCAGCCTCGCCATGCCGAAGTCCGACACCCTCGCCTCCAGATTCTCGTCTAACAACACATTGCTCGATTTCATGTCCCTGTGGATTATGTGTGGAATGCAGCTATGGTGGAGGAACGCAAGGCCTCTGGCAGAACCAATTGCGATCTTCTTCCTCGCAGGCCAGTCGAGGATCTTGGACTTTGTCTGGAGGACTATGTCGAGGCTACCGTGTTTCATGTACTCGTACACGAGGATCCGCTCTTCTCCGACTTTGCAGTAGCCTAACAGAGGGACAAGGTTCCGGTGCTTGATTTTGCCTATGGTCTCCATCTCAGCAGTGAACTCACGATCCCCTTGGCCCGTGACATGGACGAGCTTCTTGACAGCAACGATGGATCCGTCTTCAAGCTTTGCCTTGTATACCTCCCCGAAGCCACCTGACCCGATAAGGCTCCCCGCACTGAAGTCGTTGGTCGCCTCGACCAAGTGGGCAAAGGTCAAATTTCTCAGAGGTTTCTCGAATGCTGCCACATTAATGCTTAAAGGTTCCACACCAGACCCCTTCCAGCTGGACGTTCCTCCACCACCGCCACCGAAAGATGTCGGGAGGCTTTCGATATAATTGCCAGAGGCGCCGCCTTTCCTTTGGTGCTTCCTGAGCTTGTAGACAGCAAGAACTAGGGAAACTATGATGAGGAAGGACAGGGTAACACCTATCACCAAGCTACTGCCAAATATGCTGCGCTTCTGCCTACGAGACTCGGGACTAGTCCCGTTGCGGCCACCAGATCCACAAGGGGGCAAAGGGAGTCCACACAGGCCGGAATTGTTATCGTACCGCGACGGCAAGAAGGTGGTCAGTTGGCCGCCGCTCGGAATGGGGCCAGTGAGATTGTTATTGGAAACATCCAAATCATTAAGAAAGGATAGTGTCACAAAAGCCCCAGGGATGGTACCAGTTAGATGGTTGTGTGAAAGATCCAGAGCCCCAATCATCTTCATTCCTCCGAAGGAGTCCGGAATCGTTCCAGTGAGGTCGTTGTGCCCCAAATTGAGAACTTGTAGGTAGTCCATTGGTCCGAATTTAGTTGGAATCGGACCCGACAGGGAATTGTAGGACAAATCCATGTATATCATGCTACCGTTCTTCGTAAACGAATAGACTGTCGTACCTGTGTAGATTCTTGTCCATGAGCAACTGTGGACCTGAGGAAACTTTGCAAGCCTCTCTGGTCTGATCCCTTCGAACTCGAACAGCTGTCCGGCTCCTGGGCATATGTTGCCGCCTTCATTGCGGAGGAAGGCAAACCTCTTACCGGAAACGATTCCCGGCACGATTAACCCCGTCTGAGCTGCAAGCTCACTGGGGATAGGGCCGCTCAGCCTGTTGCTTGTCAGATCGAGCCAGATTAGGTTCTGGCAGCTGCCAAGCTGGGACGGTATCTGCCCGGAGAGCATGTTGTTGCCTGCTTGGAGAATCGCAAGGTTCTTCAGGCTCCCCATGTTGGCCGGAATCTCCCCCTTGAGATTGTTGCCCGAAAGCGAGACCCATATTAGGCTCTTACAGTTGGTTAGTGATGGCGGAATTATGCCTGAGAGACTGTTATAGCCTAGGATTAGGCTTTCCAGGTTTGGAGTATTGGAGCACAAGTTGCTGGGGATTTCGCCGGTGAGTATGTTAGCCCATATGATCAAATCCACAATATTCGGCAGCGACCATATTTCGGCAGGGATGGGACCGGCCAAATCGTTGAAGCTGAAGTCGACCGTCTTGAGGTTGGTGCAGTTACCAAACTCTGCCGGAACACTTCCAGAGATGAAATTGTTCGGAAACTGGAGCTTCTGAAGAGCAGGGAGCGATGAACAGAATCCAAATCCAGTCGGGATTTCACCAGTGAACAAATTAGAGCCGAGATCGATCACTTCGAGCATGGTGACGTTGGTCAGCGATCGAAGAGGAAGCCCTCCAGTGATATTGTTGAAGGGGAGGCACAGATGCCTCAAGGAAGGCATGGTAGCAATAACACTTTCGATGAAACTGCCAGAGAGCTGATTGTCTCCAAGATTAATAGTCTGAAGAGCGGCACAACTGGTGAATGTCGCTGGCAGTCCACCGACGAGATCGTTCCCCGACAAGTCGAGCTCGACTAGGGTACCGCAAGTTTGTCCAAGCTCTACTGGTATGTTTCCAGAAAAGAGATTGCTAGCCAGAGACAGGTGCTTCAGACTGGCGAAACTAGTCCAGAAGGACGGAATCTGACCACCAAAGTAATTGCGGGAGAAGTTGAGCCTCTCCAAGCGACCGCAGTTGGCAAGAGTCGGCGGCAGCCCGGTGCCGTTCAGACCGTTTGAGGAAAGGTCAAGGGCGATAAGTCCGCCGCACGCCCCAAAATTAAAACTCGAGAACTCGCCCAAGAAGTTGTTGTGTGAGAGGTCTAACTGCTGCACAGAAGCCGGCAGCTTGGACACGAATTCGGGCGGAACCTCGCCTGATATCGCATTGTAGGAGAGGTCCAACACCGTCAGATTGGCACAGGACGGCGACACCGCCTGCGGGAGCCTGCCGGAGAGCTTGTTGGCCGACAGGTTGAGGTACTTGACGTTCGTACACCTCGTGAGTGAGTAGCCGAGGAGGCCGTTACCGGAGATAATGTTGTGCGACAGGTCCAGCTGCAGCAGGGAAGAACCAAAGGAAAGTCCTCCAGCGTCGGGGATCGAGTTCTTGGACAGGTTGACGAAGGCGAGGTTCGAGCAGGAGGTCCAGAACTCGCCTGCCGGAGGTTCGGAGAAGTTGTTTGAGGAGAAGTCAGCCGTCACGAGGCCGCAGCCGACTGCGGGAGAGAGGGAGAGGTTGCCGGAGAAGTAGTTGCCGCGAAGATTGACGTCCTTAAGGCCCTTCAGAGCGACTAAGTCATCGAGAACCAGCCGGCCCGACAGCCCCATGTTCGCGAGGTTCAGTCCCCGCACCTGGTCGATCCCCGGCAAGCACAGCACGCCGGTCCAGGCGCAGAGGGAGGTCCCGTTGGACCAGTTGCTCAGGGAGGCCTTCGGGTCGAGCCCAATCGACGACTCCTTGAACTTGATCAGAGCCGAGGCTTCTTCGCCGGCCGAACAACAATTGGATGATGCCATAAATATCAACACAATAACAGCGAGACCGACCTTGAAGCCTCGCATATTTCTTTCTGTTTTCTTTTTCAAGAACATATGATTAAGAGTCACTCGATCTTTCATTTGAATGATAACTCAATATAAATCTTTTTATCTGCACATGATAGTAACACAACACACAATTATCAAAAGAGACGTGATTGATTGATTCATAATAATTCTAAGAACGAATATGAAGAAATAAGAACACTGACCTGTATGAATTCAGAATCGGCTTCAAAAAAGAAAAAGAAGAAAAGAAAAAGGATCTCCTTAAGAAATTGAGACGGAAAAAAAACTGTTTGGTTTTTCTTGGAAGGAAGTGGTGAGACTTCCTAAACCATAGAGAAAGAGGAGGAGAAGGCTGGCTGGCTGAGTAATGGAGAAATATTTGTTTTAATGATTATTTTATTTTGAGGTTTGGGTTGTTTGTTTGCTTCTTATTTCATTTGTAAGACTATGGGTGGGTTGGTTGGTTGGGGTCGAGGGAGGAGAGTTGTTTTTCTTTCATCAGGTTTTGAGGAGTGCAGTCAAACCTGGGATTTGATTCCCAGGCCTGCCTTTCTAGTCCTCCTCCGCTTCCTCCTCTCACGAAGAAGATTATATTTTAGTACCTCTCTTTGTCCTTCTCACCTGAAAGCCCCACTCTCGTCTCTCCCCCAAACTACCCCCATCCCCTCTTTTTTCTTGCATTTGTTTGGTTATTAATGACTTAGTTTGATTTCTATTAGGGATGTAGCATTCCTTATTGTTTTATATATACATGTGCATACAAATATTATTAAAAATTTAAAAAAGTTAATTTTTATAAATAATATCAATTTCAAGCAACCAAGAAAAAATATGTTCCATCTTAACCACTTGAGTTAAAATTATTTAGTTATAAATAAATAATATTAGATATTTAAATAATTAATTATTTTTTAAAAAATTAGTTAGTGAAGTATTTACAAATGCTTAAACGACTCAAAATTTAGTCGTTTTCAAATCTCATTATAAGAATAGAGATTTTAGCCAAAAATGACAAACATCTATTTGGTTTTGAGAGGTTGCTGATATTAGAATACATGTAAATATTTTCTTTAGCAATTAATTAGCTTGCTCTATATGTAAACATTATACAAATATAAATTTACTCTATATACTTTATAATAATTTATGATATAGTTCCACATGTAAATACAATTTTGTAGTAGAAATCATCATTAGTTGAGGTTATGAATCAGATTTGGAAAGAACAAACGACAACATTTTTAATTTTTTTTTATACTTAATTACCTAGTAGTCCATTTAAATTTAATAAATAATTTTGATTACTGTAAATAGGTAATGATATATTTGGAATAAAAAATTTTATGAAGAAGTCGGTATTTTTTTTTCTATTATACAGTAGTATAAAGTAGTATAGATAAATTTGTTGAAAAAATGACAAACCTATAAAGTTTGGAGGGTCAAAATTTTGGAGAGATAAATTTTGGTTTAAATGAGAATGAAAGTGGTCCTAGATTCTTCTGATAATAAAAAAAAGCTTAAGGGACTGCATGTTGGTCCTGAAAATTGTTTTCCCAAAATAGTTGCCGAATATGTTAATTAGAACAACTTATACAATACTACAGGATTTTTCCCCTACAATTTTACCCAAAAAAAAATGAGCATGGCTATTGTTTCGAAGATTGAAGGTCATAATGACAAAGTTTCAAATCAGTTTCTATATAAAATTTGTAATCATGATTGCTAGCTTTCTAAAATCTGGTCTTGGATTTAATTCCGATTTGTATTTTAGGGGATATGGTCACTTTACTATAATTGTACTGTAAAGTCCAAAAAAATTCGTATTTTATTTCAAATTTTACAATATTTATTTAAACTATCTTAATTCATAATGATTTATTTTCCATATAGAAAACCATTGATATGAATTATTTTTCTAATAATAATCCAAGTCATAAAAAAAATCCTAATGAAATCTTGACCAAAATTTAAAACATAATCAATAGGATATTATCTTAGTAGATCTTACCATATATAATCCAAATATTAATATACATATCAATCCATATATTTATATAATCCTAATCATAAGGAATACATAATATAGTTTTAATAAGATTTGAATAGGACCTAGTTAGGTTTTATTATAGGTAATTTCTAAGGAAAGGTTTTCGTATAGTAATTCCTAGTCTTTTTGATAATTCGTTTTCTTAGGTTTTTAGATTTTCACGAGTTTTATTATCGAAAAAAGATCTCTAAAAAAATTAACACAGGTCTAAGTTAATACTACTTAGAGGTTTATAAATGTCTAATAAAATTTCAAATCTTATTATTTTCTTACATAGGTCAATTATTTTGATTAACTCCTATAAATTCCAAAAACTCATGAAACAAAATTGACGCTAGAAATTTTGAGCTACCAAACTTATCATTATGAAATGCAATATGAGAATATGAAGATAAAAAAAATTAAACAAGAACTCACGATATTAAACACAAAAAATACCATACATACATGTAAATATCTATAAAGAAAATACTAATACCAGTAAAAAAAAACCTTATAAAACCCATTCGCACTCCTGAGCTCGTGTCTTACAAGGGCGGGTCATCTAGTGATAGTGACGAAAGATCCTTAGGCTCCGCTATGAACCAGTAGGGACAAACTCTAACTATCATGTACCACAAAAGACGCTCAAAGGGAAAAAAATACAAGAAAACTCAAAGAACAACACAAAAACGCAAGCAATAACCAACATGAGAGATATAAGGTAGGGGTCGTGTAGTACATTATTCCAAATTGGATAGATTAAATTTAAATAACATAAAAGAAGTGGAAAGAAAGTAACTAACTACATATCCTACTAAGGGCATACAAATTCGGTCAATCATATCATGTGTCTTGATATATTTAGCTAAATAAGGTTATTACAATTTTAGTTACTAGTAAATGCAACAGTGAAAATTATGATGCCACTCATATTGCATATTCCTAAGCTATCAAGAATCTAGAGGTCTTGAATCTTAAATTAAAAAATGAGTATTGGACGAGTGAGAATCATGGGTCTACGCAAATTGAGGTTATTGTGAAACCCTGATTCCGTAGAACCAAAATCTCTACTAGATGTGATGATATACAATTATAAATTATACTTGAATAAGACATTAAAAACATGATCGATAAAATATCTAAAAAAAAGTCATTGCAGAGAAAATAAGCAAAATATTGATAAACAAAAGATATATGAAAACGATTCTCTTTGTTGATAATTTGTAGCAGAATTTACAATAGCTTTTAGGCCAAAAGAATAACTCGACTACAAACAATGAATATTATTATAATGAACGATATTACATGGCTTACAACCAGGGCTGGCCTTGAGTTTATGGTGGCTCTATGCGAGCTTTCAAAATGGAGCCCCCGTATATATGTAAAAAAAAATTTTTAATTAAATAAATGCTATCACCAAGAATCGAACCTAGGACTTCTTTTGTGCAAGAAAAACAAAATAACCACTACACTACAATTCTTTTTTCTTAAGAAAGGTTTACGATAAATACTAGTTCTATTTTAGATATATGACTATTAATATATATTATTTTAAATTGCTTTTTTTGGGCCCTCTTTTTCTGTGGGCCCTGGGCAGTCGTCCTGGCTGCCCTGGGCTCGGGCCGAACCTGCTTTCAACTCAAAAATACAAGAGATTTATAGTGTTCTTGTCACGACCCGCACCCGGTATAGGGGTACGAGAGCGTGGGTACGTCCAGCCTACGCCGCAGTATCGGCGGTAGAACGCTGTCTAGGTCATTATACTAACTAAGCAATCTCACACGAGCATCCAATCTCTATAAGGAGGCACGGATGACACAATACAATATGAACACATACTCAATCACATAACTACAGCACGATAAGAAATCGAAGAAATAAAATGAAATACAACACATGTCTAATGTAAATAAATCTAACTCAACAATAATTCCAAGTCTCAACAAAATGCCGGAGACAAATCCGGTACCAAATAAACTACTGAAAAAAACTAACTAGATAACTAGTGATTCCGGCTAGACCTCCCGGAATCACGACTGAACTACTAAGTCAAAGACTGCAGCTACTCACCCTGTGGTCCACAAGTGTCGGATACCAGTCCTCTAGGTATAGTCTGGAAAATGTTTTCCAGTCAGGAAGGAGCAAAGTACATTTCTAATAGCAGTTCTATATCAATGATATAAACTATGTAGCATATATAGATGGAAATATACCAGATGCATGTATATTTACAAGAAATATATAATAAAGGAAATACTGGAAATACTGTAAGTAAATGCGGGAAGGAAACAATATGTCAATGAGCAAGAATACTATGACTATGTGTGTGAGTACTAGCTTTAACATGTGATCGACTTGGGAACTTGATCAGGCTGGTTACATATGATTAGCTATGATTCATGTAAGGTCAGGCTAACCATTTTGTTAGCTATGATGCATGTCGAGGTCAGGCTAATCACATGTAACAGCTATGAAGCATATAAATGGTCAGGCCACACCCGACGTGAGATATGGGGTGAGCTATGATGCATGTAGAGTTGGGTATGCTAACATATCTACACTAAAATAGTCCCCACCCCGACTGGTATAGTAGATCCAACCATGATACGCTATGGCACGGGATTCCCTAGGGAGGTAGCAAATCTCCCCGAAAATTAGTGTCTGTACATGCACAAGATAACAAGGAAACAAGTTTTCTACAAGCTACACCATGAACAAGGAATAACATCTCATGACGAGATCCGTGTACACCAATCCGTGTAACCAGCGTATTGAGAATATGGATATTTATACTAGATACAGTGAACATAGGAGATATCATAAATAAGAAGCTAATCAGAGAATGTACTTGCCTTGGGTCCTTAGCTGGTAATACCAACGTCCAATCCCAAAGTATCTTTTGGAGGATCCAACAGTACTATAGACATATAATAAAATAATACAATATTTGCATCAGATGCTATACTAACACAAACATAATACATTGAACTCAGGGCTATGCCAGGTATGGCACTGGTCAATCTAGGGTCAGTGTGCGTCAAGTTGCACAGTCGTCGCGTCTGTGATTGCTGGGCAAGACAGATGATCAAAAATGGTACGGGGCTCGCCAGTACGTCAGTGTACGTGCGACAGTCAACTAATAGTTCACAGGGTCAAGGTCGTGTGTAAGGACGGGGTATCCGTATTTACACTCGGGTTACCTAGAAGAGATATTTATATAAATATACATATTATACACATAATATATTACCAATTAATAATACAACACTAACATATATGAGGAATACGTAAATACTAATACATGAATTTAATTTATACTAGTATATACTTTATTAAATACATATTATATGAAAATACCAATATACACTCATATATATATAATACAATAATAATAATACATACATAGAATTAATTTATAAAAATACCCAATATACATACATATATATATGTATATATATATTGGTTACATATATGTATGATACATATATACTATTTAAAAATAGAACAATATACATACGTATACACATGTATGTATATGAATTCATATATATACTATTATGTAGGAATACATATATACTATTATGTATACACCAATCCAGTTATATACACTATGAATCAAAGCTCTACTAAAGGAGGGAAGAGGAAGAGGGACTCACCGGGGTCGATGGTGGTGGCGATCGGATCGTCTAGCCGGAGCTACAGCAGGGAGCCGGAGAAGATGACCGGAGTCGAGGGGAAGACCCGGGGCTGTTGATGGCCGGAGAGGCTTGAAGAGGTGGTGGTGACGGGAAAGATGGAGGGGAGCGGCTAAGGTGTGGTGGAGTTGGCTGACTGATTGGTTTGCTGGAGATGGGAGTTGGGATTGGAGGTAGAGCGGAGAAGATGCAGAGGGAGCTGGGAAGTTGGCCGGTGATGGACTGCGGGTGTCGGGTGCCGACGCGGGGGAGATGTGAGGAGATGTCGGGTGGTGGCGAGTCGGAGATGGGAGTTGCAGCAGGGAAGAATGGCTCGCCGGGGTCGGCTCGACTCGGATGGCCGAACTGCGGGTGTCCGGAGTGCAGAGCAGCTGGGAGTTTGGCCGGTGTGCAGCTGCGGAGTATTCGCCGGAGCAGGAAATGCAGCAGGAGGCTGATGTCGACGATGGTGGCTGAGGGAAGGAGCTCGGGGATGGAACATTAGCCGGAGGAGAGGTTGGCCGGGCCGGAGTTGGTCGATGGTGGTGGAGGAGGCTTGAGGTGGTGATGGTGGGAGAAACAGGGAGCGGTCGGAGCTCGCTGCGGGGTCGGCTCGGCCGGTCGGAGCTGTGGGGAAAGGCCGGACAGGTAGGAAACAAGGGGAGCCCGGGGGATGATGACACTGGTGGTGGTTGCTCGTGAAGCCGCGGTGGAGAGGCTGGCTGGGTGAGGCAGTGGAGGTCGGAGCAGTCAGCCAGCCGGGTGGACAGTGAGGTGGTGGTAAGGATGGTATTCGTGGTGGTGGTGTAGATTGGCTGGCCGGGGAAGGAGCTGCAGGCCGTCGGGAGAGAAGAGCCGGGGTTGCACAGGGATCAGTGGGTGGATATGGGTTGTTTCCCCCCTTTAACAAATTCAAAATACAAAGGAGAAGGGGAAGAAAAGAAGAAGAAGAAGAAAAAAAAAGAAGAAAGGAAGAAGAAATTTTCCTTCCCACGTTGGAGAAGAGGGAAGAGTGAGGTGAGAGAAAATGGGGGCTTCCCCAGGTTTGGGGGTTAGGTTTTTCTTGGGAATAGGGGATGATGGGACATTAAATAGGGAGAGTGATGAGGGAAATGAATGGTGAAGATGCACCCCTCCTAATGGATGGTCACGATTTGACATGGAGGAATTTTATTTATATAGGAATGAGGGTGGTTGACTAGTCAAATATTAGGACACTTCCATTGGTTTGAGCCAATGGATGTTGACACCTAATACAAATTTGCAAATTAGCCCCCCTAAATTTGGGTATTTGCACAGACACATAACATGATAAAAAATTGGTGGACGATTCGGTGTTTGGCATTTTGTAGGGTGAGGGGGTGTTGTATGTTTGGTATCGTCTTAATTAGTGGGGGTACTGGATTAAGTCGGGGTTTACGGAATCAGACAAAAATGGTATCCTCAATTTAATTAGAAATAAATGCAAGCTGCGTTCTAAAATTAATTAGGAGTACATGGGGCCAAATTCAGGTCGGGTCACCAATATCATTAGTGAAGAAGACTCAGAACATAATATTACCCTAATTTGGGTTGCACAAAAAATGGGTCAAGATTGCCTCCAATTTTGATTGGAACGCACATTGATGCAAAGTTGGAATTTATTCAGAAATTAAATAAACGTCCGCGACGAATATTGTGCGGCTAAAATGAAGTACAAGAGAGCATAATTATGAATTACAAAAATGGCAGAATGGAAAGCGGACACGTCTAGGGCAAGGTTGTGAAATTTGTTGAAAGGCAGAAGCTAGGGTAGCGCCCCAAATATCGAAGCAATGACAAGGTGCATCGATTAAATAAATTACGGTAATAAATTACGGCCTCCAATAATTAAATTCTAAATAAAATGATTAAATACATAATTCCCATAATTTTGTCAGGTGTTCGTCTAGTGGGCTTCTAGGTCAAGTCTACCAGCTCAAACATTAATGAACACTGTAAATATTTAAAGACACATCTCATACAATTATTTAATTTAAATACACATATCGAGAAATCATTTAATATAAATACCATAATATTAATAATATATAAAAAGTCGAAAATATCCCTGTTTTCAGAATGTGGTAGTGACAAGTCTACTCTCCTTAAAAAAATTTCGTCCTCAAAATTTAAAATTCTCATAGTAGTGTTTATTTATTATATTACTTACCATCCATAGTTAAATTCACCAACCCACCTGAAATAATCCACCTTGTCAATTCACGATTTTCAAAAATTCAAAAATTTTTGTATTCCTGAAAATCCTAGAAATAAAATCAAATTCCATTTTTTTTCACGATTTCCTCCGAAATTTTAAGTTAAAATTAAATACTCGAAATTTAATATCCACTCCTCTAATTTAATTTCAATCAATGCACATATATAAATCTAAATCTCGTCCCAAAAGTTTGAGTTCAAACACTAATCCATCAATGATTTTATTCCTTATTTTTTTTTCCACAAAATACTCGACAACACGATACCCATGGATTCTTCAAATGCAATGTCCATAATATAAATTTTTTAAAATTCATAACTTGCAGTTAAATAAATATAATGATAATTTCCTTAATTTTCTCAAGTTTTTAATGATAAAATATATCATAATCAATAATCATCAATCCTACCATATTGAATTCTTAACCTCTCATTTAAATTAATGTTTATCCTCGAATTTTAATGATAATTTAATCATATCTCAATCTTGATAAAATCAATGATTCATCAACTCTGCCATATTAAATCCTTAACTCTTTATGCTTATCTTCCAAAATTTTAGCATCTCGTTTCTCTTGTCAAGTCATAACCTCTTCATAAATCTACTATAGTCAAACCCCAATAATCATGGTCTAAGAAAATTCTACCTACAACCATGCAATCTAAGAAAATATGTACGGTCATATGTCTTTTGTCATGGTATTACAGTCTCTGTCAGGGTGTACTACTAACTACATTCTAACAAGAAAATCATGCATACGAACTACGGTACTAGGAAAATCAGTCAACCAATTAAATAGAAAGGAACAGAAGGAAGGACAGAATATAGTCTTCTAACCCATTACTTGGATATCTTCATCCTCTAATATACACTTAACTCTGGCACATTCGCTAACTAATTCTTATCCTTGTACACTGGTACCCATATCAACTAAATATTAGTCCACAAGACATTCATGAATACATCCTCATTGTATACACCTGTCTATTGATACCTACATCCGATACCAAGAATCTCTAATATAACCATGGTTCAATAATACATCCAAGTTTGATACCTCTATCTCTTTAGTACCCTAGTTTTTACTACAAGAACACTCACTGCTAGCTCTCTTATTTATCACTCAGTGAACACCAAGTATAACACACCATACTAAGTACTGCTCTCTCCAATACAACTCTAAATGGACACCCAAGTCAGTCTGCGGTGCCATCTCAATCATGCTCAAGTCAACAGATCCTTACACATGTATATCATCTACTCATATACTAATATATATTTCTCACCCACCATAAAATTTTATCCTCATAATAAAATCATCAAAATTTAACCTTTGAACAACAAAAAATGTATACTTCCTCAAGGGTCAAATATTCAATATTGAAATCAAACATTAATCACTTCTAAAATCTTTATAGCTTGACTATGTTTATTGAATCAAATTTAGAATTCTCAAAATTTAATAACATAGAATCTCAACTCCTCAAAATTCTTAAAAATTAAAATTCATTTCCACTCTTCAATCTCTCTTTTTTTTTCCCCACAAATGCACATATAAGTGCTCACGGTCTCTAATAATCGAGGTGCACTCAATACATCTATTGTCTACAACTCTCAACTGGATACTAAAATTGTACTGCCCGAATCACTTCCACTATTACCTCCAAATGATCAAATTTATCATCACATGTATTTTCTTCCATGATTTTCAATCTATATCAACTGGTATATCATCTAATTATCATCACGCAGAGTGCTTACTGTTATTAGCATCATTCTCGACTAATCCTCGATATAGAATCATTAGTACTCTTGGTATGATATCACTAGCTTCATTATTGGATCATCTCATCAAACTTATTAGAACTCATGATTACATGTACCTTCTATAACACTCATGTTTTCTTACTCTCATGGGCAAGTATATGGTTCCTCATCTCGATTGATGTTAATGTATTTCCCTTTAATCTTTTACAGCCTGTTAAACTAATCTGTGATACGCTTCACCATTTTATTACTAATTTCGATATTTCTCTACTCATGACATCTCATTATAACTCTTTATGCATATATATTTTCTTACCTTTAACACTTCCGATATCAATTATCAAATTGAACATCATGCTCCATTAATCCTTAACACAATTCCTGGATACTTAATTGTTTACATAGATCATCCAATTACATAATCATGATTATCTAGGACGGGTATGTTGGCTCTGATACTAACTCTTGGAACTATCACTGATACTCTATACTCTCCTTTACTCTCAGTACTGTAATGACACCTATCCTAGAACTATTGCCACAAGGTACTATGCTATGGGTTAACTCTAGATTAAGGCCTACTGCTCACATGTCCAACTAGAAAATACTTACAACTCACTAGCAACACTCAGTCAATACTAATACTCAGGACACAGACATAATTATAAGTCACTTAATTATTATACATAACAAGGAATCCTCAAAGAATAGAAGCTCAAAAGGAACTGGGTTGAGGACTAAAGGTATTTCTACTACTAGCAACCAAAAGAAACGATGGGGTAAAGTCCTGTATGTTGAGATGATACTTTAAGAACCAATTTTTAAGATACAACCTGATAATCATACATGTCTGTTAGAAATCATGACGCTTAGAATCCTCGCCATACCAGTAAGCATAGGTGCGATAAACGACAGGTTCCGTAACTAAAGTACGCAACCCTATAATCATGCCATCTAGAATCTTCGCCACGCCAACCGGTATGGCTGCGATAAACTCTAGGTTCTATGACTAAAGTAAACATTTTACCTTTCTTACTGTTCTCATCAATATATGTCATCAGATGATATAGTAAAGTTTAGTCCGTAAAATTCATCTCGATAAGAAATCAACTCAACAACGATACCAATAATTAAATTTAACAACTGGTCAACAAGAATCAAACTCAATATCAACGAGTGAGGACGAACGAAAATAAGGGCGAAGGATTTAAATTGGAAATTGTAATAAGATTCTCAAGGGGTCGTCCCAGGAATCTCTCAAGAATTTTGTGATTGAGTATCCTCTCTCATCCTAGTATCCTATATCCTATATTCTATAGCAGGCACGCAATAGTACAACTATGATGTCGTACTACCACGACATCGTACAACTTGCGAAGTCTGACCTGCATGGGCCACCACTAAAAACGTGTCATGACCCGCACCCGGTATAGGGGTACGAGAGCGTGGGTACGTCCAGCCTACGCTGCAGCATCGGCGGTAGAACGCTGTCTAGGTCATGATACTAACTAAGCAATTTCACATGAGCATCCAATCTCCATAAGGAGGCACGGATGACACAATACAATATGAACACATACTTAATCACATAACTACAGCACGATAAGAAATCAAAGAAATAAAATAAAATACAACACATGTCTAATGTAAATAAATCTAACTCAACAATAATTCCAAGTCTCTACAAAATGCCAGAGACAAATCCGGTACCAAATAAACTACTGAAGGAAACAACTAGATAACTAGTGATTCCAGCTAGACCTTCCGGAATTACGACTGAACTACTAAGTCCAAGACTGCAGCTACTCACCCTGTGGTCCACAAGTGTCGGATACCAGTCCTCTAGGCATAGTCTGAAAAATATTTTCCAGTCAGGAAGGAGCAAAGTATATTTCTAATAGCAGTTCTATATCAAAGATATAAACTATGTAGCAGTATATAGATGGAAATATACCAGATGCATGTATATTTATAAGAAATATATAATAAAGAAAATACTAGAAATACTGTAAGTAAATACGGAAAGGAAACAATATGTCAATGAGCAAGAATATTATGACTATGTGTGTGAGTACTAGCTTTAACATGTGATCGGCTTGGGAACTTGATCAGGCTGGTTATATATGATTAGCTATGATTCATGTAAGGTCAGGCTAACCATTTGGTTAGCTATGATGCATGTAGAGGTCAGGCTAATCACATGTAACAGCTATAAAGCATATAAATGGTCAGACCGCACCCGACGTGAGATATGGGGTGAGCTATGATACATATAGAGTTGGGTATGATCACATATCTACACTAAAATACTTCCCACCTCGACTGGTATAGTAGATCCAACCATGGTACGCTATGGCACGGGATTCCCTAGGGAGGTAGCAAATCTTCTCGGGAATCAGTGTCTGTACATGCACAAGATAACAAGAAAATAAGTTTTATACAAGCTACACCATGAACAAGGAATAACATCTCATGACGAGATCCGTATACACCAGCGTGTCGAGAATATGGATATTTACACTAGATACAGTGAACATAGGGGATATCATAAATCAGAAGCTAATCAGAGAATGTACTCGCCTTGGGTCCTTAGCTGGTAATACCAATGTCCAGTCCCAGAGTATCGTCTGGATGATCCAACAGTCCTATAGACATATAATAAAATAATACAATATTTGCATCAGATGCTATACTAACACAAACATAATATATTGAAGTCAGGGCTATGCCAGGTATGGCACTGGTCAATCTAGGGTCAGTGTGCGTCAAGTTGCATGGGCGTCGCATCTGTGATTGCTGGGCAAGACAGACGATCAAAAATGGTATGGGGCTCGCCAGTACGTTAGTGTACGTGCGGCAGTCAACTAACAGTTCACAAGGTCAAGGTCGTGTGTAAGGACGGGGTATCCGTATTTACACTTGGGTTACCTAGAAGGGATATTTATATAAATATACATATTATACACATAATATATTACCAATTAATAATACAATACTAACATATATGAGGAATACGTAAATACTAATACATGAATTTAATTTATACTAATATATACTTTATTAAATACATATTATATGAAAATACCAATATACACTCATATATATATATATGTCATGCCCCAGTCCCAAAATACGTAGGACTAGGAATACGTAACACGCCCAGCCGTATGTATATGAACTCCAATATATGGAAACCATATACACACGTACGCTGTAATATGAATATCAAATCCACAAGTGGTAATATACTGTCACAATAAGTCACACAGAATCTATATCTCATCCATAGCACAAATAAAGAGCTGAATAATAACTGGATATCCAAAATGAGTATCGAGTCTATAGTCTGGTGGAAACAAATCTACTACAAAATGACTATATGAAGTAGCACAAAATCTCAGAACAGTGGTAGTAGATCACAGGTACTCTGAGGGTAAGATCTCCTCGGCCAGGTACGTAGAGTCAGGTCCAGGTCCGTACTCCTGTGGGTACTCCTGCTCGTCCATATCTGGAAAGGGACCAGGTCCTCAAAGGGACGTAACAAGATACATAATAACATGCCAATAAAGTACAGATAAGTAAACATTCACTGGGTCGTCTATCCGTGTAAGTGAATACAGTTTGAGGACAACCTTGGAGTATATAGAAAAGTATAGGCTAGACATATGCTGACATAATTTACCAATCGTGACACTGGCTAGTATATGCCACATATGCCCTCCAGAACAAGGGTGCACTGTAATATCAGGAACATGAAATCAGTATTGTAGAAATGGGTATCCCATACGCCTACTAGTCGTCCTCCCCACCCAATGATCTAAGCATGTTGTATCCACAACACGAATAATACCTCTAGATAACTGCCAGGTCTACTAGCATAACAAGTTTCTATCAGCAGTCATCCCTAACGCACGGCTCTTACGTACGGGCGGCCAACCCAATACGTAGGTCGAGAGCTATATGAGACTCACAACTCGTGTAGCAACTGTGTCACGGCCAATGAACCAAAAATGCTCCATAATACTGGGGTGTACTCATGAACAAGGTCCAATACAATTACATAATTAAAATAGAAACATGCTTTATATAAAATATAAATAATAGTATTGTGGCAATGTATACTTGCCGAGCAAAGTTCTGGGTAGTGCATATTTTAATAATGCTAAGGTGTGGTAAGAGGAAGTGAGGGTTTAGGATGTATAGTAACTATATATAGGAATAAAGAGGCGGTAGAATTTACTTAATGGTTAAGAAACTATTGTCACTATTGTTTTCCTTTTATTGGTTTAGGTGTACGACTGAGGAGATTTTTAAGGAGTGATGGAATGAGAAACTTACACGTGTAGTTCAGGAAAGCAAAGCAAAGTTGAGTTTTGCTTCTGTTGCTGATATTTTCTAAAGGGTGTGGTTCTACGCGTGGTGAAAGGAATCTTTAAGGGGTAAAGAATGTTACGTAGGGAATTGCTTTTACGCATAGGAAAAGAAAAGTTTACGCGTTTGAGTTATACGCGTGGGTTTTTGCTACTGCTGCTATTATAATTACGCACGGAGAAGGGAGGAAAAGTTTTATGCGGCTGTTGCTGCTATTGTGGATTTTACGCAGGGAAGTAGTATACGCGGATTCCGCTAAATGAATGTTTACGCGGGGTGATGAGTTGCTACTGATTAACTCTTTCTTTTATGCGGGAAGGGGTAACAAGATACATAATAACATGCCAATAGAGTACAGATAAGTAAACATCCACTGGGTCGTCTATCCGTCTAAGTGAATATAGTTTGAGGACAACCTTAGAGTATATGGAAAAGTGTTGGCTAGACATATGCTGACGTAATTCACCAATCGTGACACTGGCTAGTATATGCCATACATGCCCCCCAGAACAAGGGCGCACTGTAATATCAGGAACATAAAATTAGCATAGTGGAAATGGGTGTCCCATACGCCTACTAGTCGTCCTCCCCACCCAATGATCTAAGCATATTGTATCCACAACACGAATAATACCTCTAGATAACTGCCAGGTCTACTAGCATACCAAGTTTCTATCAGCAGTCATCCCTAACGCACGGCTCTTACGTACGGGCGGCCAACCCAATACGTAGGCCGAGAGCTATATGAGACTCACAACTCGTGTAGCAACTGTGTCACGGCCAATGAACCAAAAATGCTCCATAATACTGGGGTGTTCTCATGAACAAGGTCCAATGTAATTATATAATTAAAATAGAAACATGCTTCATATAAAATGTAAATAATAGTACTGTGGTAAGGTATACTTGCCAAGCAAAGTTCTGGGTAGTGCACGTTTCAATAATGCTAAGGTGTGGTAAGAGGAAGTGAGGGTTTAGGATGTATAGTAGCTATATATAGGAATAAAGAGGCGGTGAAATTTACTTAATGGTTAAGAAATTGTTGCCACTGTTGCTTTCCTTTTATTGGTTTAGGTGTGTGGCTGAGGAGATTTTTTAAGGAGTGGTAGAATGAGAAACTTACACGTGTAGGTCAGGAAAGCAAAGCAATATTGAGTTTTGCTTCTGTTGCTGATATTTTTTAAAGGGTGTGGTTCTACGCGTGGTGAAAGGAATCTTTAAGGGGTAAAGAATGTTACGCAGGGAATTGCTTTTACGCGTAGGAAAAGAAAAGTTTACGCGTTAAGAAGAAGGGAGGCAAAGTTTTACGCGGCTGTTGCTGCTATTGTGGATTTTACGCACGGAAGTAGTATACGCGAATTCTGCTAAATGAATATTTACGCGGGGTGATGAGCTGCTACTGATTAACTCTTTATTTTATGCGGGAAGGGTGGTTAACGGTTTACGGGGTTTTGGGTTTGATCAAATAGGAAATTCTATTTTCTCTATTATTCATAATTACTATAAATAATAAATTACATAATTAATATATAGAAATACGGTTTTCAGAATTAGGGTTCTTACATTCTACCCAACTTATAAAAATTTTGTCCTCAAAATTAAAACTAAGTCACGGTAGAAAATCAAGAATGGTAGTAGATATAAATTACCAGCGTAAATTTATACCTTGGTCTGTGAATAGGTTTGGAAAACGTTCATGCATGTCATCCTCGCGCTCCCAAGTAGATTCTCCTGGCACGCCATGCTTCCATGCCACGCGGACTAAGGGAATAGACTGGTTCCGCAATACTTTCTCTCTACGATCAAGGATTCCCACAGGTTGTTCTTGATATGACAAGCTCGGCCCAATGGTGATCTCCGAATGATCTAGAACATGACTGCTGTCTGCCACATATCGCCTGAGTTGTGACACATGGAATACATCATGTACTCCCTCAAGTGAAGGTGGTAGTGCAAGTCGATACGCTACTTCTCCCACTCCCTATAGCACGTCAAATGGTCCAATATACCTAGGACTCAACTTACCTCGCCCTTCAAATCGAATAGTTCCTTTGGTAGGTGATATCCTTAAAAAGACATGATCGCCCTCTTTAAATTCTAAGGGACGACGATGAAGGTTTGCCCACTGCTTTTGTCTGTCTTGCGCTACTCACAAGTGTCCTTGTATCTTCTTAATTGTCTCTACGGTGTTGACCACTAACTCTGGTCCTAAAATTTGACGTTCTCCTACGCCACTCTAACATACGGAAGATCTACACTTCCTTCCATACAATGCTTCAAATGGAGCCATCTGGATGCTTGCCTGATAACTATTATTGTAAGAAAATTCCACAAGATGTAGGTGGTCCTCCCATGATCCTCCAAAGTCTAACATACAGGCCCTCAACATATCTTCCAATGTCTGAATAATACGTTCTGACTGCCCATCTGTTTACGGATGATAAGACATACTGAATTTTAGACGAGTTCCAAGACTTTCTTGCATGCTCCTCCATAAATGTGATATAAAACGTGAATCCCTGTCTGATACAATACTGACTGGTACGCCGTGCAATCTCACGATCTGCCTCATGTATAAGTCAGCCAAAGCTTCTGTAGTTTGGCCAACTCTAAAAGGCAAGAAATGGGCTGACTTGGTGAGTCGGTCCACTATTACCCATACTGCATCTCTTCCACTTGGACTCTTGGGAAAACCCATGACGAAGTCCATAGTGATGTGTTCCCACTTCCACTCTGGAATCGGGAGTGGTTGCAATAAACCTGCTGTCCTCTGGTGCTCTGCCTTTACTTATTGATATACTAAACATTTAGCTACAAAGCGAGCTATCTCTCTTTTCATTCCATGCCACCAAAAGTGCTGTCGTAAATCACGATACATTTTGGTGCCTCCAGGATGAATAGAATATATTGAACTATGAGTTTCTATTATTAGCTCATGTCGAATCTCTCCATTGGGAACATAAAGATGATTACCACATCGTAGTGTCCCGTCATCATGAAGGTACAGTCCGGTCTGTTCTTCGGCCTCTGTCCTTTCCTTTAATCTTCTGAATCTGGCATCTGTAGGCAAAGTCGCCTTGATCCTCTCTACTAGTGATGATTGTACTTACAAATTGGCTAGTATCCCGTCTGCTCTGGATAATATCACTTCAATGCCAAGATATTGCAAGTCTTCCAATAATTCTCTCTATGTTGTTAAGAAGTAAGCTGCTGGCTTCCGGCTTAATGCGTCTGCTACAACGTTAGCCTTGCCTGGATGATAATGTAGCTTTATCTCAAAATCTTTCATCAATTCGAGCCATCGATGCTTCCTCATATTTAACTCTTTTTGTGTGAAGACATACTTGAGGCTTTTGTGGTCGGTATAGATATTTACTCGTTTCCCATATAAGTAATGTCTCCATAGCTTTAAAGCAAATACAACTGCTGCAAGTTCCAAGTCATGAGTTGGATAATTCTTCTCATGTACTCGTAATTGCCTAGATGCATATGCAATTACCTTGCCATGCTGCATCAATACGCATCCCAAACCTTTCCCTGATGCGTCACTGTAGATTATATAGCCTCATGATCCTGATGGAATAGTCAATATTGGTGCTGAAGTCAGTCGCTTCTTTAACTCCTCAAAAGCGGCCTGACACTCGTTGGTCCATATGAACTCTTGATCTTTGCAAGTCAACCGAGTCATAGGTGTTGCTATCTTTGAGAAATTCTCCATAAACCGTCGGTAAATCCCGCAAGTCCAAGGAAAATTCTCACCTCTACTGCTGATTTAGGAACAGGCCATGTCTCAACTGCTGAGATCTTTTCTGGATCAACAGAAATACCATCTCCTGTAATAACATGTCCAAGAAATGAAACCTTGTCCAAGAAGAACTCATATTTATTGAGCTTCGCATATAATTGTTCTCTCCTTAAGGTCTCCAGAACAATCCGTAGGTGTTTCTTGTGCTCCTCGCGGTTCTTTGAATAGATAAGTATATCATCTATGAAGACAACCACAAACTGGTCCAAATACTGATGGAATACTCGATTCATTAAGTCCATAAAAATAGCTGGAGCATTGGTCAACCCAAATGGCATGACCAAAAACTCGTAGTGCCCATATCTTGTCCAGAATGCGGTCTTCTGGATGTCCTCCTTTCGTACCTTCACCTAGTGATATCCCGATCTTAAATCTATCTTAGAGAACATCTTGGCTCCACTAAGTTGATCAAATAAGTCATCAATGCGTGGTAATAGATATTTATTCTTCACTGTCACTGCATTTAATACTCTATAGTCAATGCACATACGCACTGACCCATCCTTCTTTGGTACAAACAACACTGGTGCTCCCCAGGGTGATGCACTTGGTCGGATAAAACCTTTCTCTTCTAGTTCTTTCAATTGCGTCTTTAGTTCATCCATCTCTTTCTTTACTAGTCTATAAACATGTGATGCTATAGGTGCTGCTCCTGGTGTTAATTCAATAGAAAACTCTATGTCTATATCTGGGGGTAGTCCTGGCAATTCTTCTGGAAAGACGTCTTAAAATTCTGAAATAATGGGGTGATAGACAACATCGTTTATTGCGAGTTGCATACCCTCAAGGATTTCTGTGGATCCTTGTGCAAACTCAAGTTCAGGCTAGCCCGGTACCTTGAAAAGAATGCTTACTCCAAAATAATCGAAGAAAGCATGGTACTTGCTTAGCCAGTCCATTCCGAGCACAATATCAAAAGTCGATATGGGAAGGACTAAGAGTCGGGCATTCATCTCTCTGCCACGTATCACTATAGGACACGTTCTACAAATTCTACTAATAGGTACAACTCCTCCTCCGGTAAGAATTCTAATACAACTAGGTAATGATGTAGAGGTAATGTTGTGTTTGGCAATAAAACTAGATGATATGAATGAGTGGGTGGCTCCCGTATCAAATAATGTCATAGCAGGAAAAGTAAAAGCAAGAATGATACCTGCTATGACATCAATCTCCTGATCCATGTCATCTATTTCTATTACAAAAGCTTGCCCATGTGGCTGTCCATTACTAGCCCTCAGGTACTGATCATCCTGGGTAGGTAGTGGTGGTCCTCGTTGAAATCCTCCTGCTGCTGGAGGTCGAGGTGCTCCTGGTCTAGCCATCTGTTGAGCTATCCTTGGTGCTGGAAGTGCTAGCCTCTGTGCTGGCGGTAGAAGTGTCGCTGCTTGTTGCATAGGGTAATCCTTTAATATATGTTATCCAGAACCACATCTCATACATTATCCTAGAAGAGTTCGATAGTCCCTCCTGATATGTCCGTGTTTCCCATAATAATGGCAGAGGGGCTTCTCTGGGATCTGGTATGGTCCCGCTCTATGCTGGGACTGCTGTTGCTGAACTAAAGGACGCCTAATAGGTCCCCCTTGTTGTGTCCTGGCTGGTCCTTGATGCTTCCTCTGCTGCCCTCCTTTTCCTCTACTGATAGTTTCTTGTAATCTGGCTTCTGTCAATAACTCGGCATAAGAGATTCGGGACTATGAGCTAGTATAATATTGAAGCTCCTGAGTTAGTCCACGATGAAATCTCTTAGCCTTGGCCAAGTCATCTGGTATCAAGGCAGGGCCATATTTACTGAGACGACTAAACTCAGCATCGTACTCGTCCACCGTTCGGTTTTTCTGCTCCAGGTGGAAAAACTGGTGGTACAATACATCTTTGACAGTGTCCGGAAAGTACTTCCTTTCAAAGTACTCCAAGAATTGCTCCTATGTCTGGTAAGTACCCAGCTGGCGCTCCATGGATTCCCACCAGTGATAAGCATTACCATCTAGAAGCGTCCTTACACCTGTCATCCACAGCTTTGTAGGTAGCTGTGATGCTTCTAATAACTTCCGAGTATGGGTGATCCAGTTGGTAGTTTCTTCTGGGCTCTCAATGCCTTTGTACGGCCTTGGACCCATCTGTACAAAGTCTTTTACTGAACCAACTCTAGCTCGATGTTCTGGAGCTAGTGCTTGAGCTGGTACAGTAGTCCTTACAACCATCCTTTCAAGTGCTGCTAGGAACTCTTGTCTCTGTTCTGCTGCTTGCTGTCTCTATTCTGTAGCTAATGTGGCAGCTTGTTGTTGTTGTTCCTTCATTATTATCTGGAAGAATTGGAACAGTTGAGCCTGACCATCCTGCGGTGTTGATGAGACTGGGAGGTTCCCATTTGGTGGAACAGGAAAGTCAGATGAAACTTGATTATGAATCTGTCCATCTGGTCCTGAAAGTCTAGGATTCGTTGAGGTCTCTCCTTGAGTCTGACCATTGACTCCAGGAGTTGAGTCACCATCGACAACAGTACATCCCTTCTTCATATCTATTTCTCTGCAGGTGTGTACACAACGTTTAGAAGGATTACAGGGATCAAACAGAGTTGTTAAATTGTTGGCGTAAAACATGGTCTCAGAAATATCTGCGTAAAGCAGAGAAGCGTAAGGTAAGGTTTTAGAGTTGTCTGTGTAAAACAGAGACTCAAAAGAAATCAGCAAAATAGAGCTTCAAAACTGTTCGCGTAAAATAGGGCTTCAGAACTGTCTGGAAAAAGTCTGCGTAAAAGTTTCTGTGTGAAAAGTCTATGCGTAAAAGATCGGATGCGTAAAAGATATGTGGCATAAAATCTGTCTGTAAAGTCTTGCTATACTTTCTGAGTAAAGCTTGCGCAAAAGGTCTGTACATAAAATCTATACTCTGTGCGAAAAAGTCTAACATACGTTATTCCGTAAAGTTGGTTTCGAGGAACTTTTTATTTTTTTTGTTTTTTTTCCTCGAACGAATTTGTCAGTCAAATCAGTGATCCTGATATCTAACAAAAGTACCGCTTGATGATCGAGAGGACGACAGTGATGATGATTTTGCATAGGGACCCAGGTTGTCGTTTAGCGGTATCTCTGATACACGTCGTTTTACGCATCCAATAAGGAAGAAAAGTTGGGACTTCTGCATACGCTATCTACAGGAATGAGTTTTACACTCAAGATAAAATAAAATCAGACGCTAAGTCAAAAGCTATTTCTGCACAGGGCTCGAGGTATATCTCTGCATTTAATCCACGAGATTTGGTTCTGACTGGTTTCAACTAGGAAAACTAAAACTAGGACAGTGGTAATACGCTCACTTCATCATCCTTCTATTTATGCCTAATCAAGCTATTTATGCTGGGTATTTACCTATGTGGCTTACTTGTTGTCTTATACGCTGGATTTAGGAACACTCTACAGCGTAAAATAGGCAATCTTCTACAGCTTAAGTAGGTAATCATAGCTTAGCTTTCTACACCAACAAGACAGTCAGTTTGGCCTTTTACGCCAATTAGAGTAAAGGGTTTTTGGCATAAAATTTGAGGAAGAATGAGATTTTAGTCAAGTGTAAATGAGATTCTTATTCTCAATTCCTAGACACAGGCTTGTTTGGTACAGTTATGTAACCAAGACAATATATTCAGGACCTGAATGGGCCACCACCAAAAATATTGTCACACCCCAGTCCCAAAATACGTAGGACTAGGAATACGTAATACGCCTAGCCATATGTATATGAACTCCAATATATGGAAACCATATACACACGTACGCTGTAATATGAATATCAAATCCATAAGTGGTAATATACCGTCACAACAAGTTACACAGAATCTATATCTCATCCATAGCACAAATAAAGAGCTGAATATTAACTGGATATCCAAAATGAGTATCGAGTTTGTAGTCTGGTGGAAATAAATCTACTACAAAATGACTATACGAAGTAGCACAAAAGCTCAGAACAGTGGTAGTAGATCACAGGTACTCTGAGGGTAAGATCTCCTCGGCCAGGTACGTAGAGTCAGGTCCAGGTCCGTACTCCTGTGGGTACTCCTGCTCGTCCATATCTGGAAAGGGACTAGGTCCTCAGAGGGACGTAACAAGATACATAATAACATGCCAATAGAGTACAGATAAG
Organism: Iris macrosiphon; assembly: GCA_036927795.1. Taxonomy (NCBI): domain Eukaryota; kingdom Viridiplantae; phylum Streptophyta; class Magnoliopsida; order Asparagales; family Iridaceae; genus Iris; species Iris macrosiphon. The sequence continues at coordinate 36,345,210 of JAYESA010000003.1, forward strand.
TAAACATCCACTGGGTCGCCTATCCGTCTAAGTGAATGCAGTTTGAGGACAACCTTGGAGTATATAGGAAAGTGTAGGCTAGACATATGCTGACGTAATTCACTAATCGTGACACTGGCTAGTATATGCCACATATGCCCCCCAGAACAAGGGCGCACTGTAATATCAGGAACATAAAATCAGCATAGTAGAAATGGGTGTCCCATACGCCTACTAGTCGTCCTCCCCACCCAATGATCTAAGCATGTTTTATCCACAACACGAATAATACCTCTAGATAACTGCCAGGTCTACTAGCATACCAAGTTTCTATCAGCAGTCATCCCTAATGTACGGCTCTTACGTACGGGCGGCCAACCCAATATGTAGGCCGAGAGCTATATGAGACTCACAACTCGTGTAGCAACTGTGTCATGTCCAATGAACCAAAAATGCTCCATAATACTGGGTGTTCTCATGAACAAGGTCCAATGCAATTACATAATTAAAATAGAAACATGCTTTATATAAAATATAAATAATAGTACTGTGGCAAGGTATACTTGTCGAGCAAAGTTTTGGGTAGTGCACGTTTCAATAATGCTAAGGTGTGGTAAGAGGAAGTGAGGGTTTAGGATGTATAGTAACTATATATAGGAATAAAGAGGCGGTGTAATTTACTTAATGGTTAAGAAACTGTTGCCACTGTTGTTTTCCTTTTATTGGTTTAGGTGTGCGGCTGAGGAAATTTTTAAGGAGTGGTGAAATATGAAACTTACACGTGTAGGTCAGGAAAGCAAAGCAAAGTTGATTTTTGCTTCTGTTACTGATATTTTCTAAAGGGTGTGGTTCTACGCGTGGTGAAATAATTTTAAGGGGTAAAGAATGTTACGTCGGGAATTGCTTTTACGCGTAGGAAAAGAAAAGTTTACGCGTTTGAGTTATACACGTGGGTTTTGCTACTGCTGCTATTATAATTACGCGCGGAGAAGGGAGGTAAAGTTTTACGCGGCTGTTGCTGCTATTGTGGATTTTACGCAGGGAAGTAGTATACGCGAATTCCGCTAAATGAATGTTTACGCGGGGTGATGAGCTTCTACTGATTAACTCTTTCTTTTACGCGGGAAGGGTGGTTAATGGTTTACGGGTTTTCGGGTTTGACCAAATAGAAAATTCTATTTTCTCTATTATTCATAATTACTATAAATAATAAATTACATAATTAATATATAGAAATACTGTTTTCAGAATTAGGGTTCTTACAATATATAATACAATAATAATAATACATACATAGAATTAATTTATAAAAATACCCAATATACATACATATATATATGTATATATATATTGGTCACATATATGTATGATACATATATACTATTTGAAAATAAAACAATATACATACATATACACATGTATGAATATGAATTCATATATATACTATTATGTAGGAATACATATATACTATTATGTATACACCAATCCAGTTATATATACTGTGAATCAAAGCTCTACTAAAGGAGGGAAGAGGAAGAGGGACTCACCGGGGTCGATGGTGGTGGCGATCGGATCGTCTGGCCGGAGCTACAACAGGGAGCCGGAGAAGATGACCGGAGTCGAGGGGAAGACCCGGGGCTGTTGATGGCCGAAGGGGCTTGCAGAGGGGGTGGTGACGGGATAGATGGAGGGGAGCGGCTGTGGTGTGTTTGATAATAAATGAAAGAAATAAAACAAAGTTTCTACGAAACCCGCTCTTTGGTTTACAAACAAGAAGTACAATTAATCCTATACGAGGATGTCAAGTACAAATTTTTAATCTGGGTAAATATTGCTATAGGAGTCTGATCTGCAGTCGATCACTTTGTCCCTTGAACCACACGATGATGAAGAAGTGCTGTAGAAGGCAGAAAAAGCTTCGAAGATTGCAAAGGGGAGTGGATGCTCGATGCCAAAATCGTCGATCCCTACTCTCTGTCTGAGCTCCTCTCTCTATGATTTTTTTGACTTCTATTCTCCAACCTTTTGACCCTTCGACCCCAATTCTTTTACCTTTTGACCTTGGACCTCTGTCAATAGAGGTCTCTATTTATAGGGTTTTAGTGACAATAACCATCCAGTCGGCGTAGAAGCCGGACAGTGGAGAGTATGGCACTTTTTATGCGACGGTTACAATAACCGCTACCCACATATAAATGATCTTCTGAATCTGCGTGTGACGCGTGTCCCATTGAGGGATAATGCGTATAACTGCTGCGAAGATCACGACATGCAAGCCACGTAGGTAGTTGTCCCTCGCGTAGAAAATATTGGCGTAGAAGCCAATAACTGTCACCATGGCGTAGAAGCCAAATAGTTATCAAACTGGTGTATAGGCCAGGTAGGCGTAGAAGCCGAGTAGGCGTAGAAGCCTGATGCTTCATAGATAGGTATCTAGCGTAGAAGATAGCTGATCCTCCTTCCTTGACTGAGGCCTTGAGCAAATTCTGGACCAAATAGCCTTAATACGTACCAATGCAAATGTAGCTCGAGTTGGCATATTTCAAGAAGATAGCGTATGCCGTGCTCCTTATAGCTGAAAATAGCCCGATGGCGTATTCCAAGGAGATAGCGTACGGCGTGCTCCCATAGCTGAAAATAGCCTGATGGCGTAATGTGCAAAAGTGATGATGTGGACGTATTAGCCGTAATTATGGCTCGCTCAGTCTTTGAAAATATAACCAAATCTCATGCATTAAATACAGAGATCTGTCACCATCCTGCGCATTAAATGCAGAGACGTACCTCGAGCTATGTACGAAGAGCAGCTTTTGACGTAGCAGTCTGTTTGTCTTCTGCCGAGCGTAAAGGCTCACATCTTCCTGTGTAAAACTAGACAGCGTATTTCCTTGTATGCGTAAAAGTAGTTTATGCCAAGGAAATATCACTAAATGACTATTTAGATCACTGTGCCGCGCTATCATTACAGCCGTCGTCTGGATAGTCGTGCAGTACTCTTTGTCAGGAGTCAGACGTCAGGTTCACTGCATGATTTGACCGGTTCATTCGAGGAATACGAAGCGTTCCTCGTACACTTCTATGCTGCATTAAAAACGGATGAGTTTTACGCCATAAAGGCGGTATAACACCCTTTTTACGCTGAAGCAGCCTGGAAATACTGCATTACGCGAATTGTCCTTGAGCTTATATTTTACGCTGTACTTAGCGAAAAAGCTATGTTGTACGCCGATGGCTCTGAAGTTATATTTTACACCGCACAGCACTGAAACACTGCGTATAACTCTGCCGCGTATTTTTTATGCTTCTACAAGACCCCCTTCAAAGTTTTCAAATTCCTCGTAATTTAAAATACTTTGAATAAAGCATGAAACGGTCAAGTCTGACTCGTTCCTCGAGGCTGATTTCTTGGCGGATTCTTGGGGATTTGTTGGGATTCGGTGTGTTCTCTTTTTTCTAAATAAAGGCTGAGGAGTTAACCTGTTCTTCCCATATTTTCTTCACCACACAGCGATGATTGCCGGAGTTCGTCGGGTCGACTTAAGGAAGAAGAAGATCATGTTCTTCCAGCATGTAAGGAGCCGAAAAAGAAGGCATCTCCGAGCAAATATCCTCTACAACGATGGATCATGGAAGGATATCATAGCTTCCTTTGCTCGAGATAATCAGCAACTTCATATGGCGATTCGTCCAGGAGAGAGGAAGGGTCACATTAGACCATACAGCTTGTAAGCTGTACTTTCTTCCGTCGTTCGTGGACGAGAGCAGACAAACTAGCCCTGTCTTCCAGCATTGAGTTGGGTCTAAAACCTCAACTCAATCTGTCATGGCATATGGAGGATGGACTCTTAAATAATTTATACAGGCCCAGTTTTGTATCCTCCTGCCATTAATCATTTTTTTGTTAATCGGCCGTGGAAACTGACTAACTACTGAAGAAGACGGAAGAAGATCTCCACCAATACGAGAACCTGGCAGAACAGATTCTGGGGGTGACCTTTTAATGAAGATGAGGAAACCCTTTGTAGACAGGATTTCCCTCATATGTAATCATGAAGATGAAGAAAAACCCTTTGTAGACTGGATTTCTCTCATATATAATCATGATTTAATAAATTATCTTCTTTTGCGTATCTGATGATTTGCCATATATTTTGCAGTAATGAAGTCTGAATATGTGTAGCTTCCACATGTCTGGATAACCTTACGTCTACTCTGATAGAAAGAGTATTTGGTCCCGTCCTGTCTTTTACGCATAACTGAAGATGCGCAGAAAGCCGCTTAGCATTTAAGTCGAGTATTCGAACGGTCCTGCTGTTTGGAATGGGGGACCGCATAGAATTCTGAACTGTCACTCTTCTGAGAAAGAGAATTTTTTGTTCAGACCATCATCTTCAAGAATGATTTTCCAAAAATCCCTTGAAATAGGGCGAGAAACGGTTATCAAAAACTGAGTCGCCATCCTGAACTATAGATAAAATATTCAGACTGGATTCTGGATGAACTTTCAATCGACCCAAGAAGAAGAGTCATTTTCAATGTTGAACTCTGTATGCTTTGGGTACTTGGAATATTTTGAGGCCTGGAAGGAACATCTTCTGCGTGAACCCTTGCAATTGACCGCCTTGAGATTTGTTCATATATACGCATACTCTGGCCTGCGTATTTTTAGATATGCGGAAAGTCATAGATCTGTAAATATGGATGAGCATAAAATCATAAGTTCATAGCCTCTCGAGCGTAAAATCTGCTGAGCATAAGCTCATCCGGGCGTAGAAACTGTAGATTTGTAGCCTCTGAAAAGAAAATCTTCCGAGCGTGAAGTTGTGGATTTGTTGCCTCTGAGCATAAAAGCTACTGAGTGTGAAATCATAGATTTGTAGCTTCTGAGCATGAAGTCGTAGGTTTGTAGCCTCTCGAGCGTAAAAGCTATCGAGCGTAAAAGCATCCGGGCGTAAAACCATAGACTTATAGCCTCTGAGCGTAAAACCGTATATTTGTAGCTGCCGAGCGTAAAAAGCTCCTTGGCGTAAAACCACGAATTTGCTTCGCACGAAAACTTTTTGAATTCGCTGACTGTCTGCCTTCCCTGAGTAATAGGCTGACGTAGTCCCCAATCATAACCGAATATTAAATATCGAATTTGGTTAGGGATTCGAGGAGTCCATCTGAACTCTATATATATCCCAAGGCTTTCAGAGAGAAGACTCTTCACCTATTTTTTGCAAAAGAAAGCTTTCGTCTCTTTGAGTTCTCTCCTTCGTTTCCTCTCTAAGCATTTTGAGTTTTTAGCAATGGTACCAAAACTAATCTCCTCCTCTAAGGAAAAGAATGCTGCCTCCTCTTCTCGCTACTCTGCCCAAGCAAGAGCGACTCCCGTCGGGCAAGGCGATCCTCATTCTGAACGAAGTGTTCCACCGACGAGCTGTGCATCGGGCGTTATAGGTAAAGCTTTTGGGACGATAAGAACGAAGAAAACCCTCCGCACACGTTGTACGTGAACGCGCTAGGTCGTCTTCTGTACTGATAGCCTCTTCGAGGAAGATGATGCACATAGATATTTTATCTTTTATGCCCATATTTCTAATGTGTCAGCGTAAAAACTTTATATTTTCGCAGTCTGGCGTAAAAGCTCTGACTGTCAAAATTGGCGTATACTACAAACTTTGAGTGTTACGCTCTGGATGAAAATTCTAGCATAATAACTCAAATTTTGGCAATCTGGCATAAAACACCGTCTGTCAGATTTTTTGTGTATACTGTCAATCTTGGATTTTATGCCTTGGAATAAGATTCCAGCGTAAAAAAATCAAGTTTTCACAGTCTTGGCGTAAAAGCATAGACTGTTGATCTTCGGCATAAACTGTAAGACTGTAACGTCTAGTGGAGAAACTGACTTGTTTTTCTTGCACTTGTTAACTTGCAGATATCTTCTTTGGCTGAGGTGATGGGTTCTGCTGCTGGGATGCTGAACTCCAATTACCTGGAGGATTTGTCCCACGTGACATTTTCTATCTCCGGATCCCAGTATCCTGAAGGAAGGGAAAATCTGATAATGTCCTAAGGGGAACGAATGCTGTTGAGCATGATCAAAGGGGAGCCCCTGACGCATATAGATGGGGCACAATATATAAAACCGGCTTTTCTCTTCGGGGAATTGATTGACAAACAATCCCAAACGAAGCCCAAGAAAGAACTCTGGGTTTTTTCTGCCGGGGGCTTGGTCCTGTATCTGCCCAAGATGCTGAGAGACTACCCTATCTCGGCATTCTTCCATGCCACACAACCCAGGAGGATGTCGTGGATCCTGACTCCCAATCTTCACGGCCAGCCGGGGAAGATATTTTACCAGAAAGGATCCAACCAAGGGTTATTTGTCAGCTGCCCTTTCGGCTCTGTAATGTCATTCAGGGGATTGTATCCGGGCAGTATCTGGAGTGAAGACACTTCACTGCTCCAACCAGTCCAATTACCGACTTTATGCAATGACTTGATGGGGCATGGAGGAGTATACCCTAAGGTTAATCCTCGGACCAATGGGTGGGTTATCCCTACAAATCTTCGATGGACTCGTTTAGCTGACTGGGCCCTGAAGTATTTTCAGACTGAGCTGGAGAGCATTGGTCTATACGCGGCTATGAGTGCTACCAGTGTTGGGTTACCTCTCAACCCTAACCTATTTTTGGCTTTGATGGAGCGATATATCTCGCTCACCGGGACTTTCGCCACTCCACTAGGGGAGTTGGGATTGGCCCTTCACGAAATAGCAGAGATTTGAAGACTGCCAATGGGAGATACTCCTTATGAAGAGTATGTTCCCACAAACCGGGAGCTGGGGGATACGGACCCTCGGGTAGTGGCCGTTTACCAGGAGCTGATGTGTCACTACCTTGCTTGTACCGCCTTTTATAATGAGCCCTCTGATTTTGCTCATACCAATAAATGGGCGTCCTACCTCTTCTTTCACCGGGCCAGGGCTGCTAAGCCAGACAAAGTCATGGATAGCAAGGATCAGCCTCTGAGCTTTCTGAGCGTGCTTAGTGCTCAAGTAGTCGATGACCTTATTGAAGATGCCGGGGCTTCAGATCAAATTCTCGACGAAGGGATAGGGAAATATCCTGCAGGCACTAAGGCCTACAGTTATTTGAGGCATTGGCGCAGGCCTCTCTCAAGGGAAGCTCAACTGGTTGGCTTCCTCTCTGTATGGCTTCGCCGTCTGGTAGTACCTGGCATTGCGTCTTTGGATCACATCCACCGCAACATCTTATGGCCTGTAGTACGTCTGGTGTTCGGGACAAGACTAGGCTTGCTCCCTGCCATGGTATGCCGCATACAAGCTGGCCTGAGGGCCATTACTGATGGACTGCTTGCCGATGAAACACGGCGTGACAGTTTTCCCAGGATAGAATTACCGTTCCTGTATTTGATGGGATGGTTAATTCTCCATAACCCCAAGGTGATGTCTTCTGGTTCCGGTAGTAGTTCGGGGGGTAATTTCTTGTTGAATTACAAGAACTCCACTCGGAACGTGACTACAGTTTTAGACTGTCGGCGAGCGTTAAATTTTGCTCACAGCTGGAAGCTCTTCTGCACCATCCCCACTGTACATCTCAATCAACAGGGGACGCGACTTCAGGATTTAGGTGAAGGGAAGACTATTCTTTCTTCTGAAGCTTTTTATTGGTTAGTCTAAATTAGACCTTCCCATTTATTATACGGAAGTGAAGACCATTGCTTTTTGGAGCCCTATCTGCCTAGTCGGTTCGCCAGGCAGTTTGGGTATGACCAGTTGCACGTGGGCAATGCCATCACCAACTTCAAGTCCAGAGGTGGACTCATCGACGGAGCGAGAGGATGGCAGTACTTCATAATAGGTTATACTCGAGCGACCTTCACCATACCTGCGACTTCTCTCTCCATGGAGTTGTGCATCCTCCATTCGTACGCCCAGTTTTATGTGGCCGTCAATACCTTCCATCGTGATTTTGATATGCGTGGAAGTTTTAGGATGCCCTCTTCTAAGTCCGCGGGAAGAGACGATGTCCAATTAGTCTCCTCTGATGAGGGTGAAGATTCTGTCAATCCAGATGAGCCTTTGTTGGCAGTACCGAGAGGCAAAATACCTCCGCCTGCAGGGCCTCTGGTTATCTCTGGTAAGCAAAGGGCTCCTGTTCTGAAGGAGGCTTCCCCTTGCAAGAAGAAGAAGATGGCTGGTGGTCCTGTCAGGACTTCCCACCCTGAGGTTCCTAGAAGTGAACCTATTGTTTCCCCTGTTGGGGACGATCCTTTGATTAGAGGTTCCTCGTCTTTTAGAGAGGGAACCTCTACAGTTCCGGCTGGCAGTGCCGGAGAACCCTTGCTTGAGGCTGTTGTCGCTGCTACCGCTTTAGGTAGTTGTACGAGATCGCCTTCGAGGCCGAGCCAAATAAGGATATCTTTATCTAGATCAGCAACGGGAGAAACCCCTGCCGCGTATGTAAGTATACCCAGCGAGATTCCACCTGATGAACCTCGATTGGATCTGGGTGAAGACTTGGATGACAACCTTCAGTCGTTATTTGGTGTACCCTGCTCTCCAGGTATGACAGCTCGCTTAGCATCATTAAGAAATGATTTAGTTGTACTGGCTGCAGACGCGACATATATACCGTCGGCCATGGTAAATATTGTCTTTACACCTCTTTTAAAAAAATTAACATCATATTGATATTAACTTTCTTTTGTCTTCTTTTCAGGGGAAGACATCTACGGGGAGGGCAGTATTGAGGCACCTTTTGTCTCTGTTTCAGCTCCTGCCAATGACATGGAGGTGCCCGACTTCGAAGAGGAAACATTTTTGGGTGCCAGCTCGCCCGAAATGGTTCCGATATCTCGAGAGGAGGATGAGCCTGTCATTATGACTATGCCTCCTTTGAGTACGCCAGCGACTTCATTCGCTGTCGGGGCCTCTACCTTTGTCGTGCCCTCTACTGGAGCGATGACTGTGACGACACCCTCTACAGTCGTTCCTGGAAGGGGATTCTTTGATATTGCAGCCACTCCCAGCACCCATTCGAATCTTGCCATGTTAGTTGAGCAGTTCTCAAGCGTTATCTACGCCACTTTGAAAATGCTGATATCGATGGTGCTGGAGAAGAATCTAAGCTTCGAGGCTCTGAAGACGTCTTCCAACTTCAGTATAGCGCAGATTAGATACTTCAACGATAATGACAGAGCTGATGCGCTAGAGCAAATAGTTAATGGTTTGGAACAACCCATTAACGATTATTTGCAACTATCTCGAGGCAGCATCGACGGTCTCATTCAAGCTGAATATGACTTATTGACTACGCAGTTTGCTGAACAGATGGAAGGCCTAAATAAATCCATCCAGACACAGCAGCAGGAGATAGATGAAGGAAAAGCCGTCTTGGAGGAGGTTATTCCTCTTCAAACAAAGTGCCAAGCCGAGCATGAAGGAAATGCAGCAAGGGTTCGCAGACTAGAAGCTAAACTCGCTCAGGCAAAGGAGTGGGCTTCTCGGTCATCGGAAGCTCTAGATGTGGTGAATGGCCGACTGGATATAGCTCAACAGAACTTGGCACGTGCAGGAGTCGCCTACACCAGTTTTATCCAGGCTCGGTCCGAACTGTCCCTCCTGAGCAATGATGAGGTATGACTAGAGTGTGCTTGAGCTACAGTTTTGAGCTCCAGGAATAAGAAGATTGCCGTACTGGCGCAACAGATCCATGATTTGACTGCTCCTCCCAAATGATGTACTTTTTTTGTTTCTTCTGTAATTTCTCGGAGATAATAAAGACACATTTTCTGACTTTGGGGGCCCACCATTTTAGAATATGATAGGCTAGGGTGAAAGTAATATCAGAGGTATCAATAACATGACATTCTTTCGTTAAGGTTTTGCTGAATGTAAATCTATTCAGAGTTAACGTGAACCTGAAAGAATATAATCCAACTAAATTTGTATACTAAACACTATCAGAGATATCATTAACATGGTAGGTTAACAAATTAGTTAAGGATATCTATTCGGAGGTCACATGAACTTGATAGAATATGATCCAGCTAACCTTTATGCATGGTATCGTCAGAATAAGAGCTTCGTCATACTCCGTTAAACGAAGGAGATCAAGTATAGTACTTTTTCGAGAATTTGCAGTTGATAGTAGCCATTGAAAATTTCCATTTAGGCTCAGCTAATCTGTAAGCGCAATTTGCAATCATATAAGGGCCCTCCATTTCTTTATGATTATTTTCGTGAATTTTGGACATCATACTAGGGTAATATGGATGTAGTATGATACCGTATTTGTTGAGGACATCCCACTGGGAGATCTTTGGTGGACCTATCATTTGTTGCACACGAGAATGCAAATAATAGGTTTGGGACAAGTCCTGCCAGAGGTAATATGGACGTGGCAGTTTTTGTGGACCTAACACCACTGGCGTACTTTAAGTATGGGAGCTAAGTTGAGATGACAACCGATATCAGAGGTAATATGGACAATATAACCGATAGCCAAAAACTCAGAAAGTTTGTTCAGAGGTAATATGAACATGACAAACTCTTGAGTTGTGACTCCATCGGGGATGGAGGTATACATCTGCTCAAAGGTAATATGGACATGGCAGTTTTTGTGGACTCAACACCACTGGCGTACTTAAAGTTAAGTACGGGTGTTAAGTTGAGATGACAACCGATATCAGAGGTAATATGGATATGATAACTGATAGCCAAAAACTCAGAAAGTTTGTTCAGAGGTAATATGAACATGACAAACTCTTGAGTTGTAACTCCATCGGGGATGGAGGTATACATCTGCTCAGAGGTAATACGGACATGACAGTTTTTGTGGACTCAACACCACTGACGTACTTAGAGTTAAGTACGGGTGTTAAGTTGAGATGACAATCGATATCAGAGGTAATATAGACATGATAACCGATAGCCAAAAACTCGGAAAGTTTATTCAGAGGTAATATGAACATGACAAACTCTTGAGTTGTGACTCCATCGGGGATGGAGGTATACATCTACTCAGAGGTAATATGGCCATGGCAATTTTTGTGGACAAAACACCACTGGCGTGCTTAGAGTTAAGTACGGGTGTTAGGTTGAGATGACAACCGATATCAGAGGTAATATGGACATGATAACCGATAGCCAGATTAGGAAGGTTTGTTCAGAGGTAATATGAACATGACAAACTCTCTGGGGAAAGAAATGAAATATTTGGACAATAGTTCAGAGTTAATATGGACATGAACTTATGTCTGAACAATTCACTGTAGAGTAATTTTCCTGAGTGAGGATAGTCCTGAAGAATCCACTGGGGAAATTTTAGGGACTCATCATCAGGTATATTCCTAAGGGGAGCAAATTATCATGTTAGAGAAAAACCAATTTGTAATGATCGTCCCTTCGTTTACAGATGCAAAGTGATAACTTTGGCGTTGATTAACTCCTGGATTCTCCTTTTCAGTACATAGCACACCTTTGTAGGATGATGAATGTACCGATGAAAGAGACAATAATCTGGGTCATCAACTTTCCCAGCCCTCTCAGGATATCTGATGTTGGGTAGCTGAAGTTTGTGTTCCTTCATCAACATATTAAAGATTTTAATGATGTCATCTTCATTGAAGGAGAAAGTTCCTTTTGGCCTTCGGGCTCCCGATGCCTGAGTTTTACGGTCTTCCGGGAAGATCGTCATCGTTGCATCATCTTCGGATTCCGAGGGAATTCTACCCCCAACTTTGGATGCTGCCCTGTTTTGTCGAGGTAGGCTACCCCCAGACATGTCGTGGCGTTTGCCCACAGAAGCTGATTTAGAAGGATCTGTCTCAGACTCTCGAGGTTGTGAGTTTGTAGGAGATGCTGTATACCCTAACCCAAAACGAGCTTATTGACAGTAAGAATTACCCTGCAACAGTGTTCGTCTGCCTTTCCCATAGTTGAGGCCTTATTTCAACTTCAAATCATAACCCATGCTTTGTATAATCTTTAAAGCTTGTGGGCTATACCTGTGGATTTGCATTTTTCCACCCTCAGACTCGCGAACTTCTTCTTGTATAATCGGTCTGCTCCGCATACGACCGAAGACTATTGGATGCTGGTCGTCGCGAGTTGGAGGAACAATAAAGACAAAATCTTTATGTGGCCTATATGTTATGACGATATTAGATGTTGATGCATTTTCCCACATGATCTTCCCACGTTTGACAGTTAGGGGAACTGAATCCTGGTTATGACTCCTGTATTTCTGGATCAAAAATTCGTGCAAGTCAGGTGGATAAACATAAGATGAAGAAGACTTGTTCCTCCTGTTCATCTCAGTTGGCCTGCGGATGTTGGGAACCATAACCTTTCCCCTGCCACCCGTATACAGCAGGTTGGCCATCTGGATAGCGGATGATCCCCGAGGAGTGTGTCTTTCCGTAAACTGAGCCTTCTTTACGCTGAGGGGCCTCACCTGGCGTAATTTGAAACTCTGCTCGGGCTGGCATAAAACTGAGGAGGTCCTCAATCGGCCATCAGCTTCTCGCGTAATCTGGAGGGCGGACAGATTCTTCCCTTGCTGGCGTAAAGGCCGAGAAATTGAGTAGCCCGCCACTTATTTTCCCTTGTGTAGATTGCAAGGATCATCTGCTTTTCTGCGAAGGGCAGATGCATTTTTACGTGCAGAGCGCGTTTGGAATTTCTGATTTGGCGCTGAGGCATTGTTAGAAATTCTGTCTGTCACGTCACCGACGGGAGACTGAATTTTACGTGCAGAGCGCGGAGTAGACTTCTGGACTAGCGCTGAGGCATCGTCAGAAGTTTTGTCTACCGCATCACGGACGGGAGACAGAGTTTTATGCGCGGAGCGCGAAGTAGACTTCTGGACTAGCACTGAGGCTTGTCAGAAGTTTTGTCTGCCACGTCACAGACGGGAGACAGAGCTTTACGCGCGGAGCGCGAAGGTTGTGCAGCTACAACCTGGCTGGTCTGCAAAACTGGAGAGTCGGCTGGAATGGTAGGGGTTGTCCTGGGCTTCTAGACCTTACGTAGCTTCTTGTTGTCTTGGACAGAGAGAGAGAGTGAGAGCTACCCCCTGCTCGAAGCATATCTTCGTAGGCGGACTGGTCGAACTGGACGACCAGGGTCTTCTTCATGGATCCTACTGATACTGCATCTTGTTGAGAAATTGATTTCTCCTCATATGACAAAGATTTCTCCAGCAGAGTCGCTATCTTGTGTTTGATAATAAACGAAAGAAATAAAACAAGGTTTATACGAAACCCGCTCTTTGGTTTACAAACAAGAAGTACAATTAATCCTAAACGAGGATGTCAAGTACAAATTTTTAATTTGGGTAAATATTGCTATAGGAGTCTGATCTGCAGTCGATCACTTTGTCCCTTGGACCACACGATGATAAAGAAGTGCTGTAGAAGGCAGCAAAAGCTTCGAAGATTGCAAAGGGGAGTGCATGCTCGATGCCAAAATCGTCGATCACTACTCTCTGTCTGAGCTCTTCTCTCTCTATGATTTTTAGACTTCTATTCTCTAACCTTTCGACCCTTCGACCCTAATTCTTCGACCCTTTGACCTTGGACCTCTGTCAATAGAGGTCTCTATTTATAGGGTTTTAGTGACAGTAACCATCCAGTCGGCGTAGAAGCCGGACAGTGGAGAGTATGGCACTTTTTATATGACGGTTACAATAACCGCTACCCACGTATAAATGATCTTCTGAATTTGCGTGTGACGCGTATCCCATTGAGGGATAATGCGTATAACTGCTGCGAAGATCACGACATGCAAGCCACGTAGGTAGTTGTCCCTCGCGTAGAAAAGGTTGTCGTAGAAGCCAATAACTGTTACCATGGCGTAGAAGCCAAATAGTTATCAAACTGGCGTAGAGGCCAGGTAGGCGTAGAAGCCTAGTAGGCGTAGAAGCCGAGTAGGCGTAGAAGCCTGATGCTGCATAGATAGGTAGCTAGCGTAGAAGATAGCTGATCCTCCTTCCTTGACTGAGGCCTTGAGCGAATTCTGGACCAAATATGCTTAATACGCACCAATGCAAATGTAGCCTGAGTTGGCGTATTTCAAGGAGATAGCATAAGGCGTGCTCCTTATAGCTGAAAATAGCGCGGTGGCGTATTCCAAGGAGATAGCGTATGACGTGCTCCCATAGCTGATAATAGCTTGATGGCGTAATGTGCAAAAGTGATGATGTGGACGTATTAGCCATAATTATGGCTCGCTCAGTCTTTGAAAATATAACCAAATCTCATGCATTAAATACAGAGATCTGCCCCCATCCTGCTCATTAAATGCAGAGACGTACCTCGATCTCTGTATGAAGAGCAGCTTTTGACGTGACAGTCTGTTTGTCTTCTACGGAGCGTAAAGGCTCACATCTGCCTGTGTAAAACTAGGCAGCGTATTCCCTTGTATTCGTAAAAGCAGTTTATGCCAAGGAAATGTCACTAAATGACGGTTTGGGTCGCTATATCGCTCCATCATTACAACCGTTATCTGGATAGTCGTGCAGTACTCTTTGTCAGGAGTCAGACGTCAGGTTCACTGCATGATTTGACCGGTTCATTTGAGGAATACGAAGCGTTCCTCGTACACTTCCATGCTGTATTAAAAGCGGATGAGTTTTATGCCATAAAGGCGGTATAACACCCTTTTACGCTGTACTTACGCAGATTTTTCCTCGTACACTTCCTGGAAATACTGTATTACGCAGATTTTTCTTGAGCTTATATTTTACGCTGTACTTAGCGAAAAAGCTTTGTTGTACGCCGATGGCTCTGAAGTTATATTTTATGCCGCACAGCACTGAAACACTACGTATAACTCTGCCGTATATTTTTCATGCTTCTACAAGCTGTGGTGGAGTTGGCTGACTGATTGGTTTGCCGGAGATGGGAGTCGGGATTGGAGGTGGAGCGGAGAAGATGCAGAGGGAGCTGGGAAGTTGGCCGGTGGTGGACTGCGGGTGTCAGGTGCCGACGCGAGGGAGATTGGAGGATATATCGGGTGGTGGCGAGTCGGAGATGGAAGTTGCAGCAGGGAAGAATGGCTCGCCGGGGTCGGCTCAACTCGGATGGCCGAAATGCGGGTGTCCGGAGTGCAGAGCAGCGGGGAGTTGGGCCGGTGTGCAGCTGTGGAGTGTTCGCCGGAGCAGGGAATGCAGTTGGAGGCTGATGTCGACGATGGTGGCTGAGGGGAGGAGCTCGGGGATGGAACAGTAGCCGGAGGAGAGGTTGGCCGGGCCGAAGTTGGTCGATGGTGGTGGAGGAGGCTTGAGGTGCTGATGATGGGAGAAACAGGGAGCGGTCGGAGCTCGCAGCGGGGTCAGCTCGGCCGGTCGGAGCTGTGGGGAAAGGCCGGACAGGCAAGGAGCAAGGGGAGCCCGGGGGATGTTGACACTGGTGGTGGTTGCTCTTGAAGCCGCGGTGGAGAGGCCGGCTGGGTGAGGTAGTGGAGGTCGAAGCAGTCAGCCGGCCGGGTGGACAGTACGGTGGTGGTAAGGATGGTATTCGTGGTGGTGGTGTGGATTGGCTGGCCGGGGAAGGAGCTGTAGGCCGCCGGGAGAGAAGAGCTGGGGTTGCACAGGGATCAGTGGGTGGATTTGGGTTGTTTCCCCCTTTAACAAATGTCACGACCCGCACCCGGTTTAGGGGCACGAGTGCGTGGGTACGTCCAGCCTACGCCGCAGCATCGGCGGTAGAACGCTGTCTAGGTCAAGTGCTATCTAAACAATCTCACGCTAGTATCCAACTCCATAAGGAGACGTGGATATCAAAAATAATCTAGAAATACTCAATCACAACTACAGCACGATAGGAAATGAAGAAATAAAAGAATACAATACAAGTCTAATGACAACATAATCATACCTGCAATCCTTAACTTCCAATCCCCAAGTGTGTCGGAACCAGTCTACTAAGGTCACAGTCTGGAAAAATATTTCCAGTCAGGAAGGAGCAAAGTACATCTCTAAATAGCAGTTCTATATAAATGACATAAACTATGTAGCAGTTCTAGATGGAAACATACCAGATGCATGTATAGGTACGAGAATGTACAATGAGAGAAATACTGGAAATACTGTAAGTAAAATGCAGGAAAAGAACAATATGTCAATGAGCAAGAAACCTCTGACTAAGTGTGTGAGTACTAGCTTCAACATGTGATCGGCTTGGGAACTTGATCAGGCTGGTTACATGTGATTAGCTATGGTTCATATAAAGTCAGGCTAACCGTTGGTTAGCTATGGTGCATGTAGAGATCAGGCTAATCACACGTAACAGCTATGGAGCATATAAATGGTCAGGCCGCACCCGACGTGAGATGTGGGGTGAGCTATGGTGCATATAAAGTTGGGTATGATCACATATCTACACTAAAGTACTCCCCAAACCCCCGACTGGTATAGTAGATCCAATCATGGTACGCTATGGCACGGGATTCCCTAAGAAGGTAGCAAATCTCCCCGGGAAATCAGTGTCTGTACATGCACAAGATAACAAGGAAAACAAGTCTTGTACAAGCTACACCATGAATAAGGAATAACATCTCATGACGAGATCCGTGTATACCAATCCGTGTAACCAATGTGTCAAGAACATAGATATTTACACTAGATACAGTGAACATAGGAGATATCATAAATTAGAAACTAATCAGAGAATGTACTCGCCTTGGGTCCTTAGCTGGTGAATACCGAGGTCCTGTTCCAGAGTGTCGCCTGGAGGAACCCACAGTCCTAATGACATATCAAAATAATACTTGTATCAGATGCTACGCTAACACACAAATCCATGAAGTCAGAGGCTCTGCCAGATATGGCACTGGTAAATCTAGGGTCATCTGGTAGGGATATATAAATATACATATATCTATTTTTAACTACATCAGTACTTACAATATATATACATGCACCAATTTATATACATATCTAATCTATACTAGTTGAACAATATGTATGTATACTCATACATATAAAATACATTTTTAAAAATATATATATATATACATTTATACTAATTATACATATTTGAAAATATATTAAGTATATATATACAAAATATATATAGATATACCAACATTATATATATACACACATATATATATATTAAATGAAATACACATACTATACACCAAAATACGTTTATACATATATCTACTAATACAACATTTTCATATATCATATATACATATACATATACCGAATTAATTATATATACCAGAATACGTATTTATATATATAATCATATTAAAATATATACACATAGACATATACATATACAATATATATATGTATCATTTAATATATGCCAAAAATACGATTTACAATATTATTAAAATATACCAAGACTAATACACCAATTTAATTTATACTATATACATAATTATACCAAATTAGTACTTATACCATATATAGGTAATTATACCAAATTACATTTATATATATGTATACCAATTAACATATATATATAAGTACATACATATACCAAAATACATATTTATGGGTATACCAATAATTATATACAATATGTCTAAGTATATACACTAGATTGAAATATATATATATACACAGGTTAAAAATATGCCACATTTATATATGCACTACAACCCATATTTATACGTATACGAGAAATTTATATATATACTGAATATATATATATATATATATACATGTTTATATATATATATACCAAATAGTACGTTTACATATACGTATATATGTATATATATGCCAAAATAATACTTTATACTATATACAAGTATATTTATACCAAAATACGTTTATATGTAAATATACCACAACACATTATTTAACATTAATAAATACTGTACATATACATATATTAGTCATTAATTAAAATAATATTCTACGCATATACTTACACACATTATATATATATACATATTAACACTAAGTAATATACTTATACATATATAGATTAGTATATACCCATACAAATATATTAAATACATACACACATTAAACTAACTTATATATGAATACAAATACAATAATATGTATGAATCCATGTATTCATTGTATATATACTATCCATATACCAAATGCATACATTCATAACTGCGTATATACACGGGGATAACTATACCTGCGCACGACGATGAGGTGGTCGAGTCGTCGCAGCGGGGCGGGATCGAGGCTGCCGATGTTGGTCGTGTAGCTGCTGTTGAGGAAGAGATGGCCGGAGCAGGGAGTCGTGGCTGCGGGAGGGAGCTCTGTCGTCGAGCAGGTTGGTCGGCTGGCTTGGTTGGCCACCGGGGAGTCGCAGCCGGAGTACACAGGGGTCGGGGCCGCCGGGCTGATGGGAAAGAGCGGGGAGAGGGTGGATGATGGTGGTGGTGTTGGTGAATGGTGGTGGTGATAGTTGGTGATGGAGGGAGGAGCACGAGCAGCGGCGAGGGGAGGACCGCTGGAGACGTGGCCGGGTCGGGGTCAGTCGGCCGGCCAGGTGGTGCAGGGAGGACCGGAGCAAGGGAGGAGCTCTGGCTCGGGCTTGTGATGGTGGCGGCGGTTCTAATGGTGATGGTGGTTGCAACCGGCCGGCGCAGCAGCAGGCAGCGGCCCGAGCAGCAGCAGTACGTCGGCGGTAGCCGCAGCAGCAGGTCGGCGGCAGCCGCAGTAGGCCGGCGGGAGCGGGGGCTTGGCCGGAAAGATCTGCACAGTGGGGGGAAACTCGGTGAACAGTGTTCCCCCCCCCCTATTTGAATTTGAAATCTTCTTTTTTTTTCTTTATGAAGAAATGAAGAAGAAGAAAAAGAAGGAGAAGAAGAAGAAAGGAAGGAGAATTTTCATACGTAGGAGATGGGAGCTTGCTTGGGGATTAGGGTTTCCTAGGGAAATGGGTTGATGTGACATTATATATGAAGAGGTGTTGAATGAAAGGTGGGGATTTGCCCAATTAAATGGGTGGTCCAGATTGTTCATGAAGAATTTCTTCATGTGGGTGAGGGTGTTGACTAGTCAATGTTGGGCCTCTCCATTGGTCTTGGACAATGGGGTGATGCACCTACAATTGAATAATTGCAACTTAGCCCCTTAAATTCGGGAAATTGCACAAACACATAAAATGACGAAAATTTGGCGGGCGATTCGGTGTCCGGTATTTTGTAGGGTCAGGGGTCAGCTGTAAGTTTGGTATGGGCTCAAATTAGCAGGGCACTGGAATTAAATTGGGATTTTAGAATCAGATAAAATGGTATCCTCAAATTAAATAGAAATAAATGCAAGTTGTGTTCAACAATTAATTAGGAGTACATGGGGCCAAAATCAGGTCAGGTCATCAATACCAATATTGAAGAAGACTCAGAACAGAATATTACCCTAATTTGGGCCGCACGAAAAATAGGTCAAGATTGTCTCCAATTTCGATTGGAACGCACAATGATACAAAAATAGAAATTTTAAAATAACGTCCGTGACGATTTTTGTGCGGCTAGAAATAATGCACAGATAGCATGATTATGAGTTGCAAAAATAGCAGAATGGAAGGCGGGCATGCCTAGGGCAAGATTGTGAAATTTGTTGGAAGTCAAAAGCTAGGGTAGCGCTCCAAGTATCGAAGCAAAGGTAATGCGCAGTAATTAATAAAATACGGTGATTAACTACAATCTCCAATAAATAAATTATAAATAAAACAATTAATTTCATAATTCCACAATTCGGACAGGCGTTCATCTACTGGGCTTCTAGGTCTAGTCTGCTAGCTAAAAATAAAATAAATAAACACTGCATATAATTATATATTTAATTACTCATCACATAATTATTAAATTAAATACTATCATGCAATAAATTAATGGTAAATACCATAATATTAAATATTATGAAAAGTCGAAAATACCCCTATTTTCAGAATGTGGTAGTGACAAGTCTACCCACCTTAAAAGAATTTCGTCCTCGAAATTTGAAATCCTCCAAGTAGCATTTATCATACACTTTATTATTTCCCTCAAATTTAAATTTATCATCCATGAAATCTTTTAATAATCCACAATGTCCTTCCGCAATTTCAGAATTCTAAAATTGTTGTATAACCTGAAAAATCCTAAAAGTAAATCAAAGTCCATCAAAAATTTCCTTGAAAATTTTTAGTTAACAATTCAATACTCAGAATTTAATATCCACTCCTCAAATTTGATTTTTAATCTATGCGCATATATAATTGTAATCTCGTCTCACAAGTTTTGAATTCAAACATTAGTCCATCAATAATTTTATTCCTCGATCTCCTCTTTCCTCAAAATACTTAACAATGCGACACCTATGGGTCCTTCAAATGCATCGTCCGCAATAATAAAATTTAAATTACTATATTGCAATCAATATATATACTGATAATTTTCCAAATTTTTCTCAATTTTGTAATGATAAATTATATCACAATCAACCTTCCTGAAATTAACAATCATCAATTCTGCCATGTTAAATTTTAATCCTTTATTTAAATTAGCGTTTATCCTCAAATTTCAATCATACCTCGATCCTTGTAAAACCAATGATCCATCAACTCCGTTATAACAATCCCCTAAATTCTTTATTTAAATTAATGCTCATCCATAATTTAATCATCTTGTCCCTTTTTGTCGGTCATAACCTTGTCATAGATCTTTGCTATGGTCAAAACCCTAATGATCATGGCTTAAGAAAATTTCACCTACAGCCATGCAATTTAAGAAAATATATAAATCATGTATCTTTTGTCATGGTATTTCAGTCTCTGTTAAGGTGTACTACTAGCTATGTCCTAACAAGAAAATCACGAATACGAACTACAGTATTAGGAAAACAATCAATCGAAGGATGGAAGAAGGAATCATTAGGAGGGAAAGAAAGAACCTGCTAACATTTTTCTTGCGGTAACTGCTATCTCTAACAAACACTTAACTCTAGCACATTCACTAACTAATTCGTATTCCTGTACACTGGTACCCATCTCAACAAATCATTAATCCACTAGATCCATGAATGTATCCATGTGCACACACATGTCTATTAACACCTAAATCTGATGCCAAGAATCTCTAATATAACCATGATTCAATAATGCATCCAAGTTGATACCTCTATCTCTTTAGTACCATACTCTCTGTCAGTTCCTGTTCCTGCTACAATTGTTCATACTAGTCGTTCTCCTCACTCAAGTGCACACCAAGTGTAACACATCATACTAAATACTGTTCTTTCCAATACAACTTTAAATGGACACCCAAGTCAGTCTGCGGTGCCATCTCAATCCTGCTCAAGTTATCAGATCCTTACACATATATATCATCTACTCATATATTAATATTCATATTTCTCATCTACCCTAGAATTAATCCTCAAAAATAATCATCGAGGTTTAACTTCTCGATCAACTTAAAACTAGATTGCATACACTTCCTCGAAGTCAGATACTCAACATCGAAATAAAATTTTTAATCACTTCTAAAATCTTTATAGCTTGACTATGTTTATTGAATCAATTTAAATCCTCAAATTTAATGACATACTCTCAACTCCTCAATTATTCTAAAATAAAAATTCTATTTCCACCCTTTAATTTATAATTCCACAGTGTACATATCAGTGCTCACGGTCTCTGATACTCAAGGTGCACTCAATGCATCTAGTGTCTATAATTGTGTACTACAATCGTACTGCCTGAATCACTTGCACCATTACCTCCCAATGATCAATGTATTTCCTTCCAGGACTTCCCAATCTCTATCAACTAGTCTATAAGCTAATTATCATCAAGCAGCATGCTTACTGTTATTTGTGTCATCCTCGACTAATCCTTGATATAGGACCATTAGCACTCTTGGTATTATATCACTAGTTTCATTAATGCATCATCTCATCAAGCTCATTAGAACTCATGATTAGCTGTACCTTTCATAACACTCATTTTCTTATTCTCATGGGCAAGTATATGGTTCCTCATCTCGATGGTTGTATATGTATTTCCTTTAATCCTTTAAAGCCTATTAAACTAATCCGTGATACGCTTCACCATCTTCATTACCTATTCCGATATTTCTCTACTCATGACACCTCATTAACTTTATGCGTATATATTTTCTTACCCTTTCTTCCGATATCAATCATCAAATTGAACATCATGCTCCATTAATTCTTAACACAATTTTCTTGGATACCTAAATGTTACATAGATCACTCAAGTGCATAATCATGATTATCCAGAGCGGGTATGTTAGCTCTGATACTAACTCTTGAACTATCACTGATACTCTATTCTCTCCTACTCACAGTCTCTAATGACACTTATCCTAGAACCATTGGTACAAGGTACTATGCTAAGGGCTAACTCTAGATTAAAGCCTACTGCTCACATGTCCAACTAAGAAACACTTACAACTCACTAGCAACACAGTCAATACTAATACAAGACACAAACAAAATTACAAGTCACTAATTATCATACTTAACAAGGAATCCTCAAGGAAAATAAGCTCAAAGGAACTGGATCAAGGACGGAAGGTATCTTTACTGCTAGTAAAGAAAAGAAGCGATGGAACAAAGTCCTGAATAACAGAAATAGATAAGTCTTGAGATGATACTTTAAGAACCAATTTAAGATACAACCTGATAATCATATACGTCTATCCGAAATCATGACACTCAGAATCCTCGCCACGCCAGTAAGCATAGATGCGATAAACGACAGGTTCCGTAACTAAGGTATGCAACCCTATAATCATGTTATCTAGAATCCTCGCCACGCCAACCGGTATGGCTGCGAGAAACTCTAAATCTCATAACTAAAGTATGTACATCCAAGTTAGGTTCCTACGTTCTCGTCACGACAGCTGATATGGCTGCGATAAACCCTAGGTTCCATAACCAAAGTAGACGTTTTACCTTTCTCACTGTCCTCATCAATATATGTCATCAGATGATACCGTAAATTTTAGTCCGTAAAATTCATCTCAACTTGAAATCAACTCAACAACGATACCAGGAATTAAAGTTAACAACTGGTCAACAAGAATCAAACTCAACAATGATACCAAGAATTAAAGTTAACAACTGGTCAACAAGAATCAAACTCAACAATGATACCAAGAATTTTAAATTTAATAACTGCTCAACAAGAATCAAGTTCAGTAACAACAAGCGAGAGCGGACGGAAACAAGGAAAGATTTAAATTGGAAATTATAATAAGATTCTCAAGGGGTCGTCCCAGGAATCTCTCAAGAATTTGTGATTGAGTATCCTCTCTCATCCTAGTACCCTATGTCCTATGTCCTATAGCAGGTACGTAGTAGTATAACAAGGATGCCACACTACTACGACATCGCACAACTCGCGAAGTCTGACCTGCATGGGCCACCACTAAAAACGTGTCACGACCCGCACCCGGTTTAGGGGCACGAGTGCGTGGGTACGTCCAGCCTACGCCGCAGCATCGGCGGTAGAACGCTGTCTAGGTCAAGTGCTATCTAAACAATCTCACGCTAGTATCCAACTCCATAAGAAGACGTGGATATCAAAAATAATCTAGAAATACTCAATCACAACTACAGCACGATAGGAAATGAAGAAATAAAAGAATACAATACAAGTCTAATGACAACATAATCATACCTGCAATCCTTAACTTCCAATCCCCAAGTGTGTCGGAACCAGTCTACTAAGGTCACAGTCTGGAAAAATATTTCCAGTCAGGAAGGAGCAAAGTACATCTCTAAATAGCAGTTCTATATAAATGACATAAACTATGTAGCAGTTCTAGATGGAAACATACCAGATGCATGTATAGGTACGAGAATGTACAATGAGAGAAATACTGGAAATACTGTAAGTAAAATGCAGGAAAAGAACAATATGTCAATGAGCAAGAAACCTCTGACTAAGTGTGTGAGTACTAGCTTCAACATGTGATCGGCTTGGGAACTTGATCAGGCTGGTTACATGTGATTAGCTATGGTTCATATAAAGTCAGGCTAACCGTTGGTTAGCTATGGTGCATGTAGAGATCAGGCTAATCACACGTAACAGCTATGGAGCATATAAATGGTCAGGCCGCACCCGACGTGAGATGTGGGGTGAGCTATGGTGCATATAAAGTTGGGTATGATCACATATCTACACTAAAGTACTCCCCAAACCCCCGACTGGTATAGTAGATCCAATCATGGTACGCTATGGCACGGGATTCCCTAAGAAGGTAGCAAATCTCCCCGGGAAATCAGTGTCTGTACATGCACAAGATAACAAGGAAAACAAGTCTTGTACAAGCTACACCATGAATAAGGAATAACATCTCATGACGAGATCCGTGTATACCAATCCGTGTAACCAATGTGTCAAGAACATAGATATTTACACTAGATACAGTGAACATAGGAGATATCATAAATTAGAAACTAATCAGAGAATGTACTCGCCTTGGGTCCTTAGCTGGTGAATACCGAGGTCCTGTTCCAGAGTGTCGCCTGGAGGAACCCACAGTCCTAATGACATATCAAAATAATACTTGTATCAGATGCTACGCTAACACACAAATCCATGAAGTCAGAGGCTCTGCCAGATATGGCACTGGTAAATCTAGGGTCATCTGGTAGGGATATATAAATATACATATATCTATTTTTAACTACATCAGTACTTACAATATATATACATGCACCAATTTATATACATATCTAATCTATACTAGTTGAACAATATGTATGTATACTCATACATATAAAATACATTTTTAAAAATATATATATATATACATTTATACTAATTATACATATTTGAAAATATATTAAGTATATATATACAAAATATATATAGATATACCAACATTATATATATACACACATATATATATATTAAATGAAATACACATACTATACACCAAAATACGTTTATACATATATCTACTAATACAACATTTTCATATATCATATATACATATACATATACCGAATTAATTATATATACCAGAATACGTATTTATATATATAATCATATTAAAATATATACACATAGACATATACATATACAATATATATATGTATCATTTAATATATGCCAAAAATACGATTTACAATATTATTAAAATATACCAAGACTAATACACCAATTTAATTTATACTATATACATAATTATACCAAATTAGTACTTATACCATATATAGGTAATTATACCAAATTACATTTATATATATGTATACCAATTAACATATATATATAAGTACATACATATACCAAAATACATATTTATGGGTATACCAATAATTATATACAATATGTCTAAGTATATACACTAGATTGAAATATATATATATACACAGGTTAAAAATATGCCACATTTATATATGCACTACAACCCATATTTATACGTATACGAGAAATTTATATATATACTGAATATATATATATATATATATACATGTTTATATATATATATACCAAATAGTACGTTTACATATACGTATATATGTATATATATGCCAAAATAATACTTTATACTATATACAAGTATATTTATACCAAAATACGTTTATATGTAAATATACCACAACACATTATTTAACATTAATAAATACTGTACATATACATATATTAGTCATTAATTAAAATAATATTCTACGCATATACTTACACACATTATATATATATACATATTAACACTAAGTAATATACTTATACATATATAGATTAGTATATACCCATACAAATATATTAAATACATACACACATTAAACTAACTTATATATGAATACAAATACAATAATATGTATGAATCCATGTATTCATTGTATATATACTATCCATATACCAAATGCATACATTCATAACTGCGTATATACACGGGGATAACTATACCTGCGCACGACGATGAGGTGGTCGAGTCGTCGCAGCGGGGCGGGATCGAGGCTGCCGATGTTGGTCGTGTAGCTGCTGTTGAGGAAGAGATGGCCGGAGCAGGGAGTCGTGGCTGCGGGAGGGAGCTCTGTCGTCGAGCAGGGTGGTCGGCTGGCTTGGTTGGCCACCGGGGAGTCGCAGCCGGAGTACACAGGGGTCGGGGCCGCCGGGCTGATGGGAAAGAGCGGGGAGAGGGTGGATGATGGTGGTGGTGTTGGTGAATGGTGGTGGTGATAGTTGGTGATGGAGGGAGGAGCACGAGCAGCGGCGAGGGGAGGACCGCTGGAGACGTGGCCGGGTCGGGGTCAGTCGGCCGGCCAGGTGGTGCAGGGAGGACCGGAGCAAGGGAGGAGCTCTGGCTCGGGCTTGTGATGGTGGCGGCGGTTCTAATGGTGATGGTGGTTGCAACCGGCCGGCGCAGCAGCAGGCAGCGGCCCGAGCAGCAGCAGTACGTCGGCGGTAGCCGCAGCAGCAGGTCGGCGGCAGCCGCAGTAGGCCGGCGGGAGCGGGGGCTTGGCCGGAAAGATCTGCACAGTGGGGGGAAACTCGGTGAACAGTGTTCCCCCCCCCTATTTGAATTTGAAATCTTCTTTTTTTTTCTTTATGAAGAAATGAAGAAGAAGAAAAAGAAGGAGAAGAAGAAGAAAGGAAGGAGAATTTTCATACGTAGGAGATGGGAGCTTGCTTGGGGATTAGGGTTTCCTAGGGAAATGGGTTGATGTGACATTATATATGAAGAGGTGTTGAATGAAAGGTGGGGATTTGCCCAATTAAATGGGTGGTCCAGATTGTTCATGAAGAATTTCTTCATGTGGGTGAGGGTGTTGACTAGTCAATGTTGGGCCTCTCCATTGGTCTTGGACAATGGGGTGATGCACCTACAATTGAATAATTGCAACTTAGCCCCTTAAATTCGGGAAATTGCACAAACACATAAAATGACGAAAATTTGGCGGGCGATTCGGTGTCCGGTATTTTGTAGGGTCAGGGGTCAGCTGTAAGTTTGGTATGGGCTCAAATTAGCAGGGCACTGGAATTAAATTGGGATTTTAGAATCAGATAAAATGGTATCCTCAAATTAAATAGAAATAAATGCAAGTTGTGTTCAACAATTAATTAGGAGTACATGGGGCCAAAATCAGGTCAGGTCATCAATACCAATATTGAAGAAGACTCAGAACAGAATATTACCCTAATTTGGGCCGCACGAAAAATAGGTCAAGATTGTCTCCAATTTCGATTGGAACGCACAATGATACAAAAATAGAAATTTTAAAATAACGTCCGTGACGATTTTTGTGCGGCTAGAAATAATGCACAGATAGCATGATTATGAGTTGCAAAAATAGCAGAATGGAAGGCGGGCATGCCTAGGGCAAGATTGTGAAATTTGTTGGAAGTCAAAAGCTAGGGTAGCGCTCCAAGTATCGAAGCAAAGGTAATGCGCAGTAATTAATAAAATACGGTGATTAACTACAATCTCCAATAAATAAATTATAAATAAAACAATTAATTTCATAATTCCACAATTCGGACAGGCGTTCATCTACTGGGCTTCTAGGTCTAGTCTGCTAGCTAAAAATAAAATAAATAAACACTGCATATAATTATATATTTAATTACTCATCACATAATTATTAAATTAAATACTATCATGCAATAAATTAATGGTAAATACCATAATATTAAATATTATGAAAAGTCGAAAATACCCCTATTTTCAGAATGTGGTAGTGACAACAAATTCAAAATACAAAGGAGAAGGGGAAGAAAGGAAGAAGAAGAAGAAAAGAGAAGAAGAAAGAAAGAATAAATTTTCCTTCCCATGTTGGAGAAGAGGGAAGAGTGAGGTGAGAGAAAAATGGGGGCTTCCCTAGGTTTGGGGGTTAGGGTTTTCTTGGGAAGAGGGGATGATGGGACATTAAATAGGGAGAGGGATGAGGGAAATGAATGGTGAAGATGCACCCCTCCTAATGGATGGTCAAGATTTGACATGAAGGAATTTTATTCATGTAGGAATGAGGGTGGTTGACTAGTCAAATATTAGGACTCCTCCATTGGTTTGAGCCAATGGGGTGTTGACACCTAATACAAATTTGCATATTAGCCCCCCCTAAATTTGGGTATTTGCACAGACACATAACTTGATAAAAAATTGGTGGGCGATTCGGTGTTTGGCATTTTTTAGGGTGAGGGGGTGTTGTATGTTTGGTATGGGCTTAATTAGTGGGGGTACTGGATTAAGTCGGGGTTTATGGAATCAGACAAAAATGGTATCCTCAATTTAATTAGAAATAAATGCAAGCTGCGTTCTAAAATTAATTAGGAGTATATGAGGCCAAATTCAGGTCGGGTCACCAATATCATTAGTGAAGAAGACTCAGAACAGTATATTACCCTAATTTGGGTTGCACAAAAAATGGGTCAAGATTGCCTCCAATTTCGATTGGAACGCAGATCGATGCAAAGTTAGAATTTATTCAGAAATTAAATAAACGTCCGCGACGAATATTATGCGGCTAAAATAAAGTACAAGAGAGCATAATTATGAATTACAAAAATAGCAAAATGGAAGGCGGGCACGTCTAGGGCAAGGTTGTGAAATTTATTGAAAGGCAAAAGCTAGGGTAGCGCTCCAAATATCGAAGCAACGGCAAGGTGCATTGATTAAATAAATTACGATAATTAATTACGACCTCCAATAATTAAATTCTAAATAAAATAAATAAATACATAACCCCATAATTCTGTCAGGTGTTCGTCTAGTGGGCTTCTAGGTCAAGTCTACCAGCTCAAACATTAATGAACACTGTAAATATTTAAATACATATCTCATACAATTATTTAATTTAAATACACATATCGAGAAATCATTTAATATAAATACCATAATATTAATAATATATAAAAAGTCGAAAATACCCCTGTTTTCAGAATGTGGTAGTGACAGTTCTATATATTGTGTCCTTTACAAACAAAAGATAACATCTTCTAGAATAAAAGCTTCAAGTTGACGAATGAGCTCCAATACCTTTGAATATCCAAATAACTCTCTGAACTTGTAGAGGGGTCAACACATTGAGGAATACACTAGTAAGCGATCTCAACCTGGCTCACCTAAACCAACACAGTAAGAATAGTTAAAATTATTTTGTAGTCTTTCTACTTTCTCTAGGGTCAGTTAACAATTTCATAAACATATATACGAAAAATAAATATATTACTTGACACAGTGAGTACCCAAGGGCACCATCATTCCCTATAAAACATGGATTAACGTTTATAATATATAAATGTATATCAAGTTCGTCCCTATAAAACAAGAATTTACGTTCATAATAAATGTATCACGAGTCCGTCATTGTAAAACAAGGATTAGTTTTCATAATATATAAATGTATCATAAGTTCATCCCTACATCAATTTTTTAGTCCTACAAAATAATGGTCATTAGTGTAGTGCCCCGCTCTCCGTACGGGGTGTGCGACTAAGAAAAACTGTCGGTATCAGTTGATCAGGATATATAAATTAAGATTATTTTCTTGTTATGGATAGGTTTCTTCGGAATCAAGTCCCATATTCAGCGAATTGGGTCTCGAGGAAGGACTCAGCGGCATAGTCGAGAGGGACCTTTTTTTGCGTTGGTTTTTAGTGCTCGTTTTTAATGCCCTTTGTTGCTTTCGTATTGGTTTTATGAATGTATTTTCTTGAACGATTTTGATAGATTTTATTTTTTGCATTCCTTGAACTTCGCATTAGTATCGAATTCCGGGAGAAAGAAAAGAGGAGGTATTGATCATCTGTTCGTGCCAATGCAGGTGATCGAGTAGGCGACGCACGGGCGGAGCACTGAAGAACCCTCTTTTTTCTTAGTGATTCAATAACTTGTGAGTGGCTTAACTCTAGTTGACCCTTCTTTCCATGTCTTCAAACTTAACAAAATGACTCTTTTGTAGGTGGATAAGTCGGCCTCAGGTAAATGTCACTGAACGGTGACACGCTTTATTTAGTCGTTTCATTTCTATCGCATGCTTGTAACTTGGAATAAGCCAAGATAGAAAGACCATGTAAAAATAGATTTGTATGCTTTACATGAATATCGTATCAATTTGGTGAGTTGGGTTAGCTCACCCTCACCAACATATTTCAAATGTACTGACCCACGTTGGAACAGGTTCTGCGAGCCAAGGTGACGCTGCGAGGAGCTGAGTCCTCCCCAACCAGTCTATCAAGAAGACATTTTTGTGTTCATTTTGTGAATCTTATGTACATATCCCCGGAGCTCATGCATATATCACATGTATCTCCGTGGCAAGGCTCACAAGAAAGGTGTTTTGTCTTTTGAGTTTAGTAAATGGATGTTGTCATACCCCAGATCCATAATACTGGAGAGCGGGAGAATGACTCAGCCAACCGCACCTTACGAAATACCGAAGTAACCTGCAATATGTTAAGGTTGTCTAAAGATATTGTGGGTGTATACTACAATCAAGACTCTTAGGGTCAAGAACTTCTATATCTCAATCATTCAATCAAGTAGCAATAACATAGAATATTTCAGAATAAGTTGTAAGGTGTCCCAAAAGCCTCATCATAAGGTTATAGAGATCTAGCAATACAAAAGGATATGCTAGATACATAATCAAAGTATACATGACAGTGAGTCAGATGCAGTCTGAGTACAAATACAGTCATGTAGGGAACTAGTGTCCAGATTTGCCGGCTAACAGGTGTCGGTAGGCTAAACGCCCAAAAGAATATAGTTTACAAAAGACGAGCAGTGAAATAAGAAATCCACTCGTGACCCTCAATATCCATTCTTCTGGTACGTGCCATTAGTGAGGGAGAAGTAAGCTTGATCCTCCGGTGCATGCTCTAAACCTGGTCATGCAAAACCAGTGGGGTCAGACCCCAAATAGCAAGTACCACAAAAAAAACACGAAATGAAGAAACAAAACTAGATCTATAGCATGAGATGCATGAGCCAACAATCAATGGCATATGTCTCATCCATGACATGATACGACACCAATTCACCAAACAAGGACATGAAGTGCCCTATCATACCATGATAAAATACATCCCTTGATTATGGTCAAGCTAAAATATTCTGCATCATAGTTTTGGTCCATAGTATATCATAACACAACACTGCAACCCAAGAACCAAACAAAGACATTAGTTGAACTATCATACCACAATAGCCTGTGTCCCTAATTCCACTTAACAGAAGTCACAATACACAAGCAGAGATACAATAAGAAGAAATAATATAGCTTCATTCCATGGAGTATCGTAACACAATGACGCAACCTAACAACCAAACAAGGACATGGGTTGAATCATCTTGCTACGATAGCCCACTTGGCTAGGAACCTATTAAAACAAATTAAATGACCAATCATGTATTACGGCTTGATATATGATCTCCGGGTTTTCCCAGTAATATAATATATGACTATCCTCAGCTCATGACATAATCGAGCAGGGCTAGCTGAACCAATGATATACAAGCAAGAATATATGTAAAGGTGCACTAGTCCCTTGCAAGGGCCCTGAGATAATTAATAATCAGTAACTGTTCCAGGCTTTCTATAGGAAAGATACTGGCTCAGACTTATAATTAAATCAGATACTTTACTTCACTAGTACAGATGATATATAGTATCCTTGGTAGCCAGCCTTTACTCGTAGCTAATTTAGGATGGTTCGACATATACGATCTCGAGATACCGTTCTCTTCCAATGCTCTACAATTAAGTTGCCTAGTTAACCCTAGGTTAGTTAGAATCTCATATCGTGGTCACATGAATATTCCTTCTTAGATGTTGTACCTTAAGTACGGGAACTCTTGATACGAATTCATATTGTTACTTGAAAGTTAAATCTGGATTCACCCAAGTGCGATACAACAACCAATACTATATAGCCATGACTAAAGTCACTATCCAAATACCAGATCCGTGCATCGAAATAATAACATATATTACGTAGTAGGAGGCACGACGGCTCACTATATATATATATATATATATATATATATATATATATATATATCAAGTAGAACTCTCGATGCGATCAAGTGTATTAACATGAATACAATAGTCAGGGCAGGAACAATTTCTAGTATCTAGATCATGGACAAGTTATCAGGTAGCAAGTTATTAAGGACATTATGGTTTAATACTGGTCACATATAATTTATCACTTTATTATATCGATGAATGATAATAAGAGTAGTGCGAGAACCCCTCGAGATCAGATCCACAATCCTTAAACGAAACGAGGACTAGGGTTGCAGAACGTCACCCGAATTGAACTATGCCTCTTATTTTATCCAACGTATAATAAGGTGATCAAAGAAAAGTAATATAATTAACAAGTGCATACATGACTACATCTACAAGGATCAACATGCACAGGAAACAGTAAGCGCACAAAGCAAGTTGGCGCATAAAATATACAGAAGTAAGGTTGGCGCACAAACGGCCAAAACTGGGCAGTAGTGCACAAATGAACAAAAGTAGGGTTGGCGCAAAAATGACTAAAACTAGGTCGGCGCACAAACGACCAAAACTGGGTTGGTGCATTTTTGCAAGAAAGTGTGCGAGCTCCAAAAGGTGGCACATTTTGTCAAGTTGACCAACACGACGTACTTGACAAAAGTGCACGGGCAAAAATAAAATGCACTTTCAAGGAAAGTGTGCGATCAGGCTAGCTATAAGACAAAATACACAATCCGAGGTCAAAGCTCGATAGTCAAAAAACTCGTCAGTCGAGGAGCACACAAATCAATGACACATAAATCGAGAAACCAACCAAAGCTTCGTCCCTCAAGAAATGAAGGAAAAAAGTGCTCGATCTACCAAACGTAAACAAAGTGCTCCGGCTGATGAAACATAAGAAAATTGTGCCAGATAGCTAACTCGAAGAAAGTGCGTGGACTGACTATGGCGCACTTTCCCTAGTATCCCAAGGAGAACTTTGATTTTATACGCACTAAAGTACGCCAACTGGGTTTTCTGTCAAAAGTGCGCCACTGACTCAAGGAGTGCGACTGGCACATTTTTGTTAGGAGACTAAGTGCAGTATGATTAGTATGCACGAGGAGTTGAGACAACACACCAATGTGCCCAAAGTGGAACATACATATTTAATGCCAAAGGGGTTATCTTGTATACTCTTCACAGAGAACTTTTGTTCTTCTATAATAGGCCATTTGCTATACGTATTGTATTAAGTTGCAGTACTGAACTTAGATGGACTCAAAATCAAGTATGGGCAAAAACAAAATTACATAACATATAGTGGTCTACACTATGAGCTAATTAGTTTTATAAAACACAAAGTTTTGGGAGATTAATACTCCAAGAAAACAAAATTGAACCCATAGACCCAAACTCTGGTCCATGTAATTCTAACCAAGAAAATCAAGAATGACAAGTATTAAAGTTGAAGGGGTGCTTGGTCCCAACAACATGAGCTAAAAATAAACATGAATTATTAAGAATTAAAAGCATGCATAAATCCATGGTTCTTCTCTGGTGCAAGATGTACTTGCCTACGGAGGAAGAAAAAAACCTAAGAGAGAGAAATAAAAAAGAAATAATGAGCAGAGAGAGAGAGAGAGAGAGAGAGAGAGAGAGAGAGAGAGAGAGAGAGAGAGAGAGAAAAGAGAATATATATAGGTTTATGTTTGAGATGTGGACCATTGCATTACTCAAACCCATCCTAGCTACACATGCTACCAACCCAACCAAACCCACTCTTCTCCATAACTCACGGGTACGGTCTAAACAAAGGTCGTGCTAGCAACCAACATGCGCCAAAGTGGATCAAAGATAACATGCGCCAAAATACGTCGAAAAGGGGGCTGACATCTCTATCCACCTTAAAAAAAATTTGTCATCGGAATCCAAACTCAAATCTAGCTAGAGATATCAAGACAACCTACAAACTAACTACAGTCAATCTACACATATAAATAAGCAAGTATAACAACACATATAATGAAGTAAAGTAGCATCATTTTACATGAGTGCTTGTCGTTCACGGAATGAAGATGAAGGCATAAGAAGAGAATATACTTATGAGTCGAATAGGTACGGGTACCGAGATCGAATATCATCTTCGTGCTCCGACGCCAATTCTTCCAAGGAGTAGTGGCCCCAAGCACAACGAACATGATGGATAGTCCGGTTTTTGAGTACCTTGTCATGCCCCAGTCCTAAAATACACGGGACCAGGCCACGTGGCAATGGCCAGCTAATACGACTCTGTGGGATTATCCAATTTAATGGTCCTAACGAACGCGTACTATGCTGTCCTAAAACTAACAAGTCTAATACTATCATACATCAGGCAGTGTCTAATCTTATCCACAATATAAACAAGAGGTACTGAAATAAATATTGGAAAATAAACGCCAGTCTAAAATGTCATGGCACCATAAAAAATATGTCTGGTAGGAACAAACCCACTACAAAGACAAAATAAAGAGTACTGAAAGACAGATAAAAGAGTAATAACTAGAGCAGCGGCTAACTAGATAAGGAATGCTCTAGTCCTAGGCGGAAGGCCTACCAATGATCAAGAGAACTCTGATGGAAGCACCTCTAGCTCCTCCTCGGATGCGTACCTCGTCTCCTGCCCAGGTCCATACAAAGTAGGGTAATATGCCTCGTCCAAATCTGGAAGGGAACCAGGTCCTCAGAGGGACGTAACAAGATACAAAAATACATGCCATATATAAATACCGAATAAAATAAAGGGGTGCGCTAACTATCTAAGTGAATACAATATGAGGACAACCTTGGTATGTATGGATAGGTGTAGGCATAATGTCCAACACTCCGAAGAGCGTGGTATCTGTACATGTAACGTCCATCATTACGAAGAATGAGGTATCTGCAAATATATACGTCCGTATTGCTCCGAAGAACGCGGTAACTGTATAAAGGGAGTCATTGGATCCGTGGCTCCTCCGGATACTACGGATTCTAATGTGTGTATCCCATACGCCTACTAGTTGTCCTCCCCGCCCAATGTAGATATACAAGTCGACTATACGACGTGCATACAACGTAACTATATGCCAAGTCTCTATTAATTATATAACCCTAATTACGTACTAACTGTGATGCATGTCACACGCACCGATAGCTAGTCGGGTACGCGAACCCGCATCCCAATCATGAGTTTGTCGCCGTGATATGTGTACAAGTGTCGGGGTCTAGGAAGATATCAGAATATCCTCACAATAGTGGGTGAGTCTGCTAGTGACTAGGTCAAGTACACTACTCATCGACGCATTCGTCGACTGCACCCGAGTTAATTTCAGACGTGCACAGTTATATGAAATAATGCAATAAGATATCATACAACATTGCATAATTTAAATTAAACAGTAAATATGGCCAGGTATCTTGCTTGGGTCCTCAAGCTGCGAGTGCCAATAACCTGCTCCCAAAGTCTCTCCTGAATGGTCCAGCGACCATATATATATAATATAATATAACAATACAATCATCAGTTACTAAAGTAATACGCACAGAAATACTACGCTGCTCTTAGGCACTGACGCAAGGGTCATAACTGGTCAACTAAAAGGGTCTTGTGTGCAGACTGCTAAGACGTACACGTGTCCTGTCCTCAGTTACCATGTTCCTCAAGGCAATGAATTACCAAAGTTATGTTACAAAACTAATTACGATTTGTATAAAAATACCTGTCCTAACTATCATGTTAGAGTGTACTTTGTCAATGTCTAGATTTTTAGGTCCACACAATATTTTTATTAACAAGTCATTTATTGGAGTAATTACTTAACATAAATTTCTAATTTAACATAACTACACACACGCATACTTAGAAATTTCTGTTACTCATGTCCGTTCTACGACACGTCGATAACATGACTTATGAAGGAAAAAGGACGCAATGCACACGTATCTAGTTGTGACTGAGCGGGAGGGGGGGCTATTCTCGTCGACGTCCTGTTCTCCTGCGAGGGGCAGAGTTCCGACGTAGCACGGGGGAACAGCAGCCTTGGTAGCGGTTACAGCAGTAGCCGGGCTAGCAGTGGGGCTGGTCGTGTGGAAGGCGGCGGTCAGGATGGCGGTGGTGGTGGCTAAGGTGCTGGTAGGCGGTGGTCAGGCGGGCTGGGGGTGATTGGGGTCGGGTTGAGACAGAGTCGGGGAAGGTTATGGTGATGGCGATGATGATAACGAAGATGGAGATGGTGATGGCGGCTACTGAGTTGTCGTCGGCGGGCTGGGAGTAGGCGTAGGTGGTGGTGGATAAAGTGCTGGCAGGCGGTGGTGGATGATCGGAGAAGGGGGAGACGGGTGATGAGGGGGTGTAGAAGTTAGGGTTCAGCTTGGTTTTATTAGGTTAGAGGAGAGAGAATTTTATATATATATATATATATATATATATATATATATGGGAGAGAGAAAGGGGGTCCTCCTAGGGAATTAGGCCGGCTAGGATTTCGTGGGGTGGGAAACATGTTGACATGAAGGAGTGTAGGGTGTAGATGGGCTAGGTTAGGTCTAGTTTCGGGTGAGGTTGGTCTTCACACTAATTTAAATAAGAATTAGTGCAAGCGATGCTTTTCTATTAATTGGACTTATATGGGATTAAAATTATGTAGAACCTCGCCGTCATGGATATGGCAGACTCAGAATAAAATAATGTCAATATTTGGGTTGAATAAAATGGGTCAAGGTTGGGTCTCCAATTTTGATTGGAATGGCAAATACGCAAGGTTGAATTTATTAGAATTTAAAATTGGGCGGTTGTACAATTATTGCGCGACTAAAATGAAGAATAATATATAGTATTTAAGAGTTACACAAATACTATAATGGAAGGCTGGCTTGTCTAGGAAAAGTATATGAAATTTGTTTGAAGGTAAATACTAGTGTAGCACTCCAAATATTGAAGCAACGATAAGGTATACTAAGTGATATAAACATCACACAATAATATAAAATACTGAAATCAAAATCTAATTGGCTCCAACTTAACCCTAGTCAGTCTATCTAAGCTAAGCAACCCTAAATTTTGGTCGAAGGGATTTACAATCTACCCTTCTTAGAGCATTTCGTCCTCAAAATTAAAACATACATATGGTAAAAACTATTGAATGAAATTAAATGCTACTACATACCTAGGCCTTCGAAGAGATGGGAAAAATGCTGTCGAATCTCATCCTCTCTTTCCCAAGTTGACTCGCCTGGCGCATGATGCCTCCATGCGATACGAACCAGAGGGATAGTCTAACCTCGCAATACCTTCTTGCTTCTGTCCAGAATCTCTACAGGCTCCTCTTGATATGATAAACTCGGCCCGACTGTGATCTCTGAATGGTTAAGCACATGACTCGGGTCTGGTATGTACCTCTTTAGCTGAGATATATGGAAGACATCATGAACTCCTTCTAAAGTTCGTGGTAAGGCTAATCTGTAAGCAACCTCTCCGATGCGTTCCAACACATCAAATGGTCCGATGTACCTCGGACTCAGCTTTCCTCTGCCTCTAAACCTGATAGTTCCTCGAGTAGGTGAGATTTTTAGAAACACATGATCTCCAACCTGGACCACTAAGGGTCGTCAATGTACATTTGCCCAATGCTTCGTCAACCTGGACCCTTGGATCTTCTTTACCTTCTTCACCGTATGAACAACCAACTCTGACCCAAGAATCTACCTTTTATCCATATCGCTCCAATATAGTAGGGAACGACACTTTCTTTCATACAACGCTTCATAGGGATCCATCTGAATGCTCGCTTGATAGCTATTATTGTAGGAAAATTTGACCAAATATAAATGGTCCTCTCATGATCCACTGAAATCAAGCATGCACGTCCTCAACATGTCTTCCAGCGTCTGAATGGTGTGTTCGAACTGGCCATCTGTCTGCGGGTGATACGATGTGTTAAACTTCAGGCGGGTACCGAGACTCTCTTGTATACTCTGCCAAAAGTAAGATGTGAACCTCGTATCCCTTTCCGATACTATACTGACTGGCACTCCATGCAGTCGTACGATTTCCCTCTTATACATATCTGCTAAGACTTTCGTAGACTGCCCAACTCTGAAAGTTAAAAAGTGAGCAGACTTGGTGAGTCTATCCATGATTACCCATACTGCATTGCGACCACTAGGACTCCTCAGAAAGCCCGTAACAAAGTCCATAGTGACGTGCTCCCATTTTCACTCAGGTATCGGGAGCGGCTGAAGTAAATCTGCTGACTTTTGATGCTCAGCCTTGACCTGCTGACACACCAGGCACTTCGCCACAAAGCGGGCTATCTCTCTCTTCATTCCATGCCACCAATAGTACTACCTCAAGTCTCTGTACATCTTCGTGCCTCCTAGATGAATAGAGAAAGTTGAACTGTGCGGCTCTGACATCAGCTCCTGATAAAGTTCTCCATTCAGAACATAGAGAGGATCTCCACATCTTGAAGTCCCGTCCTCGTGTATGCACAATCCTGTCTGCATCCCGGCCTCTGTCCTTTGTCGAAGACTCTGGAATCTTGTATCTGTTGGCAAGGCAGCCTTGATTCTATCAACCAATATCGATTGCAACTGGAAACTCGACAACTGAAGGTCTATTCTGGGCATAATGATCTCTATATCCATCTAATCTAGATCTCTCAACAGATGTTGCTGGGTAGTCAAAAAGAATGCCATAGGTTTTCTGCTTAATGCATCGGCTACTACGTTGGCCTTTCCGGGATGGTATTGCAGCTCAATCTCAAAGTCTGTCATCACCTCGAGCCAACGTCTTTGTCTCTGGTTTTGGTCCTTCTGAGTATAGACGTACTTTAGGCTTTTGTGATATGTGAATATCTCCACTCGTTCTCCGTATAGGTTAGTGCCTCCAAAGCTTCAAGACAAAGATCACTGCGGCAAGCTCCAAGTCATGAATGAGATAGTTCTTCTCATGGGTCCTCAGCTGCCTAGAGGCATAGGCCACAACCTTTCCATGCTACATCAAGAAGAATCCTAATCCTTTCCCGAATGCATCACTGTAGATCATGAATCCTCCGGGTCCAGAAGGTATGGTCAAGATTGGTGCCGTAGTCAGACGCTTTTTTAGCTCATCGAACGCCGTCTGACACTCCTCTATCCAGGTGAACTCCTGCTCCTTGCGGGTCAAGCGGGTCATTGGCTCTGCGATCCTTGCGAAGTTCTCTATGAACCTCCGATAATATCCGGTAAGTCCTAGGAAACTCCTCACCTCTGAGACGTTGGTAGGGGTCGGCCACGTCTCTACTGACAAAATCTTTGTTGGATCTACCGAAATACCATCTTCTGAGATAACATATCCAAGAAAAGAGACACGATCTAGGAGAAACTTACACTTGCTCAGCTTTGCATAAAGCCTCTTCATGCCTCAGTATCTCTAACACTAATCTCAAGTGCTCTTCGTTCTCCTCGTGGCTCTTTGAATACACCAAAATGTCGTCGATGAAGACTACCATGAACTGGTCTAGGTATTAGTGGAAGACTTTATTCATCAAGTTCATAAATACTGTAGGCACATTTGTCAATCCGAAAGGCATCACCAAGAACTCGTAGTGACCATAACGAGTCCTGAATACCGTCTTCGGAATGTCGTCTCTCCGCAACTTTACCTGATGATAACCCGATCTCAAGTCGATCTTCATGAACACCACTGCTCCTGTCAGCTGGTCGAACAAATCATTAATCCGTGGCAGGGGGTACTTATTCTTGATAGTTAAAGCATTAAGGGCTCTGTAATCAATGCACATACGTACTGTCTCATCCTTCTTTGGTACAAATAACACTGGTGCGCCCCAGGGTGATGCACTAGGACGGACAAATCCTTTGATCTGTAACTCCTTTAACTGTAGCTTTATCTCATCTAGTTCCTTCTTTGCCAATCGGTACACATTTGAAGATACCGGTGCTGCTCCGGGTACTAACTCAATAGTGAACTCCACGTCTCGATTCGACGGTAAACCTAGCAAATCCTCCAGAAAAAGCATCCTCAAATTCTATAACTATCGGTGGGGATACCGTCTCCATAGCCATGTAAGCTCAAGCTGTCTGTCCTACTCCTTGATCGATGGTGCCCCGCATGTACTCGAACTTTGGGTGATCTGGCGGTCTAAAAATGATGCTACCTCTCCGGCAATCCAGTACGGCATCATACTGGCTCAATCAGTCCATGCCTAATACAACGTCAAAGTTTGGCATCGGGAATACCAAAAATTGTGCTCTCATCTCCCGACTACACACGACTACCGAGCACGTTCTAATAGTACTGGTAACCGGCACGATACCTTCTCTGGTAAGAATCTTCCAACTCTTAGGTAAGGGGGAAGTAGCTACTCTATGCATAGCTACAAAATTACTAGATATGAAAGATAGTGTAGCACCAGAATCAAACAATGCAGTCGCAGGTAATGATACAACTAAAATAGTACCTGTGATAGCTTCCCCTTCTATTTCTTCCTCAGTCGTTGCTAGTGGAAAGGCATATCCGTGCCTCTGTCCTCCGGCCTGCTGTCTGGCTCTATCAAACTGTGCCTCGTGTGGGGCCAAGGGTGGTCCTCTCTGAAATCCTTCGGGTGCTGGTGGATGTTGACCTCCTAGCGGGGGTAGTATCCTCAGGGCTGGTGCTGCTGGCCTCTGTCCTGTCTGTGGTGCTGTATCTCTGCAATATGGGTAATCTCTGGCAAGGTGCTGACTTGATCTACATATCATGCACAATCCAAGCTTCTTTCGGCAATCTCTGACAACGTTTCCCTTCTTGCCACAATGGTGACAAGTCGGAAGCTCCTTGTGCTGGTATGGCACTGTCCGCTACTATGTCTGCGCTCCTGGACGACAGATCGGTCCTCCTACTCCGGGCTGGGCTTTGGTTGGTACGGTCATACTGGAATGTCTCGCTGCTCTGCCAATGACCTCCTGGATCCTTGCCTCTAACAGAACCTCTTCATAAGAAATCCTCGCCTGGGTGGTGGTGTAACTTTGCAACTCGAAAGTAAGGCCGTGATGGCATCTTTGGGCCTTCTCTAGATCGTTGGGTATCAAGGCGGCACCAAATATGCTAAGTCAGCTAAACTCCATATCGTATGCGTCTACGGTCATATTTCCTTGTTCTAGATACAGGAACTGGGAGTACAGGGCATTTCTGACTGTAGCCGGAAAATGCTTTGCATTGAAGTACTCTAAGAACTGCTCCCACGTCTGTGTCTTGCCTACGCTGCGCTCTATAGAATCCCACCAATGATGGGTATTGCCTTTCAGTTGGGCCCTTACTGCGGTCATCCAAAGGTCTGGATGTAGCTGAGAAGCCTTTAGTAGCATCTTCGTGTTGGCGATACAATCGGAGATCCCCTCTAAAGTCTCGTTGCTCAAAAAAGTATCCGGGCCCATCTGGCGGAACCCTCGTACAGTACCAACTATCTGAACTGGTGTAGGTGCTGGTACGAGTGCTGGGATTGGTGTCCTCTCCAGAACTGCCATCAACCTCTGTCTCAACGTCTCGTTCTGATGCCACTGCGCCTGTATTATAGCCTGGAAGAACTGAAGCATTTGTGGCTGTCCACCTGAATGTGGCATCTGTGGTGGAAAGGGTGGAGGTGGTGGCAGCGGAACCTCCAGTTGTGTGGTAGGTGTCTCCTCAGATGTCGGTCTCTTGGGTTGCGGCATCGGTGTAGCCCCCAAAGTCTGGCCCTCGAAATGCTGTGTAGGGATCGTCTGTGAAGTCTGTCCCTCGTGCTGCTGCATAGGATCGCCCTGAGAAGTCTTGCGCCAATGTATCAGCGGGGCCTATAGTATCATCGGGGCCTGGGATGGTGGTTGCTCTCCAAGTGGCCCCTGGGACATCTCCTCTCTCTGTGTGGTGTCGGCTGGCACCACGGCACCTTGTCCTCCGGTCCACTGTGCAAGTTCATCTCGCTGCAAGAGATAGAACCTCATTAAAAGAGTACGAAATCAAGCAACAGGATACAGATATTTAAAAATATGAAGGAGGTTCAAAGACATAATCAAAGTGGATAAGATCTAGTAATTTCTATCCTATTGCAGGCTCGTTGGCAATGTTACCATACCAAAGTGATAAACACGACCTGCATGGGCCACCACTAAAACTATGTCACGCCCCAGTCCCAAAATACAAGGGACCAGGCCACGTGGCAATGGCCAGCTAATACGACTTCGTGGGATTACCCAATTTAATGGTCCCGACGAACGCGTACTACGCTATCCTAAAACTAATAAGTCTAACACTATCATACATCAGGCAGTGTCTAATCTCATCCATAATATAAACAAGAAGTACTGAAATAAATACTAGAAAATAAATTCTAGTCTAAAATATCATGGCACCATCTAAAATATGTCTGGTGGGAACAAACCCACTACAAAGACGAAATAAAGAGTACTAAAAGATAGATAAAAGAGTAATGACTAGAGCAGCAGCTAATTAGATAAGAAATGCTCCAGTCCTAGGCGGAAGGCCTACCAATGATCAAGGGAACTCTGATGGAAGCACCTCTAGCTCCTCCTCGGATGCGTACCACGTCTCCTGCCCAGGTCAGTACACAGTAGGGTAATATGCCTAGTCCAAATCTGGAAGGGAA
Organism: Iris macrosiphon; assembly: GCA_036927795.1. Classification (NCBI taxonomy): domain Eukaryota; kingdom Viridiplantae; phylum Streptophyta; class Magnoliopsida; order Asparagales; family Iridaceae; genus Iris; species Iris macrosiphon. The sequence continues at coordinate 36,387,730 of JAYESA010000003.1, forward strand.
CCAGGTCCTCAGAGGGACGTAACAAGATACAAAATACATGCCATATATAAATACTGAATAAAATAAAGGGGTGTGCTAACCATCTAAGTGAATGCAATGTGAGGACAACCTTGGTACATATGGGTAGGTATAGGTATAACGTCCAACACTCCGAAGAGCATGGTATCTGTATATGTAACGTCCATCATTCCGAAGAATGAGGTATCTACAAATATATACGTCTGTATCTCTCCGAAGAACGCAATATCTGTATAAAGGAAGTCATTAGATCCGTGGCTCCTCCGGATACTACGGATTCAATGTGTGTATCCTATACGCCTACTAGTTGTCCTTCCCGCCCAATGCAGATATACAAGTCGACTATATGATGTGCATACCATGTAACTATATGCCACATTATATAACCCTGATTATGTACTAACCGTGATGCATATCACACGCACCGATAGCTAGTTGGGTACGCGAACCCGCATCCCAATCATGAGTTTGTCACCGTGATGCATGTACAAGTGTCGGGGTCTAAGAAAATATCAAAATATCCTCATAATGGTGGGTGAGTCTGTAACCTCCGTATCTTGAAATTCATGCTTAAATGTTGTTATTAGGTTGATTTGGGACTATTGGGATTTTTTTATAATTTTAAGTTAATTAAAAACTAGTAACCCTAATTTCCTAGGACTTTCAAGAATTTATTTTATGTCCAATCTTAACTAAAAATATCCCAAACTTTTATTTTAGGTTCTAAATAGTCAAATATATTTTCTAGAATTTCTTGGGAATTTTCTGAGTATTTTTAGTATTTATTGGGAGTTATTTAGACTAATAACTAATTTTTAGGACTTGTAGAATTTATTGTGCAATCCCAGGAATATAGAATGGACCCACATTATTTTTTAGGGTTTATAATATTATTATATATTTTCTAGAATTATTTCAGAATTTTGGAATAATTTTAGTATTTATTTTTAGTTAAATGGGTAAAACTAATGTTTAGAGCTTCTCCTAATTATAGTAAAAAAACTATGAATATAAAATTATCCCAAATATTTTTCTAGAGTTTTTAAATTCAAAATTTATTTTCTGTAATTTTTTCAAATTTTTATGATTATTTTAATATTTATTTTGAGTTATTAAGATTTAAAACGACTTAAATAATGTTTTGATAAAGGCAAATCAAAAATAAATAATATAACAAAAACCATCCAATCAGATTCTGACACGTGTCAGCCTATAAATATCTATTCAGCCGCAGGTACATCCCTATTCAGCCGCAGGTACATCCCTATTCAGCCGCAGGTACATCCCTATATATATATATATTATAACCCTAATTATCCCATTATTTTAGAGAGAGAGATTTTGGAGAATTGCCATCTAGGGTTCCTTCATTTTCCACAAGCCATTACGCATAGCTCCGGACTCCAAATGAGGCCTAGTTTCTTGCGTTAGAAAGATATTGAGGTTAGCTTTCTGATTATATAATTTGTTTTATTAAATTATTAGTATTATATTCTTGAAAATTTGTAGAGCACAACATATCCAAAAATAGACGTGTTTCAATATTTTTGCGATTTCGTGAGAACCAGGAATTAGAATCATGAACCGTTTAAAGTTTCGGAAAGCTAATGTCGAGATCATTGACATATGTTTTTCTCCAAATTTAATTCGAATTATTTATATACTGTTAATTCTGTAGAACTTCTAGGTTAGAATTTAACCATCGGTGCACAATACAAAATTTGTATGTGCCATAATTTCCAAACGAATTTGAATTCGGATGAGCCATAAATTCCAGCATATTTTTTATGATGAAATCTATAAAAAATCATGCATGAAAGTTGAGTTTGTGTCGGTTGATTTTCAGTCAACAGATCGCCTCGATTTGCGTGCCATGAGTCCCGAGTCGATAAAAATTTAGTTTCTTTTGGGCAAAATTAGATTTTGACATAAAAATCAGAATAATAAGATTAAAATAAGATTTTAGAGTAATTATTCTAGAATTCAATAAATTAAAATAAATTATCTTTTGACATGATAAATTTGTAATACGTAGGCTATTTGGACTGTGACTTGGATTCTGATTCATACCCGCAAAGGACCACAGGCGAGTACATTCTCTGATAATTTCTTATCTATGATATTCTCTATGTTCATTGTATTTAGTATAAATATCCATATTTCTTGACACGATGGTTACACGGATTGGTATATCCGGATCTCGTCATGAGATGTTATTCCTTGTATATGGTGTATCGTGTATAAGTCTTATTTCATTGGTTATCTTGTGCATGTACAGACACTGATTCTCGAGGAGACTTGCTACCTTCTTAGAGAATCCCGTGCCATAGCGTACCATGGTTGGATCTACTATACCAGTCGGGGGTGAGGAGTATTTTAGTGTAGATATGTGATCATACCCTTCATGTACAAGTCTTGTTCTCATGTTAGTGTTGGTTATACACCGCACGTATGACTAGCTAGGCCCGTACTCGTGTACAAGTTCCCAAGCCGATCACATGTTAAAGCTAGTACTCACACACTTAGGCATAGTATTCTTCTTCATTGACATATTGTTCATTGCCTTATTTATTTACAGTATTTTCTTTATTGTGTATCTCTTGTACATATATATGCATCTTTTATATTTCCATCTATTTACTGCTACATAGTTTATATCATTGATGTAGAACTGCTGTTAGAGATGTACTTTGCTCCATCCTGACTGGAAATATTTTTCCAGACTACGGCTTAGAGGACGGGTGTCCGACATTTTATGGAGCACAGGGAGAGTAGCTGCTGACTTGGACCTTGTAGCCAGGTGTTATTCCGGGAGGTCTAGCCGGGATCAATAGTTGTTTAGTTAGTTTTTATTAGCAGTTTATGGTACCGGATTTGTCTTCGACATACTTTGTTGAGACTTGGATATTATTGTTGAGTTAGATTATTCTATTTAGACTTGTGTTGCAATTTAGTTTATTTATTTCTTCGATATCTTATCGTGCTCTAGTTTATGTGATTGAGTATATTCCGTATTATATGGTGATATTTGTGTATCCTTATGGAGTTGGATGCTCGTGTGAGAATGATTAGATAGCATTGTGACCTAGACAGCGTTCTACCGTCGATGCTGCGGCGTAGGCTGGACGTACCCACGCACTCGTGCCCCTATACCGGGTGCGGGTCGTGACACATTTTTAGTGGCAGCCCATGCAGGTCAGACTTTGCAATTAGAGCGATATCTTGGTAGTACGACAACTTAGTTGTACTACTGCGTGCCTGCGATAGGATCTAGGATATAGCATACTAGGATGAGAGCGGATACTCAATCACAACTAGAAACACTTCCAATCTATTGCTATTGCTATTCCTTCTGAATGTTGCTTCCTTACAATTTTACTGTCCTCCCTTGATGATATAGTATCTATTGTCTTGATTGATTCCTTAGTATCGTAGTTTGTATTTATGATTTTCTTATTAGAATGTAGTTAATAGTACACCCTGACAGAGACTATAATACCATGGCAAAATAGACCATAAACCATACATGTTTTCCTTAGATTGCATGTTGTATGATTGTAGGTAGAATTCTCTTAGACTTTGATTGTTGAGGATTTGACTATAGTAAAGATTAACGAAGAGGTTATGACTTGACAATGAGAGACAATGTGCCATAAATTTCGAGGAGAAATATTAATTAAATAAAGAGTTAGGAATTTAATATGGCAGAATTGACGATTTTGTTAAAATCATAGATTTTATGAAGATTATGAAATGATTGAAATTATCATTAAATTTTGAGGAATTTAAGAAGGCTATCAATATATTTATTAGACTGCAAGTTATGAACTTATATTTTGAATATTGTGTTGGAGGTTTCATAAGTATTACATCGTTGAGTATTATGGAAAAAAAATCGAGGAATAAGAACATAAATGGATTAGTGTTGAATTCAAATTTTGGGATGAGATTCAATTTTATAATATGCATTGATTGGATTTAAATTAGAGGAGTAAGATCATTAATGGATTAGTGTTTGAATTCAAATTTTAGGATGCAATTTTTAAATTTTATAAATATGCATTGATTGGATTTCAATTAGAGGATTGAATATTGAATTCTTGTATTCGTTATTAACTTAAAAGTTTGGAGGAGATTGTGATAAGAATGGAATTTGATTTTATATTTGAATATTCTTAGGGATATGATATTTATAGAATTTTGAGAAATATTATGAAATAACAATGTGGATTAGTTCATGGTTATATGATTTGATGAATTTAATTTTGGTGGTAATAAATAAATAAATAGAATAATTGAGGATTTTAAATTTTGAGGACGAAATTTTTTAAGGTGGGTAGACTTGTAACCTCCGTATCCTGAAATTCATGCTTAAATGTTGTTATTAGGCTGATTTGGGACTATTGGGATTTTTCCATAATTTTTAGTTAATTAAAAACTAGTAACCCTAATTTCCTAGGACTTTCAAGAATTTACTTTATGTCCAAACTTAACTAAAAATACCCCAAACTTTTATTTTAGGTACTAAATAGTCAAATATATTTTCTAGAATTTCCTGGGAATTTTCTGAGTATTTTAGTATTTATTGGGAGTTATTTAGACTAATCACTAATTTTTAGGATTTATAAAATTTATTGTGAAATCTCAAGAATATATAATGGACCCACGTTATTTTCTAGGGTTTGTAATATTATTATATATTTTCTAGAATTATTTCAGAATTTTTGGAATAATTTTAGTATTTATTTTTAGTTAAATGGTTAAAACTAATGTTTAGAGTTTCTCCTAATTATAGTAAGAAAAATATGAATATAAAATTATCCCAAATATTTTTCTAGAGTTTTTAAATTCAAAATATATTTTCTATAATTTTTTCATATTTTTATGATTATTTTTATTATTTATTTTGAGTTATTTAGATTTAAAACGACTTAAATAATATTTTGATAAAGGCAAATCAAAAACAAATAATATAACAAAAACCATCCAATCAGATTCTTACACGTGTCAGCCTATAAATATCTATTCAGCCGCAGGTACATCCCTATTCTGCCGCAGGTACATCCCTATATATATATTATTATAACCCTAATTATCCCATTATTTTAGAGAGAGAGATTTTGGAGAATTGCCATCTAGGGTTCCTTCATCTTCCATAAGCCATTGCGCATAGCTCCGGACTCCAAACGAGGCCTAGTTTCTTGTGATAGAAAGATATTGAGGTTAGATTTCTGATTATATAATTGTTTTATGAAATTATTAGTATTAAATTCTAGAAAATTCGTAGAGCACAGCATGTGCAAAAATAGACGTATTTAAATATTTTTGCGATTCCGGGAGAACCAGGAATCAGAATTATGAACCGTTTAAAGTTTCGGAAAGCTAATGTCGAGATCATTGACATATATTTTTTCCAGAATTAATTCAAAGTATTTATATACTGTTAATTCTATAGAACTTATAGGTTAGAATTTAACCATCGGTGCACAATACAAAATTTGTATGTGCCATAATTTCCAAACGAATTTGAATTCGGACGAGCCATAAATTCCAGCATATTTTTGATGATGCAATCTACATGAAATCATGCATGAAATTTGAGTTTGTGTCGGTTGACTTTTCAGTCAACAGATTGCCTCGAATTGCGTACCATGAGTCCCGAGTCAATAAAAATTTAGTTTCTTATGGAAAAAATTAGGGTTTGACATAAAAATCAAAATAATAAGATTAAAATAAGATTTTAGAGTAATTATTCTAGAATTCAATAAATTAAAATAAATTATCTTTTGACATGATAAATTTGTAATACATAGGCTATTTGGACTGTGACTTGGATTCTGATTCATACCAGGAAAGGACCACAGGCGAGTACATTCTCTGATAGTTTCTTATCTATGATATTCTTTATGTTCATTGTATTTAGTATAAATATCCATATTTCTTGACACGGTGGTTACATGGATTGGTATATCCGCATCTCGTCATGAGATGTTATTCCTTATATATGGTATATCGTGTACAAGTCTTGTTTCATTGGTTATCTTGTGCATGTACAGACACTGATTCTCGAGGAGACTTGCTACCTTCTTAGAGAATCCCGTGCCATAGTGTACCATGGTTGGATCTACTATACCAGTCGGCGGTGGGAAGTATTTTAGTGTAGATATGTGATCATACCCTTCATATACAAGTCTTGTTCTCATATTAGTGTTAGTCATACATCGCACGTATGACTAGCCAGGCCCGTACTCGTGTATAAGTTCCCAAGCCGATCACATGTTAAAGCTAGTACTCACACACTTAGGCATAGTATTCTTCTTCATTGACATATTGTTCATTCCCTTATTTATTTACAGTATTTTCTTTATTGTGTATCTCTTGTACATATATATACATCTTGTATATTTTCATCTATTTATTGCTACATAGTTTATATCATTGATGTAGAACTGCTGTTAGAGATGTACTTTGCTCCATCATAACTGGAAATATTTTTCCAGACTACGCCTTAGAGGACGGGTATCCGACATTTTATGGACCACAGAGAGAGTAGCTGCTGACTTGGACCTAGTAGCCAGGTGCGATTCCGGGAGGTCTAGCCGGGATCAATAGTTATTTAGTTAGTTTTTATTAGCAGTTTATGGTACCGGATTTGTCTCCGGCATACTTTGTTGAGACTTGGATATTACTGTTGAGTTAGATTATTCTATTTAGACTTGTGTTACAATTTGGTTTATTTATTTCTTCGATATCTTATCGTGCTCTAGTTTATGTGATTGAGTATATTTCGTATTATATGGTGATATCTGTGTATCCTTATGGAGTTGGATGCTCGTGTGAGAATGATTAGATAGCATTGTGACCTAGACAGCGTTCTACCGCCGATGTTGCGGCGTAGGCTGGACGTACCCACGCACTCGTGCCCTTATATCGGGTGTGGGTCGTGACACGTTTTTAGTGGCGGCCCATGCAGGTCAGACTTCACAATTAGAGCGATGTCGTAGTAGTGCGACAACTTAGTTGTACTACTGCGTGCCTGCGATAGGATCTAGGATATAGGATACTAGGATGAGAGAGGATACTCAATCACAACTAGAAACACTTCCAATCTATTGCTATTGCTATTCCTTCTGAATGTTGCTTCCTTAGAATTTTACTGTCCTCCCTTGATGATATATTATCTATTGCCTTGATTGATTTCTTAGTATCGTAGTTTGTATTCATGATTTTCTTATTAGAATGTAGTTAATAGTACACCCTGACAGAGACTATAATACTATGGCAAAATAGACCATAACCATACATGTTTTCCTTAAATTGTATGTTGTATGATTATAGGTAGAATTTTCTTAGACTTTGATTATTGAGGATTTGACTGTAGTAAAGATTAACGAAGATGTTATGACTGGACAATGAGAGACAAGGTGCCATAAATTTCGAAGAAAAATATTAATTAAATAAAGAGTTAGGAATTTAATATGGCAGAATTGACGATTTTGTTAAAATCATAGATTTTATGAAGATTATGAAATGATTGAAATTATCATTGAATTTTGAGAAATTTAAGAAGGCTATCAATATATTTATTAGACTGCAAGTTATGAACTTATATTTTGAATATTGTGTTGGAGGTTTCATAAGTATTACATCGTTGAGTATTGTGAAAAAAAAAAATCGAGGAATAAGAACATAAATAGATTAGTATTGAATTCAAATTTTGGGATGAGATTCAATTTTATAATATGTATTGATTGGATTTAAATTAAAGGAGTAAGATCATTAATGGATTAGTGTTTGAATTCAAATTTTGGGATGCAATTTTTAAATTTTATAAATATGCATTGATTGGATTTCAATTAGAGGATTGAATATTGAATTCTTGTATTCGTTATTAACTTAAAAGTTTGGAGGATATTGTGATAAGAATGTAATTTGATTTTATATTTGAAGATTCTTAGGGATATGATATTTATAGAATTTTGAGAAATATTATGAAATAACAATGTGGATTAGTTCATGGTTATATGATTTGATGAATTTAATTTTGGTGGTAATAAATAAATAAATAGAATAATTAAGGATTTTAAATTTTGAGGACAAAATTTTTTAAGGTGGGTAGACTTGTAACCTCCGTATCCTGAAATTCATGCTTAAATGTTGTTATTAGGTTGATTTGGGACTATTGGAATTTTTCCATAATTTTTAGTTAATTAAAAACTAGTAACCCTAATTTTCTAGGACTTTCAAGAATTTATTTTATATCCAAACTTAACTAAAAATATCCCAAACTTTTATTTTAGGTAATAAATAGTCAAATATATTTTCTAGAATTTCCTGGGAATTTTCTGAGTATTTTTAGTATTTATTGGGAGTTATTTAGACTAATAACAAATTTTTAGGACTTGTAGAATTTATTGTGCAATCTCAAGAATATAGAATAGACCCATGTTATTTTCTAGGGTTTTTAATATTATTATATATTTTCTGAAATTATTTTAGAATTTTTGGAATAATTTTAGTATTTATTTTTAGTTAAATGGTTAAAACTAATGTTTAGAGTTTCTCCTAATTTTAGTAAGAAAACTATGAATATAAAATTATCCCAAATATTTTTCTAGAGTTTTTAAATTCAAAATATATTTTCTGTAATTTTTCCAAATTTTTATGATTATTTTTAATATTTATTTTGAGTTATTTAGATTTAAAATGACTTAAATAATATTTTGATAAAGGCAAATCAAAAACAAATAATATAACAAAAACCATCTAATCAGATTCTGACACGTGTCAGCCTATAAATATCTATTCAGCCGCAGGTACATCCCTATTCAGCCGCAGGTACATCCCTATATATATATTATTATAACCCTAATTATCCCATTATTTTAGAGAGAGAGATTTTGGAGAATTGCCATTTAGGGTTCCTTCATCTTCCACAAGCCATTGCGCATAGCTCCGGACTCCGAACGAGATCTAGTTTCTTGCGCTAGAAAGATATTGAGGTTATATTTCTGATTATATAATTTGTTTTATGAAATTATTAGTATTAAATTCTGTAAAATTCGTAGAGCACAGCATGTGCAAAAATAGACGTGTTTCAATGTTTTTGCGATTTCGGGAGAACCATGAATCAGAATCATGAACCGTTTAAAGTTTCAGAAAGCTAATGTTGATATCATTGACATATGTTTTTCCCATAATTTAATTAGAAGTATTTATATACTATTAATTCTGTAGAACTTCTAGGTTAGAATTTAACCATCGGTGCACAATACAAAATTTGTATGTGCCATAATTCCCAAACGAATTTGAATTCGGACGAGCCATAAATTCCAGCATATTTTTGATGATGAAATCTACATGAAATCATGCATGAAAGTTGAGTTTGTGTTGGTTGACTTTTCAGTCAACAGATCGTCTCGATTTGCGAGCCATGAGTCCCGAGTCGATAAAAATTTAGTTTCTTTTGGGCAAAATTAGGTTTTGACATAAAAATCAGAATAATAAGATTAAAATAAGATTTTAGAGTAATTATTCTAGAATTCAATAAATTAAAATAAATTATCTTTTGACATGATAAATTTGTAATACGTAGGCTATTTGGACTGTGACTTGGATTCTGATTCATACCCGCAAAGGACCACAGGCGAGTACATTCTCTGATAATTTCTTATCTATGATATTCTCTATGTTCATTGTATTTAGTGTAAATATCCATATTTCTTGACACGATGGTTACACGGATTGGTATATCCGGATCTCGTCATGAGATGTTATTCCTTGTATATGGTGTATCGTGTATAAGTCTTATTTCATTGGTTATCTTGTGCATGTACAGACACTGATTCTCGAGGAGACTTGCTACCTTCTTAGAGAATCCCGTGCCATAGCGTACTATGGTTGGATCTACTATACCAGTCGGGGGTGAGGAGTATTTTAGTGTAGATATGTGATCATACCCTTCATGTACAAGTTTTGTTCTCATGTTAGTGTTGGTTATACACCGCACGTATGACTAGCTAGGCCCCTACTCGTGTACAAGTTCCCAAGCCGATCACATGTTAAAGCTAGTACTCACACACTTAGGCATAGTATTCTTCTTCATTGACATATTGTTCCTTCCCGCATTTATTTACAGTATTTCCTTTATTGTGTATCTCTTGTACATATATATGTATCTTGTATATTTCCATCTATTTACTGCTACATAGTTTATATCATTGATGTAGAACTGCTGTTAGAGATGTACTTTGCTCCATCCTGACTGGAAATATTTTTCCAGACTACGCCTTAGAGGACGGGTGTCCGACATTTTATGAACCACAGGAAGAGTAGCTGCTGACTTGGACCTTGTAGCCAGGTGTGATCCGGGAGGTCTAGCCAGGATCAATAGTTATTTATTTAGTTTTTATTAGCAGTTTATGGTACCGAATTTGTCTCCGGCATACTTTGTTGAGACTTGGATATTATTGTTGAGTTAGATTATTCTATTTAGATTTGTGTTGCAATTTGGTTTATTTATTTCTTCGATATCTTCTCGTGCTCTAGTTTATGTGATTGAGTATATTCCGTATTATATGGTGATATTTGTGTATCCTTATGGAGTTGGATGCTCGTGTGAGAATGATTAGATAGCATTGTGACCTAGACAGCGTTCTACCGCCGATGCTGCGGCGTAGGCTGGACGTACCCATGCACTCGTGCCCCTATACCGGGTGCGGGTCGTGACAGAGTCTGCTAGTGACTAGGTCAAGTACACTACTCATCGACGCATTCGTCGACTACACCCGAGTCAATCTCGGACGCGCACAGTTATATAAAATAATGCAACAAGATATCATACAACATTGCATAATTTAAATTAAACAGTAAATATGGCAAGGTATCTTGCCTGGGTCCTCAAGCTGCGAGTGCCAATAACCTGCTCCTGAAGTCTCTCCTGAATGGTCCAGCGACCTATACATATAATATAATATAGTAATACAATCATCAGTTAATAAAGTAATACGCACAGAAATACTTTGCTGCTCTTAGGCACTGACGCAAGGGTCACAACTGGTCAACTAAAAGGGTCTCGTGTGCACGCAGCTAAGACGTACACGTGTCCTATTCTCAGTTACTGTGTTCCTTAAGGCAACGAATTACCAAAGTTATGTTATGAAACTAATTATGTTTTATACAAAAATACCTGTCCTAACTATAATGTTAGGGTGTACTTGGTCAATGTCTAAATTTTTAGGTCCACACAGTATTTATATTAACAAGTCATTTATTGGAGTAATTACTTAACATAAATTTCTAATTTAATATAACCACACACACGCACATTGCACTTGGAAATTTCCGTTACTCATGTCCGTTCCATGACACATCGATACCATGACTTATGAAGAAAAAAGGACGCAATGCACACATACCTAGTTGTGACTGAGCGGGGGGTCTGTTCTCGTCGACGTCCTGTTCTCTGACAAGGGGCAGAGTTCCGGCGTGGTACGGGGGAACAGCAGCAACAGCCTCGATAGCAGTTACAACAGTAGCCGGGCTACTACGGCAGCGGCGGTTGGCAGTGGGGCTAGTCGTAGGGAAGGCGGCGATCAGGCTGGCGGTGGTGGTGGCTAAGGTGTTGGCAAGCGGTGGTCAGGCAGGCTAAGGGTGATCGAGGTCTGGTTGAGGCAGAGTCGGGGAAGGTTATGGTGATGGCGATGATGATGATGAAGATGGAGATGATGATGGCGGCTGCTGAGTTGTCGTCTATGGGCTGGGAGTAGGCGGAGGAGGTGGTCGCTATAGTGCTGGCAGGTGGTGGTGGGTGATCTGGGAAGGGGGAGACGGGTGATGAGGGGGTGCAGAAGTTAGGGTTAGGATAGGTTTTATTCGGTTAGGGGAGGGAGAATTATATATATATATATATATACATATAGGGGAGAGAGAAAGGTGGTCCTCCTAGGGAATTGGGCCGGCTAGGGTTTCTTGCGGCAGGGAACATGTTGAAATGAAGGAGTGTAGGGTGTAGATGGGCTAGGTTGGGTCTAGTTTCGGGTGAGGTTGGTCTTCACACTAATTTAAATAAGAATTAGTGCAAGCGATGCTTTTCTATTAATTGGACTTATATGGGATTAAAATTATGTAGAACACTGCCATCATGGACATGGCAGACTCAGAATAAAATAATGTCAATATTTGGATTGAATAAAATGGGTCGAGGTTGGATATCCAATTTTGATTGGAACGACAAACACGCAAGGTTGGATTTATTGCGATTTAAAACTGGACGGTTGTACAATTATTGCACGAGTAAAATGAAGCACAATATAGAGTATTTAAGAGTTACACAAATATTATAATGGAAGGCTGGCTTATCTAGGAAAAGTGTATAAAATTTGTTTGAAGGTAAATGCTAGTGTAGCGCTCCAAATATCGAAGCAATGATAAGGTGTACTAAGTGATATAAATATCGCACAATAATATAAAATACTGAAATCAAAATCTAATTGGCTCCAACTTAACCCTAGTATGTCTATATAAGCTAAGCAACACTAAAATTTGGTCGAAGGGGTTTACATACCTTCTCTCTTTAATCCAAAATGGATACGGGCTATTCCTCGTAAGTTAAGTCGGTACCAACGACTAACTCAGAGTGATCAAGAACATGACTCAGGTCTGGGACATACCTGTGCAACTGAGAGATATAATTAAAATACATCATACACTTCACGAAGCAAAGACAGAATGGCAAGATGATAAGCAACATCCCCTACCCTCTCGAGAATGTCGAACGGTCCTACGTATCGCGGACTAAGCTTCCCGTGAACCCTGAATCTAATGACTCCAAGGGTAGACAAAATTCACAAAAATACATGATCCCCGACAGAAAATTCTAACGGCCTATAATACTAATATGCCGAATGATGATGATGATCTTGTGCAACCCAAAGTCGCTCCCTGATCTGCTTTACTACCTCAATCGTTTGAGTAATCATTTCAGGCCCCAACATCTTCTGTTCACCAATGTTGTCTCATTATAAGGGTGACCTGCAATTCCTCCAGTATAATTCCTCGAAAGGAGCCATTTGTATGCTGGCCTGATAACTGTTGTTGTACGAGAATTCTACAAAGTGAAGATAATTTCCCAAGACCCACCAAAGTCCAAGGTACAAGATCGTAACATATATTTCAAAGTCTAGATCATCCTCTCTGATTGCCCATCTATCTGGGGATGCTATACGGTACAGAATCTCAACTTGGCTCCTAAACGCTCGTACAAGCTTTTACAGAAATGAGATATAAAACGAGTATCACGATCTGGCACTATACTCGTTGGGACTCCGTGCTGCCTCACTATCTGTCGCATGTACATCTCTGCTAACTTCTCTGTGGACTGTCCTATTCGGAAGAGGAGAAAATGTGCCACTTTCGTGAGTCGATCTACTATTACCCAAATTGCATCATGTCCAGTAGGGGATCTAGGTAAACCAGTCACAATGTCCATTGTAATATATTCTCACTTCTACTTTGGAATTGGCAGGGGTTGTAATAATCCTGCTGGCCTCTATTGTTCTGCCTTCACTTGCTAACATACGAGACATCGTGAAATAAATTGAGCTACATCTCTTTTTATTTCGTTCCACCAGAAATATTGCTTGACATCATGGTACATCTTCGTACCTCCGGGATGAATAGAATACTAGAAACTGTGTGCCCTAGTCATCACTTCTTGTCGGATATCTCCACTTGGCACAAAAAGACAGTTTCCAAATATGAGTGTTCTGTCTTCGTGAATTCTTAATTCCTTCCTAAGACTTGACTCACATTCTATTCTAAGCTTTTGAATCTATGAATGTTCTGCTTGAGCCGCCTTAATCCTCTCCAACAAAGTTAACTGTATCTGAAAGTTGATTGTATCTGAAGACTGACTAACACTCCCGTCTCTTGAGGTAACACCACCTCGATACCCATCTCTTGAAGATCTTCTAAAATATGCTTCAGAGTTGTCAAGATGAATGCGCTGTCTCTCCTACTTAGAGCATCTGCCACTTCATTTGAGTTGTCTGGATGGTACTGATGTACCACATCATAATCACTAAATAACTTTAGCCACCTCCTCTGTCTAATATTCAAATCCTTTTGAGTGAATGTGTACTTCGAACTCTTATGATCTATAAATATCTCTACCCGATCACCGTATAGGTAATGTCTCCACAACTTGAGAGCAAATACTACTGCTGCTAATTCTAAATCATGGGTTGGATAATTCTTCTCAAGCTCTCGAAGCTGCCGTGATGTATAAGCTATTACTTTTCCATGTTGCGTCAATACACATCCAAGTCCTTCCATAATGTGTCATAATATATTATGAATCCTCTTGATCCTATTGGAAGTATAAGGATCGGTGCTGATATCAACTTCTCTTTCGACTTTTCAAATACTGCTTGGCACTCTGCTGTCCAAACAAACTGTACCTCCTTGCGGGTTAAACGAGTCATTGGTACTGAAATTCGTACAATGTCAGCCACGAACCTCCGGTAATATTTTGCTAATCCCAAGAAACTTTGCACATCTGCTATTGTCTTCGGGACTGGCCATTTCTCTATTGCTTCAACCGTCTTGGAGTCCACTGATACTCTTGCTCCTGAGATGATGTGCCCCAAGAATAACACATGATCTAACCAAAACTTACACTTAAAGAGTTTAGCATATAACTGATGATCCCTCAGAACTTGCAACACTTCTTGAAGATATTTTTTATGCTCTATTGGAGTAGACAAGAATGTCGTATATGAATACCACTACAAATTGATCTAGGTATGGCATGAAGATACGATTAATCAAATCCATGAATATTATTGGTGCATTAGTCAATCCGAATGGCATAACTAAGAATTTGTAATGCCTATATCGAGATCAAAATGCCATCTTTGGTATATCTTGCTCCCGGACTCTCACTTGATAATATCCTGATCGAAGGTCTATCTTGGAAAATACTTTTGTTTCACTCAATTGGTTAAACAAATCATCAATCCTAGGCATTGGATACTTGTTCTTCACTGTTAAGGCATTCAAATGCCTATAGTCGATACACAACCATGTCGACCTATCTTTCTTAAGTGCTGGTGCTCCCTATGGTGATCCATTAGCCCAAATAAACTTCTTTGCCTTCAATTTTCCACATGATGATACAACTGGTTAAGTTCCATCTGTGACATCTGATAGACCTTGTTGGAAACTGGTTCTGCCCCTGTTTCAACTCTATGCAGAACTCCACTTCTCTTACTGGGTGTAATCCGGGAAGCTCTTCCGAAAATAGATCAAGAATTTTTTTAATTATTCTAGGAAACTGACCTTCAACTGCTGCTACTGCTGCAATGATACCTTCATGCTGACCCTTCACTGTTCTGTTGAAGATAAATTATTTCATGCCCAGGATGTTAAAAATCTTTACCCCTACAACAATCTATCATCGTATAACTCTCTCAACTAGTGCATGCCTAAAATAACGTCGACGTTACCCATAGGAAACTTGATCAACTTCACAGGTAATGAATGCTCGCATACTACGATTGAACATGCTACATATTCTCTACTGACTCCTATGAGTCCATTACCAGTGAGTTTATTCAGTCTCTTTGATAATGCCTCGAACTCCAATCTAATACGTGTCATAAATCGTACATATACAAATGAATATGATGCTCCCGAATTAAATAATGTTATGGCAGGAAAAGATGTAACAAGAATGTTACTTGCCACCACGTCACCTGATACCAAGGCCTCCTCCAGAGAAAGGGTAAAAGCTTGCCTTTGGACTTGCTGTACTCCTTGAATATACAATTATGGCCTCTGCTACCTGTACCACTGATTCCTTTGTTGGTTGTACATCTAAGTTTGCTCGGCAATGGATGCTGAGTCAATGGTCTGATTTCTTGTGCTGGTCCGCTATACCGAGCTGTCCCTAGTACTGGCAGTGTTAACCGCTGCGTCGGTCCTTCAATCCTTTGCATCATAGAACAATTGGCAATCCAATAATCTGGACTACCATATCATAGGCATAATCCTTGTGCTACTCTATACACATCTTTCATATGGCATCCCTTGCCATAATTCGTACATTCGACTGGGGCTCCCAATCATTGTTGCTACTACTGCCTCGGCTGGTTCGGCTGAGCTGGTGTTGTTGTAGATGCTACTGGCCTCCTTGGCGCTGTATCATAAATACGAACGCCAGGAGATGGTGTTGACGTTCATTGTGCTTGTTCTTCTCCTCCACTTTGTGTATGAGACCTCTTCTGGCCTCCCATTCTTGAAGCTAACCTCTGCATCGTCAGCTCATGTCACCTAGTTTCAATCAATACTTCCTCGAAAGTCTAGTAGTTATGGCCTTCTACTAGTTGCTAAATCTCTAGATCAGGTCCATACTAGAACCTCATTGCCTTTTCTAGGTTTGTTTCTACCATCGTCGGAGAAAATCTGCTAAGCTTGTAGAACTCCATCGCATAGCCATCCACTGTCCTTCCAGATTGTTTTAGGTTGATAAACCTATGTTGTAGCTAATACTGTGCTACCACTTCTAAATACTTGATCCTGAAATGGGCCCTGTTGTCCCATGAAATAGGTTATCTTAATCCAACTTCTTCTTTTACCCACCAATCTCTAGCAAGGTCCTGGAGTTGTAATCGGACCTGATCAACTTGTTCCTAAACTGGAACCTTTGCCATTGTCAGTATTATTTTGATATTTTGCAGTTAATAATCTGCAGTAATGGCATCCTCCGTGCCATCAAAGTACTTAGGGTTGAGTATGCAGAATCTTATCGATGCCCCTGAATCTGTTCTAATCTTCTTTTCAAGGCCGTCTGTAATCCTTGATTCAATAAGACATTCTGCTCTAGCTGCTGAAGTTGTTGACGTTGTTGCATCGCCATCATTCCTCATATAATTTCTAGCAATGCCGGTGTATCAAGTGCTACTGGCATTACTGGTATGACAAGGTGTACTGGAACTTCTAGTACATATTGCTCCTCGTGCTTATCTGCTGGTTCTATCATGATCCCTCCAGGTACAAGTGTTGTCTTTCGCTGGGGGCTAACAGATCCTTGTCCTACTGAAACTGCTGGTGCTCCACCCACCAATGCTGGAGAGCCCTAAAGAAAAGGACACAAGATAAATCAAGAATGGGGCGATAAAGGATAAAGGAACCAATAATACAAAAGTCAAGCTGAGTTTCGAGAAGACAAATTCAGAATTTCAAGGAGGAACATTTTTGATTGAGGCATCCTATGATTAAGCCACCCACAAGTTTGAAAAGAAAGCCTGACCTGCGTGGGCTGCTACTAAAACCTTGTCACGCCCCAGATCAAGAAACCCACAGGTGACCCTCAGTAGCCATCCTTCTGGTGCTTGCCATTAGTGGGGGAGAAGTTAGCTTGATCCTCCGGTGCTGGCTCTAAACCTGGCCATGCAAAACCAGTGGGGTCAGACCACAAATAACAAGTACCAAAAATAAATCACAAAATAAAGAAACAAAACCAGATCTATAGCATGAGATGCATGAGCCAACAATCAATGGCATATGTCTCATCCATGACATGATATGATGCCCCTTTACCAAACAAGGACAGGAAGTGCCCTATCATATCAAGATAGAATACGTCCCTTGATTATAATCAAGCTAAAATATTTAGCATCATAGTTTTTATCCATATTTTATCGTAACACAACAGCGAAACCTAACAACCAAACAAGGATATGAGTTGAACTATCATGCCACAACAGCGTATGTCCCTAATTTCATTCAACAAAAGTCACAATATACAAGCAGATATACAATAAGGAGAAATAATATAGTTTTGGTCCATGGAGTATTGTAACACAATGATGTAACCCAACAACCAAACAAGGACATCGGTTTAATCATTATGCTACGATAGCCCACTTGGCTAGGCACCTATACAAGCAAATTAGATGATCAATCATGTATTACGGCTTGATATATGATATTTGGATTTTTTTAGTAATGCAATATATGAGTATCCTCAGATTGCGCCATAATCGAGCTGACTGAACCAATGATATACAAGTAAGAATATAGGTAAAGGTGTACCAGTCCCTTGCAAGGGCCTTGAGCTAATTAATAATCAGTAACTGTTTCATGCTTTTTATAGGAAATATACTAGCTTGGTCTTATGATTAAATCGGATACTGCACTCCACTAGTGTTGATGATAGATAATATCCATGGTGGCTAGTCTTTACGTCTAACTAATTTAGGGTGGTTCAACATGCACGATCTCGAGATACCATTCCCTCCCAATACTCTATAATTAAGTTTCCTAGTTTACACTAGGTTTGTTAGAATCTTATGTCGTGGTCACATAAATATTCTTTCTTAGATATCGTACCTTAAGTACGGTCACTCTTAATACAAAACCTTATTGTCACTAGAAAGTTAAATCTGGATTCACCCAAGTATGATACAATAATCAATACTATATATCCACAGGTAAAGTCACTGTCCAACTACCATATCCGTGCATAGAAATAATAACATATATCACGCAGCAGGAGTAAGTAGCACTCTGGTGCAATCAAGTATATCAACACGAATATAATAGTCATGGCAGGAACAAGTTCTAGTATCTAGACCATAGATAGGTTATCAGGTAGCAAGTTATTCAGGACATGATAGTTTAGTACTGTTCATATATAATTTATCACTTTATTATGTCGGTGAATAAGAATAAGAGTAGTACGAGAACCCCGCAAGATCAGATCAACAATCCTTAAATCAAACAAGGATCGGGTTTGCAGAACGTCACCCAATTTGAACTATGCCTCTTATTCTATCTAACATATAATAAGGTGATCAAGGAAAAGTAATCTAATTAACAAATAAAATAACAAATAAATATAAGACTACATCTACAGGGCTCAACGTGCGCAGGAAATAGTAGGCGCACAAAGTAAGTTGGCGCAAAAAATACACAGAAGTAAGGTAGGTGCACAAATGACCAAAGCTGGACAATAATGCACAAACGAACAAAAGTAGGGTTAGCGCACAAACGACTAAAACTAAGTTGGCACACAAACGATCGAAACTGGTTTAGCACACTTTCTAAGAAATTACGCAAGCTATAAAGGGTGGCGCACTTTGTCAAGTTCACCAAAAGACGTACTAGACAAAAGTGTGCGGGCAAGAATAAAGCGCAATTTTAAGGAAAGTGCACAAGCAAGCTAGCTACAAGACAAAATCCACAATCCAAGGTCAAAGCTCGACAGTCAAAAAACTCATCAGTCAAGTAGCACACAAATCAATAACACAGAAATCGAAAAACTAACCAAAGCTTCATTCATTATAAAATGAAGAGAAAAAGTGCACGAGCTACCAAACATAAGCAAAGTACACCGACTGATGAAACATAGGAAAAGTGCGCCAGATGGCCAACTCGAAGAAAATGCACGGACAGACAGTGGCACACTTTTCTTTGGTTTTTCAGGAAGAACTTTGATTTAATACGCATCAAAGTGCGCCAACTGGGTTTCCTCTCAAAAGTTCACCTCTGACTCAAGGAGTATAAATGGCACAATTTTGCTAGGAGACTAAGTACAGTATGATTAGTACGCACGAGAAGTTGGGACAACACACCAAGGCGCCCAAAGTAAAATATACATATTTGTACGCCAAAGGGGTTTTCTTGCATACACTTCACAGAGCACTGTTCTTCTTCTTCAGTAAGCCATTTGGTACATGTATTGTATCAAGTTGTAGCACTGAACTTAGCTGGACTCAAAGTCAAGCACTGCCAAAAGTAAAATTACATAAAATATTATGCTCTATACTATGAGCTAATGTAAAATCCCTCACCAAAAATAGATATTTTGTGTATATTTTATATTATTATATTTATTATAGTTATTAAATTTCTTTAGAGTATTCTTTATTTAATTAGAAAATAATTTTTTGATATATTTACTTATATAAATATTTATTTAGAATTAATTTAGGTTATTTTAGATTTTTGGAGATTTTTCTAGAATTTTTGGTAATTAAAACTTAGAAAACATAAATTTCTAGGACTTCTATGATTTACTATACGACCATACTTGCATGTTGTTCCTACCAAATATCTATTTTAGTTTAAAATATTTAATTATATATTTTTGTAATTTATTTAGAATTTTAAGAAATTTATTTAGATTTTTAAAATTTATTTACGATTTATTTGGATATATATAGTCTTAATATTAGATAGATGCAAATTTAGTGTTAATAGATATTAATAAGATTTTATAAATTATTTGTATTATCTTTAATTATATTTAAGATTATAAATTATTGAGATAAATTCAAACTCTATTTTAAATTAATTCAAATCCTGAGCCTACTAGAAAAATAACTTCATGCATATCCTATCCTTATTTAAATTCATCATAATCCTATCCAAATTAACCAATCCTAGTCGTATTTAATTAAATAGTGTACACCATTATAAATACCTCATCCTTCATATTTTTCTTCTCCAAATTCTCCTCTTTTTCGTCCAAAAATAGTCAAAATTCGTCATAAATTCAGCCTCATTTTTTAGTATGTTATGACGACTTAAAAAGATGATATCTTCTAGCTCCGGACTCCAAACGTGCTTCAGTTTTTTTTGTTATAACTATATCAAGGTTAGTTTTCTGATTATATAATTTATTTTAATAATTTCATAACCTATTTTTCTAGAAAATTCTAAAAGTGCCAGCTGTTCAAAAATAGACGCGTTGGTATTTTCGAGATTTCGGGAGATCCCGAACTCAGAATTATGAACCGTTTAAAGTTTTGGAAAGCTGACATGATGAACTTCCAGAAAATTATTTTTCCAAATTTTATAATATAAGTTTAATCTACTGTAAAATTTGTTCAACGTAGACGTAAATAGAAAACCACTAAAAATTGTCATCTGTGCGCCCTTGTGGCCATAACTCTTTACGGACATGTGATTTTATGAAATTATCGATTCCAATGTTCATGTAGCATTAAAATATATAGGATTCCACACACAAATCTAGGATTTGAGTCAGTTGACTTTTTGGTCAACGGATTGCCTCGATTTGTGTGCCACGGATCACAAATCCTTAAAGTTGACTTTCTTTGGACCAAAATTAGAGCTTAACAATACAATCAGATTATAATAAGATTAAAATACTAATTTAGGTTATTTTATTTAGAGTTAAAATAGATTAAAATAGTAAAAACTATTCACCTACTTTTGTAATCTAACTTATTTAATTTATGTGACGGGTAGATCGGACGACGCCTTGAGTTGTGACTTTATCCTTTTCAGACCAGGCAAGATACTTTGCCAAATTGCTTAAAGTATTTTGCATGCTTAGTATATTTCTGTATATTTATTGCATTTCGATATATTTCTTGCATGTGTAGTTTTCTTTCAGTCATTACTATGTATTAGATATGTTGACACACACATGGCACTTAGTATCATCGAGGACAATCATTAGGCGTATGGGCTTTTAACCACTCTGGTAAACCATAGTAACTAGCACACACTATGGTGGTCGTGTCCGATGGTTGCTACCCCCGAGGTATGTCGATTGATGGAGTCCGAGGGTCGCTACCCCAGAGGTATATCGGCTGATGATGTCCACTGACGAGCGTATGAGTTGTGAGGATTAGATCGAGTAGCCTACCCTTGCCCATACGTCAAAAAGTTGTCCTCATTTGCATTCATATAGATTGTCTAGTACAGCGTACTTATTTATTTTCAAATTATATGCATGTTTACTGTATTCAAATTGGCTCACTTTTCTGTATCTTGTTACGTCCCTCTGAGGACCTGGTCCTCTGCCAGGTGTATCTGTTCTTGAGTATTTGCAGGAGCGCAGATCTGGATGGTTATATAAGTTTCGAGGATGTCTTCTCTTCGAGCCCGTGGTTGTTAGCTGGTATTCTTACATTGTATTTATTGTTGTACTTTTCCATTTGAGTTGGTAGTGGATTTATTTCCATCCAACTATCATCCTTAGATACTTACTTTGAGATCTAGTTTCATAGACACTGGTTATTCATTTATATTGATTTTCGTGGATGAGATTTAGATTGTACCCTGTGACTTGTGATACATTTTATACCACTTGTGGATTGATATTCATATTACAGCGTACGTATGGGATATGGTTTCCATATATTGGAGTTGCCATATCCATGCGGCTGGCATGCGTACGTGTTCCTAGTCCTACGTATTTTGGGACTAGGGCGTGACATGTTTTTGTGGTAGCCCATGCAGGTCAAGAGCATATTGTCTCGGTTATATTACTGTATCGAGCAAGCCTGCGCATAGGATTAGAATATAAGATCTCATCCACTTAATTATCACCTCCCTTGATTTCATTTCACATTCTCATTTGATTGCTTGCGTTGCATCTTGCTTGATCCCTTCTCAACATCAATCTTTTCTCGTGCTTGATAGAGGTTAGGAAGATGACTTGTACCAGGTATATACCCTCTAGTATTTAATAACACAATTAGTTAAATTATTGTAAGTTGGATAGTATGTCTCATAACCTAGTAACACATAGCCCTATTGCCCCATTAATAAAGTATAATTGAAGGACACCAACTATAAACTTACATAAAAAGATAGTGTTTATCCAGACTATAGAACTTTAGTGTTATTCTGGACTGTAGAACTTAGAGGCCTATACACCCATTTTGTTGACTTTATTCTTAGACAAGAAATTAGTATGGCAATTGTAGAGGCACAACACCGATCTTCTTGGTAAACTTAGATTATTCAGTACCTTCCTCCATCATAATCAAGCATACTTATATTTTTACTACCTCGACTTATGCTGCTATTATAGCCTAGTTTTGTAAGCTTATTCTTTTATTAAGCTTGTTCATGACATATGTATTATTGGGGGCCCACACTAATACATTGTCTAAATCAGAATCGGTGTATTATGGTCTGATCAACCGTAGTGCACTTGGTTCGCTCTTTGTATTACTACTTTATGTAGATTGAGATATAGTTGACTCAATTTGTTAGACGAATATACTTGCCCTCTAGATTGGTCAGAGCATATCATGTCAGGTACATAGCTGTTCTGATATGAACATGCATATAGGAATTTACCAAAATAAGATTTTAATCCACAACTGGCTTGGCAACTCCCTTTCAAAATTCTTTAATCCCTTCGAATCCCGTACTTGTATTATATCACCTCCTCCTTGAACTCTTTATTGTTGTTTTTCGTCTTCCCCTATTTCGGAAAGACGAACGTTCATGCTTAGTATAAGTTTGATACACGAATAGTACTAGATATACCCCATAGGCCAAGCACTCATGATGACAAATAAGAGAGCGCGGCCATAGAAAGCCGTAGATACAGGTACGACCTTAGTTATATTTGTCATTGCATACTCATAACCCTATTATGACATAAGATCTTAGATGTACAAATAGACGTAGAATTATATATATAAGGTAGTTTAGCAGTTATGAGGATATATTGATATTCTACCCAGATGGCATACACGCAATGCTAATAGATGACGCGAGCAGCAGTAGTAGTATTCTTCTCCTATCACCATCTCGCCCCTTGGGTGGCTCATCTTTTTTTCTCTATCCATTCATTATCTCGTGTTTAATTCTCCCTATCGTAGTTACGTCTTTTTCGTGCCAACATGAATTGTTGGTCTACTTTGACCCCATCCTTAGTTTCGTTAGTTAAAACGTAAATGGTTTAGTAGATGATTAATAACTAAAGGATGAGTCCTTAATAATAACCCTTATGTATATGACCTATAACAATATCTGTATCCTCTTATTATTTTAAAAAATCATTTATAGCATCCCTTAGGCTAATAGGAATTTGTTAGACTGTTTGAACTAGTTTATACTTTTAATAGTTTTATAAGTTAGTCAAGACTTTAACTGTTGCCCAAAAACTTAGACTATGCCTAGGAAAGAATTGAAGGCACTTGTTATGAACTGGCAACTATGACAAATTGCTGGTAAAGTAGTGACAGCTGCAGCTAGACCATTGTAGTAAAGTAGTCAAAATATTTGCAGACATATTGGTCAGGTGGCATGGCAGTATTAGACTATGATACTTGACGGTTACAAAAAAAAATCATGGTCGTGAGATTCAAGACAAGTACCCCAAGATTTTCGACCCAATAAATATATTCGTCTTACAACCTAGACAATAGTCTTAAGAGACTGTGACTACTAGTAGAACTTTTGTAAGTTGGGTAGTGTAGACGTGCTAGAGGATAATAGGATAGTGTATGGACAATAAATGAGAAGTGTTAGAATGATAGACCATGACTTTTAGGAAGCACTGCTAGATAGATATGTAGTGTAATAGCTATAGTGATTATTATGAATATGGGTTAGTGTCAATTTCGAGGACAAAATTTTTGTAAGTTGGGTAGATTGTAAACCCTCTCACCAAAAATAGATATTTTGTGTATATTTTATATTATTATATTTATTATAGATATTAAATTTCTTTAGAGTATTCTCTATTTAATTAGAAAATAATTTTTTTGATATATTTACTTATATAAATATTTATTTAGAATTATTATAGGTTATTTTAGATTTTTGGAGATTTTTCTAGAATTTTTGGTAATTAAAACTTAGAAAACATAAATTTCGAGGACTTCTATGATTTACTATGCGACCATACTTGCATGTTGTTCCTACCAAAGATTTATTTTAGTTTAAAATATTTAATTAAATATTTCTGTAATTTATTTAGAATTTTAAGAAATTTATTTAGATTTTTAAAAATTATTTATGATTTATTTGGATATATATAGTCTTAATATTAGATAGATGCTAATTTAGTGTTAATAGATATTAATAAGATTTTATAAATTATTTGTATTATCTTTAATTATATTTAAGATTATAAATTATTGAGATAAATTCAAACTCTATTTTAAATTAATTCAAATCCTGAGCCTACTAGGAAAGCAACTTCATGCATATCCTATCCTTATTTAAATTCATCATAATCCTATCCAAATTAACCAATCCTAGTCGTATTTAATTAAGTAGTGTACACCATTATAAATACCTCATCCTTCATATTTTTTTTCCCCAAATTCCCCTTTTTCGTCCAAAAATAGTCAAAATTCGTCATAAATTCAGCCTCATTTTTTAGTATGTTATGACGACTTAAAAAGATGATATCTTCTAGCTCCGGACTCCAAACGTGCTCCAGTTTTTTTTGTTAGAACTATATCAAGGTTAGTTTTCTGATTATATAATTTATTTTAATAATTTCAGAAATTATTTTTCTAGAAAATTCTAAAAGTGCCAATTGTTCGAAATCAGACGCATTTTGGTATTTTTGAGATTTCGGGAGATCCCGAACTCAGAATTATGAACTGTTTAAAGTTTCGGAAAGCTAACATGATAAACTTCCAGAAAAGTATTTTTCTAAAATTTAAAGATAAGTTTAATCTACTGTAAAATTTGTGCAACGTAGACATAAATAGGAAACCACTAAAAATTGTCATCTGTGCGTCCTTGTGGCCATAACTCTTTACCGACATGTGATTTTATGAAATTATCGATTCCAGTGTTCATATAGCATTAAAATATATAGGATTCCACACACAAATCTAGGATTTGAGTTGGTTGACTTTTTGGTCAACGGATTGCCTCGATTTGCGTGCCACGGATCACAAATCCTTAAAGTTGACTTTTTTTGGACCAAAATTAGAGCTTAACAATACAATCAGATTATAATAAGATTAAAATACTAATTTAGATTATTTTATTCAGAGTTAAAATAGATTAAAATAGCAAAAACTATTCACCTACTTTTGTAACCTAACTTGTTTAATTTATGTGACGGGTAGATCGGACGACGCCTTGAGTTGGGACTTCATCATTTTCAGACCTGGCAAGATACCTTACCAAATTTCTTACAATATTTTGCATGCTTAGTATATTTTTGTATATTTATTATATTTCGGTATATTTCTTGTATGTGTAGTTTTCTTCCAGTCATTACTATGTATTATATATGTTGACACACACATGGCACTTAGTATCATCGAGGACAATCATTAGGCGTATAGGATTTTAACCACTCTAGTAAACCATAGTAACTAGCACGCACTATGGTGGTCGTGTCCGATGGTCGCTACCCCCGTGGTATGTCGATTGATGGAGTCAGAGGGTCGCTACCCCAGAGGTATGTCGGTTGATGATGTCCACTGACGAGCGTATGAGTTGTGAGGATTAGATCGAGTAGCCTACCCTTGCCCATACGTCAAAAAGTTGTCCTCATTTGCATTCATATAGATTGTCTTGTATAGCGTACTTATTTATTTTCAAATTATATGCATGTTTACTGTATTCAAATTGGCTCTCTTTTCTGTATCTTGTTACGTTCCTCTGAGGACCTGATCTTCTGCCAGGTGTATCTATTCTTGAGTATTTGCAGGAGCGCAGATCTTGATGGTTATATAAGTTTCGAGGATGTCTTCTCTTCGAGCCCATGGTTGTTAGATGGTATTCTTACATTATATTTATTGTGTTGTACTTTTCCATTTGAGTTGGTAGTGGATTTGTTTCCATCCAACTACATCCTTAGATACTTACTTTGAGATCTAGTTTCATAGACACTGGTTATTCATTTATATTAATTTTTGTGGATGAGATTTAGATTGTACCCTGTGACTTGTGATATATTTTATACCACTTGTGGATTGATATTCATATTACAGCGTACGTATGGGATATGGTTTCCATATATTAGAGTTGCCATATCCATGCGGCTGGCATGCTTATGTGTTCCTAGTCTTACGTATTTTGGGACTGGGGCGTGACAGCTAATTAGTTTTGTAAAACACAAAGTTTGAGAGATCAATCCCCTATGAAAACAAAAGTGAACCCATAGACCCAAACTCTGGTCCATGAAATTCCAACCAAGAAAATCAAGAACGACAAGTATTAAAGATGAAGGGGTGCTCGGTCCCAACAACATGAGCTAGAAACAAACAGGAATTATTAAGAATTAAAATCATACCTAAATCTATGGTTCTTCTCTTGTGCAAGATGTACTTACCTACGAGGGAGAGAAAAGCTAAGAGAGAGAAATAAAAATAAAATAATGAGTAGAGAGAGAAATGGGAATATATATAGGTTTATGTTTGAGATATGGACCGTTGGATTACTCAAACCCATCATAGCCACATATGCCACCAACCCAACCAAACCCACTCTTCTCAACAACTTACGGTTTTGGTCTAAATAAAGGCCGGGCTAGCAACCAACATGCGCCCAAGTGCGCCAAAGATTACATGCACCAAAGTGCGCCGGAAAAGGGGGCTGACAGATGTATTGTATGAAATGACTATCTCACTTTGTGTCCATCTTGTAAGACCTCGTGATAACTCTCTACTTGTATTTAAGAGTCTATAAATAATGTCCATTATCAATGAAAAAACTTTTCTCCTGTACGAATATGTTATTCAATATTTTGTGTACTCAGTTGTTGTGCATATAGTAACATAATGGCTTTGCCTTGTGTGAATGTAACTTAGGCTTGTACGATATCACGCCTGGCAGAAGAATATCGATTCTAAGAAACCAGGGCATGACATATTGGTATCAGAGCATGACTTCAGTTTCTTTGACTCTCGTGTCAGAGAAGTTATCATTAGAGACCCTATCCCTCCCGGTTGAACTCTTAAATTTGTATGGTCAAACTGAGATGTGTTCCATATAGTGAGTCCATAATACTCTATAAGACTGATGCTAGTTACTTTCTTTTAAAGGAATGGACCAAGAGGAGGGAATGGCACAAGTGCAAGGAGCATCACAAGTGGAAAATAGTAGTACCGACACCTCAGGTGGTTCCAGTAGCCAAAGAGTTGCCACCTCCATCGACCCGTTCGAGCGGATGATACTCATACTAGAGGAGGAGCAACAGAGGGATGAGGCTTATTGAGTGAGTCAAAAAGAAGGCAAAAGAATGCCAGAGCAAGTTTGAGTAACAATTCAAAGTTTGGTTCTAGGTCCAGCAGAAGCAGATAGATACCCTGCAACAGATTATACAAAACTTTACATCAAATCACTCTACAACAACTATTGTGCCAACTAAGCATTAAGCAGTTGAAGTCGAAGTGCCTTCACCCGCTAAGAAGAGAGACTTTACCTTCAACTTTGCCGACTTCAAGAAGGTCTAGAACATATCTTTCCGAGGGATCAAAGACACTATTGTGTCTTTAGATTGGTTGGCCGAATTAAAGGACCACTTCAAACTACTAGAAGTTCTCGAGGAGAAACGATTCACCTGTGCCTAGCTTCATCTTCGGTTGAACGTGCATGACTAATAGGACATGCATAGGAGATCGATCCTAGAAGACTTCAGTGATGAGACAATCTTGTGGGCTATATTCTCTAAGGCATTCGAAGACAAGTTCCTGCCCCCAACTATTCATCTTCAAAAGAAGAACGAGTTCACGCATCTTCAGCAGGGAAGCATGATAGTTAGGCAGTACGACACAGAGTTCAACGGTCTCGCTAAATTTTTTAGCTTCTATCTGCCCAACCCAGCGAGACGTGCTCAAAGATTTGAAGGTAGTTTGCGACCTACGATCCGCGCCACGTAGTCGTTCCCCAATATAAGACGATAAGGGAGGTATGTTTATGAAGAAAATTTTATACAAAAATTTTGTATTACAAACTATTGAAAAAAAAAATATCCTAAACAAGAATCTAAGTACAATGATGCACTTTTGAAGAAATTGGCACAATGACGCACTTTTGATGGATTTGGCATAACGTCGTACTTTTAAAAAAATTGGCATGGCAGTGGGGTCGCTAAACCATAACTTGGGTCTACGTACCATAATCCAGCTGTAATAATGAATTCTGACTCTTCAATTTCTGTCCCATCCTATCAGATTAGTCGTATTTAATTCTTGGAGAAAAAGCAGACATAAATTGTACGCCTGTCTGCACTAATGAAAGCATCTTGAAAGTGTGCCACTTTTCTGTTCTCTGAATAGTGCGCTACCCTTTGAACAGAAAGAAAGTGAGTCATCGTCTAAAATAGAGTTGAAGTGCGCCATTCTTCCTTTGTTATATTTATTTATAGAAAACTGTACCATATTTATAAGGCACACTTTTTATGCTTCTACAAAATCCCCTTCAAAGGTTTTGAAATTATTCAGATTAATTCAAAATACTTTGAATTAGAAGCATAAAAGTTGTTAAGATATCTGTGCGCACACTCAAGGATTAATCCCAATAGTTTTGCTGACGTGGCTGTAGATCATGATTTGCTCATCGAATCTCGAAGAGCAGTCGAAGAGTTTTTCCCCCAAATCTATAAATAGGTAGGTTGAGGAGAGAGAGAGAGAATTTTTTTACTCTTCTCAAATCTCTTTGTCTCCTTCTACCTTAAGAAAACCCTATATTTTTTTCTTTTGAAACTTTTAGCAATGGCCCCAAGGAAATCTTAGACGAGCAACAAGGACAACGAAGGTAAGGGAGTGACTTTTTTTTCTCGGGCAACGAAGGCGAGGAGGCCGGTAGTGACTCAGCTCGCTAGAGAATGACTCAATATGCCATCGTCTTGATTCACATCATGAGATAAAGCACATCCTCCTCTGATAGGCATGTCGACTGTCTTCTTCTTCCCTATTTTCTTTCTTTTTCTTTTACATGTATAATGTAAGCTTTTAACAATGATAGAAAGATAAAAGAAAGAAGAAGAACGAAGACATAGAATACAGAGACATGTGTACACACGCACTTTTCTTTCGTTTAGCAAAGAAATAGCCACTTTGACACATTTTCCCTCGTTTAGATTAGAAACATTCATCTTAGTATATTTTCTCTCGTTCAGAGTGGAAACAACCATTTTGGCGCACTTTTCCAATTCTTGGCGAATATGCGCACTTTCTCAATTATTGCCGAGTCGATGCACTTTTCCAATTATTGACGTGTCAGCGCACTTTTGTCCGTTTTGACAGATTGGCGCATAAAATATGCTTATCTCTATTCTCCATGAGATTTGTTGACTCCTCATTTGTGGCTTTTTGTAGTTGATTTGGGTATAGATCATTTGGCTGAACTAATAGGATCCACTACTGGACTTTTTGTCACAACCCGCACCCGGGACTTGGGCACGAGTCATGAGTACGCCCAGCCTACGCCACAGTGTCGGCGATAGAATACTGTACAATAAGCCACAAGTAATCTACAACTCACAACATATATACATCTCCATATTATACTCAATCACAGGCACTAGTTTAAACGAATACACCAAGACAATATTGAAATAATAATCTTGATGTGGGTTCAATGAATCTTTTCCAAAACTAAATATCCAAAATACAATGTTCAAAATACTTTAAAAAACTATCGGAGAACAATCTGACCCCAAATAACTAACAAAATCAACTACTAATAAACTACTCCATCGCAGACGGTATCTGAGCTGCTAACTCTCCTTGATCGTCCAGAACGGCAAGATCAGGCTCTATTATATCGCTAGAATATGGTCCATAATGTGTAGGGATTGCATCCTCATTGTAGTCACCTAAAATATTTATTCAGTCAGGAAAGGAACGAGTACATCACAGTGAAAACAGTTTCAACACATGGTAGAAGCTATAAGACAATAAGTAGCAAGGAATATATGATAGCAACAACTGAACTCACAATAAAGAAACTAGAATAACCAAATGCTGAAGTCCTATCATGGCAACATATAGTACAATATCTCCAAGCAACAAAAGAAATAACTATAATGGATGGAAGAACAGATAAGAAAAACTACTCTACGTGATTTGAAATACCTTGTTGACATATGAACAGCTAGGGGATGATATCCGTCAAACCACACGTGTTGTGTAAGACTGCTATTATTACAGAAAGACCAAGGGATAGAAAAGGTAGTTCACACGTCCACTAAGTATTTCCCCTTCCCACAAGTACACATGGATTCCAAACCAGTCACGAAGAAATAACAATAATCCCGAACAATCACGTATCTCATAATAAGAATCCATCATACTAATCCGTGTAATAAGTGTCAATAAATCAAATAATCAATACTAAGCATGCATTATAGAGACTATCAAGCACTGAAAGTAATCACGGAAATGTACTCGCCTGTGGTCCTTAGTTGGTATGAATCAGAATCCAAGTCACAGTCTATATAGCCTATGTATTACAAATTTACCATATCAAAAGATAATTTATTTTAATTTATTTAATTCTGAAATAATTACTCTAAAATCCTATTTTAATCTTATTTTTTTGATTTTTAGGTCAATTCCTAAATTTCGTCCAAAGAAACTAAATTTTATCAACTCAAGACTCATGACATACAAATCGAGGCGATTTGTTGACCGAAAAGTCAACCAACATAAACTCGACTTTCATGCATGATTTCCTGTAGATTTCAGCGTCAAAAATATGCTGGAATTTATGGCTCATCCGAATTCAAATTCGTTTGGAAATTATGGCACATACAAATTTTGTATTGTGCACCGATGGTTAAATTCTAACCTAGAAGTTCTACAGAATTAACAGTATATAAATATTTCGAATTAAATTCTGGGAAAAACATATGTTAATGATCTTGACATTAAGCTCGGTCATTGGCTGTCCTCCAAAATTGAGCTTTCCGAAACTTCAAACGGTTTGTGATTCGGATTCCTGGTTCTCCCAGAATTGCAAAAACATCGAGACGCATCTATGTTCGGATATGCTGTGCTCTATAAATTTTCTAGAATTTAATACTCATAATTTAGTAAATTTTTATATATATTCAGAAGTCTAACCTCAATACGGTTCTAACGCAAGAAACTGGGCCTCGTTTGGAGTCCGGAGCTATGCGTAATGGCTTCTGGAAGATGAAGGAACCCTAGATGACAATTCTCCAAAATTCGGCTCAAAGAAAACCCTAGAATTCCTAAACTAAATACCCTATATATAGAGGAGAGAGAAAGCAGCCGAGGCTCGGAGTTTGCCATATGGCATGCATCCAAGCAGCCCCGCCCAGATCGGACGGTCAGGGTTTGACCCGGCTCGGCTCAGCTGAGTCCGACTCGGACTAGGACGCGGCTCGGCTCGGCTCCTAGTCGGCTCGGTTAGAACTGCATTAACGCCAACGGTCGCTGACAGGCGGGCCCCGCCCACTTCGCTGCGGAAGGATGACGGGTGGGCCCCCTGTTAGCTGACTTGGCAGAATATTAACTATTATGGGTTTTCTTTTTCAGAAAATAGTTTTTAATTTAGTTTTTCCTAATTAACTCAAAATAAATGCTAAAAATAATCAAAAAATTTCTAGAAAATTCTAAAAAATATATTTGATTATTTAGAACCTAAAATAAAAGTTTTGAATATTATTAATTATGTTTGACCCTAAATTAAATTCTTCCCAGTCCTAAGAAATTAGTGTTACTAGTTTTTAATTAACCAAAAATTATGGAAAAATACCACTAGTCCCAAATTAACCTTTAAGTAACATTTAAGCTAGAATTTTAGGATACAGAGGTTACAAGTCTACCCTCCTAAGAAAATTTTGTCCTCAAAATTTAAGACAGAATAAATAAGAAGAAAATTACCTCATGGTGCAAAAAGATAGGGATAGTGCTCTCGCATCTCCGCTTCCCGCTCCCAAGTGGATTCACCGGGAGAATGATGCCTCCAAGCGACACAAACCAAGGGAATTACTTGGTTACGAAGTACCTTATCTCTGCGGTCTAAGATCTCCACTGGCTGCTCCGGATAACGGAGGCTTGGTCCAACCTCAAGCTCCGAATGATCTAATACATGGCTAGGATCTGCCACGTATCATCTCAGCTAGGATACATGGAACACGTTGGGTACTCCTTCCAATGTATGTGGTAAGGCTAGTCGATAAGCTACTACTCCGACCTTCTCAGAATATTGAAAGGTCCGATGAATCTTGGACTAATCTTTCCACCTGCACCAAAATGAATTGTTCCACGTGTCGGAGAGATCCTCAAGAACACAAACTCGCGAACCTCAAACTCTAGCGGTCTCCTGTGGCTATTGGCCCACTGCTTCTGTCAGTCCTGAGCCACCCGAAGTTTCTCTCTAACCTGCTTTACCTTCTGTGCAGTATCAAGTACCATCTTTGGTCCCAAAAGTACTCTCTCTCCTATGTCATCCCAAGATAATGGAGTTTGGCATCTCCTACCATACAAAGACTCGAAAGGAGACATCTCGATACTGGCCTGATAGCTATTGTTGTATGCAAACTCTACCAGGTGAAGATGATCCTCCCACAAGCCACCAAAATATAGTACACATGTCCGAAGCATATCCTTTAGCGTCTGAATAGTCCTCTTTGACTGTCCATCCGTCTGAGGGTCGTAAGCAGTGCTAAATTTGAGTTGGGTACCCAAGCTAGCCTACAAACTCCTCCAAAAGTGGGACATAAATCTACTATCCCGATCAGACACGATACTTACTGGAACTCCATGTAGCCTGACTATCTGTCTCACATATAAATCGGCGAGCTTCTCCGTGGACAATCCTACTTTAAAAGGCAAAAAGTGGGCTGATTTGGTCAGCCTGTCAATAATGACCCAAATTGTGTCCTTCCCACCAGGAGTGCGTGGAAGTCCGGAAACAAAATCCATCGTGATATGCTCCCATTTCCACTCAGGAATTGGTAGTGGCTGTAGCAATCCTCCTGGTCTCTGCCTTTTGGCTTTGACCTGCTGGCACACTAAACATCTGGCGACAAAACATGCTACCTCTCGCATCATTCCATACCACCACACGTTTTCCATCAGGTCCTTATACATCTTGTTAACTCCCTGGTATATAGAATACTGAGAACGATGAGCCTCCTACATGATCTCTTCACGCAGGTCCCCACTAAGCACACATAACTTAGTCTCGTGCCTTAAAGAACCATCCTCTGCAATAGAGAAGTCATCCATCAATCCTGCCTATAACTGAGCTCTGAGGCTTCTTAGACCCTCATCATGGTACTGCATCTCTCGAATCTTCTCCATCAATCATGATTGAATCTGCATGCCCATTATCTTCTTTTCAATTCCTGGAATAATAACCTCGATGCCCAGGCTATCCAATTCTGCTAATAAGTGATGATCCATTGTCAAGTACATCGCTATTGGATATCTGTTCAATGCAACGGCAACTACGTTAGCCTTCCCTAGATGATACTGCAGTAAAATATCAAAATTCTTTATCAGTTCTAGCCACCTGCGCTGCCTCATATTCATCTCTTTCTGCGTAAAGACGTAATTCAAGCTCTTGTAGTCAGTGTATATTTCCACCCGCTCTCCGTACAGATAATGTCTCCACAGCTTTAGAGCGAAGATCACCACTGCTAATTCTAAGTTATGAGTGGGATAGTTTCTCTCATGTGGTCGCAACTGTCTAGAAGCATATGCCACCACCTTTTTGTTCTGCTTTAGAACACATCCCAAGCCCTACCTCGAAGTATCACTATAAATGACAAATCCTCCTATCCCCGATGGCACTGTCAAAATAGGCGCTGTGGTCAATCTCTTCTTCAGCTCATTAAATGCAGCCTAACATTCTTTGGTCCACTTGAACTGCACATCCTTTCTAGTGAGTTTAGTCAACGGCTCTGCGATCCGAGAAAAATCCTTTACAAATTTTTTGTAATATCCGGTAAATCCTTAGAAGCTTCTACAACAACAATCTTCTTTGGATCCACCGATATCCCGGCTCCCGTTACCACATGCCCAAGGAACTCTACCTTATCCAGGAAGAACTCACATTTCGAGAGTTTCCCATAGAGCTTCTCCTTCCGAAGGGTCTCTAGCACAATCCTTAAATGCTTCTCACGCTCTGCCGGTGTCTTTGAATAGACAAGAATATCATCTATGAATACTACTACAAACTTGTCACGGTATTGGTGGAATACCTTATTCATCAAGTTCATGAAGACAGCCGAGGCATTAGTCAACCAAATGGCATCACCATAAACTCATATTGGCCGTATCTTATCCGAAATACAGTTTTTGGAATATTTTCCTTCTTTACCTTCAACTGATGATAGCCAGACCTCAAATCAATCTTCGAAAATACTCTTGTACTGCTCAATTGATCGAAAAGATCGTCTATTCTTGGTAGTGGGTATTTGTATTTGATGGTGAGGTCGTTCAGAGCCTTGTAATCAATGCACATTCACACCGACCCATCTTTCTTTGGTACAAATAAGACCGGGGCTCCCCAAGGCGAGGAACTCAATCTAATAAAACCCTTATCTAGCAAATCATCCACCTGCTTCTTTAGTTCTGTCAGCTCGCTGATGTTGATCCTGTACACTTGCTGCGACACCGGTTCTACCCCAGGCACTAAGTCTAAAGAAAATTCAAGATCTCTGTCCGGTGGCAATCCGAGAAGCTCCTCGGGAAATACGTCTAGAAATTTTGCAATAATAGGGTGTGGCAATTCCTTCTCTGCTACCATGGCTCCACAAATAATTCTATTACTCTGCTCAACTCCTCCCCTAACAAACTCAAATTCTGG
The DNA here is from genome assembly GCA_036927795.1 of Iris macrosiphon. Lineage (NCBI taxonomy): Eukaryota > Viridiplantae > Streptophyta > Magnoliopsida > Asparagales > Iridaceae > Iris > Iris macrosiphon. The sequence continues at coordinate 36,423,292 of JAYESA010000003.1, forward strand.
CTTTCCTGGAGGGCAAAACAGTACACGTCCTCCACGATAGTCTATGCTAGCATGGTGCATACTCAACCAATCCATTCCAAGGACAATGTCAAAGCTCGAAAGTGGCATTACGAGTAAACTAGCATCCAAATTATGGCCTCCCAAGGTAACACGACGCCCCTTACAAGTATCACTGACTAGGATAGTGCCTCCCCCAGTCGTGATCTTGTAACTCCTACTCAAGGGTTCTGTTACTAAACTACGCTTAAGTACAATGGATACAAATATGAAGCTATGTGATGCACTAGAATCAAATAAGGCAATAATGAGAATAGAATAAAGAAGAATAGAACCTGCTATCACATCACCAGCCGGTTCAGCCTCCTCTACGGTCATGGCAAAAGCTCTGCCCTGTAAAGTACTTCCCTTTGCTGGTACTAAGCGAACTGCTGTTGTTGCATAGGAAGTGGGGGTCCTCGTGGCTGCTGGGACACTGGTGGTCTAACTGGTCCTCTCTGGGCCGAGGATCCACCTATCGAGGGTGCGGTAGGACACTCCCTCATCTGGTGCGTAGGTGATCCACAATATAAACATACGCCTAATCTCTTCCGGCAGATCTTCCATGAATGTTCTGGCTTCTTGCAATAGTTGCATGGGGAAACTTATTGTTTTGGTCTCTGTAGCTGTTGTTGCCCTTGTTGAAATGGGGCTCTAACTGGGGTACAGTACTGTTGTTGTTGCTGAAAGGTCCTTGGCTGAAACTGTGGATGCTTTGCCTGCCCTTGACTACTACCATTGCCGATAGCATCCCTATTTCGATTATTCTGAAGACACATATCCACCTCGACCCTTTGAGCCTCTGCTAATATGTCCGTAAGAGTCGTATGGGCCAAAGAAATATGGACCTTGACCTCTTGGTTCAAGCCCTCTCTGAATCTTCTTGCTCTATCCTCTGGGTCCCTCACCATGTACTCTGCAAATCGGCTCAGCCTACTGAATTCTGCAGCATACTCATCCACAGTCATCCCGATCTGCTCCAAGTTCTGGAATTGCTTCTCCATGACTCCTTTGGCTACTGCAGGAAAGAATTTTCTCTTAAAGAGGTCCTTAAACTGCTCCCAGGACATGTTTGGATATGCAATCCTAGGCTCATTTTTGAACCAAGTACGAGCAATATTGTGAAGCTGCAAGCCAACGGCCTCAATCTTCAGGTCCGCTGAAAGCCAAGAAACTCTTATGATCCGCTCGATATCCTTGAGCCACTCATCAGCGTAAAAGATTCTCTCTGTCCCCTTGAATGTCCGAGGCTCCATCTTCTTGAAGTCATGGATGTTACCCACCTTCGGTTGAGCGGCCTGCTGTTGTGGTTGTTGGGTAACCCTCTCCATGGCTGCTAGGGCAACCTGTTGGGCATTTTTTATTCCTGTCCACAATATTTCTTTCGGTTGCCTCTGGGCCTCTGCCTGAGCCTTTTGAGCCTCCATCATGCTTTGGAAGAGCTCATGTAATGGCTGAGAAGGAGGAGAAAGACTCCCTGATCCAGCTGATGAGGCCTCCTACGATGCGGATGGTGTGGGAAAAGCACCATTTGCTCTGGAACCGCGCACTCTGGTCTTGGGTGGCATTATGAAAGGTTGAAAACAACAAGAATAAAGTTGATATAGCACTAAGGAAGTATTCAAGAAGGACAATCAACTATGAAAGAGGTCTGATTTCTCAAAAGGAATTAATAAGGGTTAGCAAGTTGAGTATACGGGATCCCTAGTTATGATTGAGTATTTTTCTATTCCTAGTATGTATATCCTATGGCAAGCTCACAGTCGTACTTCTAACTTAAGTACCACTACGAGTTCGTAACCTTGTGCGAAACCTGACCTGCATGGGCCACCACTAAAAATGTATCACGACCCGCACCCTGGACTTGGATATGAGCCATGAGTACGCTCAGCCTACGCCGTAGTATCAGCAGTAGAACGTTGTACAATAAGCCACAAGTAATCTACAACTCACAACATATATACATCTCCCCATTATACTCAATCTGTACCTGTTTGTGGTATTAAACGAAAGAATAAAGATATATTCAATATGGGGTTTACACAGAACCCGCCTTCTTTTGTTTACAAACAAACTTGTACAATTTGATCCTATACGAGGATATGGGAGTATAATTTATTTAATCTGGATAGATATTGCTATAGGTGTCTGATCTGTAGTCGATCACTTTAGCTCTTGGACCACACGATGTTGAAGAAGTGCCATAGAAGACAGGAAGCAGCTTCAAAGGTTGCAAAAGAGGGTGGAGGTACGATGCCAAAGTCGTCGATCCCTACTCTTTGCCTGAGCTCTGGGTGCTCTCTCTATCTCTCTCTCTCTCTCTCTCTCTCTCTCTCGGGTTCGATCTTCCAATTCTTGTTGACCTGGTTCGATCTTCAAGTTTTCAATTTTTTGACCTCGGATCTGATATTGGTTTTCTTGACCAATTTTCCGACCTTCTTCCTTATTGATAGAGGTCTCTATTTATAGAGTTTTAGTGATAGTGACCACTCCGCCGGTATAACAACCGAGGAGTGGAAAGTATAGCACCCTTTTACACAACGGTTAAAGTAACTAATGCCTGCGTATAGATGATCTTTTGAATGAGCGTGTGACGTGGGTCCAACTAAGGGACACAATGCGTACTATTGCTACGAAGATCACGGCGTAAAAGCCACGTAGGTAGTGTCACGACCCGCACCCGGTTTAGGGGCACGAGAGCATGGGTACGTCCAGCCTACGCCGCAGCATCGGCGGTAGAACGCTGTCTAGGTCGAGTACTATCTAAACAATCTCACGCTAGTATCCAACTCCATAAGGAGACTCGGATAATACTATAAAATATTTTCCAACATACTCAATCACAACTACGGCACGATAGGAATTTAAAGAAACAAAAGAGTACAACACAAGACTAATGATAAAACAATCATACCTGTAATCAGTAACAACCAATCTCCAAGTGTCAGAACAAGTCCACTAAGGTCACAGTCTGGAAAAATATTTTCCAGTCAGGAAGGAGAAAAGTACATCTCTAAATAGCAGTTCTATATAAATGACATAAACTATGTAGCAGTTCTAGATGGAAACATACTAGATGCATGTATAAGTACGAGAAATGTACAATGAGAGAAGTACTGGAAATACTGTAAGTAAATGCAGGAAAAGAAACAATATGTCCATGAGCAAGAATTCTATGACTAAGTGTGTGAGTACTAGCTTTAACATGTGATCGGCTTGGGAACTTGATCAGGCTGGTTACATGTGATTAGCTATGGTTCATATAGAGTCAGGCTAACCGTTGGTTAGCTATGGTGCATGTAGAGATCAGGCTAATCACACGTAACAGCTATGGTTCATATAAATGGTCAGGCCGCACCCGACGTGAGATGTGGGGTGAGCTATGGTGCATATAAAGTTGGGTATGATCACATATCTACACTAAAGTACTCCCCAAACCCCCGACTGGTATAGTAGATCCAATCATGGTACGCTATGGCACAGGATTCCCTAGGAAGGTAGCAAATCTCCCCGGGAATCAGTGTCTGTACATGCACAAGATAACAAGGAAAACAAGTCTTGTACAAGCTACACCATGAATAAGGAATAACATCTCATGACGAGATCCGTGTATACCAATCCGTGTAACCAACGTGTCAAGAACATGTATATTTACACTAGATACAGTGAACATAGGAGATATCATAAATTAGAAACTAATCAGAGAATGTACTCGCCTTGGGTCCTTAGCTGGTAATGTCAATGTCCTGTCCCAGAGTACCGTCTGGAGGAACCAACAGTCCTAAAAATATATCAATACAACATTGGCATCAGGTGCTACACTAACACATCACAAAAATATGAACTCAGGGCTCTATCGGGTATGGCACTAGTCAACTAGGGTCACCTAGTAATTTACCAATTAATCATATTATCAATAAATAATTTAATACATATATATATAGTTATTCCAAAGTATACAGAATAGGTATAACTGTATGTGATAAGTGGAAATATGTTTTATTTATGAAAAATATACATCACCCATTATTTAAGAATATATACATTTATACATTTATATACACTAAATAAAAATATACTCATACACTATATGTACACAAGTATATATATATACCAGATATACGTTTTTATACCAAAATACGTTCTTATTAACCATATACCCCTACAAAATATATACACACATATATATATATATGTACCAAAATAATAGTTATACTATATACAGGTAATTGTACCAACTAAATATATATATAACAGAAAACCTACATTAACATATATTATATGTTACAGATAATTTAATACATATATATAAAGTAGAGGTATACGTGAGACATATATATATATACTAAGTTAGAATATACTATATACACTACTACACAATATTTATACATATACACATTATATTAAAATACACTAAGTATATGAAATGTATATATACACATGCCAAATTATGTTTTTATTAAACTTATACCAATTTTATATAGTAAAAATACATATTGAGTATACCAATAATACATGTAGTAGAATACGTATTTATATATATAATCACATTAAATACATATATAAATTAACATTAATATACTTACACATATATATATACATGCACTAAATTAACTACATACCCATTTTATATTTTGAAAATATTTTAAGTACACACGAAATATATTTATGTACACATACCAATATTACCTATACTAGAATACGTATATATGTATAATCATATTAAATATATATACACATATATATATTTCACTAATTATATTAATTTACCAGGCTAATACATTTAATAAAATCAATTTATATAAATAACCAAATTACATATTAATATAAACTAATTATATTAATATAACCAATTTACATTAATTAACTAATTATATAAAATAACTAATTATATATATACTAACAGATTATATAATTTAATTAAACTAGTTATAAATTAACTAACAATTATTTATTTACTAAACTAATTATATAAATTAATTAAACTAATTATAATAATTACTAACTAATTAATGCAATTAATAAACTAATCATAATTTAACTAATTATATTAACTCACTATTTACATATACTTTAACTAAATATACATTCATTAACTACTTAACCACAGAACTGAAGAAAAGAAAGAGGGAAGAGGGAGAAGGGTCTTACGTGGGCTTCTCCGGCGAGGTCGGCCGGCCAGGGCGTCGTCAGTCGACGTCCATCTCGGCGGCGGTCTCCGAGCTCGACGCGGCAGCGGTTCGAGGAGGCGGCTCGGCGCTTGAGGAGGCGGGCTCGGCGGATCTCGGTTCGAGGGGCGGTCTGTTCGAGGCGTCGGCGGCGTGGGGCTCGACGTCGGGGAAGACGCGGCGCTCGGGTCTGCAGCGGCGGTGGTCGACACCGAGGGGCGGCGGTGGCAGCGGCTCCAGATCCGAGGCGGTCTCCTCTTTCTCGGCGGATCTGGGCGGCGTCCGGCTTCAGCGGCCACGGCTCGACGCGGCCACGGTTAGGTTTAGGGTTAGGTTTAGGGTCTGATCTGAGCGTCGGGGTCGTGTCCGGGGCTGGACACGACGGGGTGCTGTACTGTGGACGTGTCCGGGTCTGCCGGACACGGGGATGCTGTTGTACAGTGGAGGAGGTGGATGTGTCCGGTGTGTCGGACACGGAAAGATCTGTTTGTAATATTGTAACCGGACACAGGAAATGAATGGATACGATGTGACACCCGGGGTCGGACCCGAGGCCATCACGGCTGACACGGATGCTGGACACACGGACACGAGCACACAAAATGGTGGTGGCTTTGGCCTTGGGAATTTGTGGAGGCTAGCCAATGAATTGAAGATTAGGGTTTCTAGGGAAATGTGAGAATGAGAACCTAAATAGGGAGAGATGGTGTGGGATAAAGGGTTGCGGGTTGGCCCAATAATGAATGGCCCAGAATTACTTATAAAAAGGGGTTTCTCATGTGGGAAAAAATGAGGGTGTGAAGGCTAGTTAATAGGAAATGGCAATTTGTAAAAATAAAAATAAAGATTATAATTTTCAGAAAATGTTTTTAGGAAAGCTAGCAAATTTCCAATTTGTTACTAATTAATACATTTTGCAAAATCTTAGAAGTATGACATTTATTTATTTACTAGCCCAATAAATAAAAATTTATTTTATTTTATGAACTAGTCTTTTAAATAACTATTTAGTTAAAAATAATTTTATGATTTCAAGCCAATAAACATTTGAAACTAGAGTAAAATATATATATTATTATTTATTTATTTATTTGTAATACATCGACATTTAGAAAAATGATTTTTATAAAGATTTTAAATAACCTTCTACAATCAAACATTGTTTAAAATCAAATAAAATTTCAAGGAGAAAATATTTTATAAAACTTGATATTTTAAAATAAATTAAAAATCTAATTATTTTGGAAATTGGAAATCGGAGGTTACAAGTCTATCCACCTTAGAAAAATTTCGTCCTCGAAATTTTAGGGATGACTAGGATAGAAATTTTTTTGTTGTTGTTCATAATGATGAAGATATCATTGAAGAAAATACTTCTATAAGGAAAATATTTACCAAACAGAAGGAAACATGAAGAAAAAGAAAATATGGTTTAAGACAGGAATAACTTGAAGGAATCATGGCTCGGTCTTGAATCCTCTAGAAAGTTTAGGTTTTGGGAAGTAGACACGATCACAAAAACAGATAATTTGAATAATGCACGTTACCTTTTTAAAGTAACTAAACCAAGGAAGACCCAGTATAATTAATGATATCGACATGAAAGTTATAGCTAATTCGAAAGATACGGTCAACAATTTGATTTAAGAAACTTAAATACATCCTTCAGAATGTAATCAAGAGACATCTAATCGCCTTTCTTAATTTCTAGGAAAAATAGTCTTTACTACCACCTGAAAATAATCCTTCTTTTTTATCCTCGTTCATTTTACTTTTCTCAATCTTGTGATTCATCATTAACTAACATTTATAAAAGTTCCAAATTCCACAACTTTATTAGATTAGATCTTAGAATTTCTGAATCAAAAGCCTTATCATCAAATTCGAGTTATTTATCTTAACATCAACTATACCTCGATTATTTTCTTCGATTTCAAATGTTACTGTCATGGTCAAGATTTTAATTTAAATCACAACCTCAATATACCATGATCTTACCTTACGACCTTCAATTATATGATCCCATAATCAATTATATTATAATCTTCTTTACCATGAGCTTCATTTCACTCCATATTTCTTTATCCGTATGTATAATGGTTCCGAATTTTGAACTAATATATTTTTTTTTTCATCCACTGAATTTATTATCCCAATGTAAAATTTTTACTACTCAAATCCTCAATATTTTAATTGAATTACAGTCGTATCATAATCTCCTCAAATTTTGAGTAAATAACTAAATACAAAATTTACTATCCAATCTTTTTAATTGAAATCCAATCAATGCATATTTATAGAACTTAAAAATCTGCATCCCAAAATTTAACTTTAAACACTCATCAATCATCTAATTCAATTTCAATTGATGCTTATTCCAATCTAACTACTCATCACAAGAATTTAATTTGACACTATTCCATTTACGATTTTATTTCCTGATTTTCTTTTTCCTCAAATACTCAACGATGTGATGCTTCCAGAATCTTCAATGCAACATTCATACTATATAAAATTTCTATCTTGCAATCAAATAGATAAAATGATAATTTCTCAAATTTCTCAAATTTTTAATAATCAATTCAATCATATCAAGACCTCCTTAAAATTAATAAATCCTCAAATTTTGGCTCTGTGAATTTCTTAATTCTCCCTTTAAGTTAATGTTTGTCCTCGAATTTCAATCATACCTCAATTTTCATAAAATCAATGATCCATCAACTCCGTTATAACAACCCCTAAATTCTTTATTTAATTTAATGCTCATCCACAAATTTAATCCTCTTGTCTCTTTTTGTCAGTCATAACCTCGTCATAGATCTTTGCTATGGTCAAAACCCAATGATCATGGTTTAAGAAAACTCTTCCTACAGCCATGCAATTTAAGAAAATATAGGTCATGTGTCTTTTGTCATGGTATTTCAGTCTCTGTTAGGGGGTACTACTAGTTATATTCTAACAAGAAAATCATGCATGTGAACCACAGTACTAGGAAAATCAATCAATCTATCGAAAGGCGAAAGAAAAGGAACATTAGGAAGGAAGAAGGATCATGTTAACATATTACTTGTAGTGTCTACTATCTCTAACAAACACTTAACTCTAGCACACTAACAAATTCCTATTCATGTACACTGGTACCCATATCAACTAATCATATATTAATATTCATATCTCTCATCTACCACAAATTAATCCTCAAAGTAATCGTCAAGGTCTAACTTCCCGATCAACTTAAAATAAAATGCATATACCTCCTCAATATTAGATACTTCACATCGAAATAAAATTTAATCACTTCTAAAATCTTTGTAGCCTTAACTATGTTTAGTGAATCAATTTAAATCCTCAATATTTTAACAACATAAAATCTCAACTCCTTAAAAATTCTGAAAATTTAAAATTCATTTCCACCTTTTAATTTATAACTCCTCAATGTACATATCAGTGCTCACGGTCTCTGATACTCAAGGTGCACTCAAAACCTCTATTGTCTAGAACTGTGTACTAATTTGTACTGCCCGAATCACTTGCACTATTACCTCCAATGATCAAAGTTACCATCAACTGTGTTTTCTTTCATAATTTCAATTTATGTCAACTGGTACATCATCTAATTATCATCACACCGAGTGCTCACTGTTACTAGCACTATTTTCAATAATCCTTGATATAGAACCATCGGCACTCTTGGTATTATATTACTAGCTGCATTAATGGATTATCTCATCAAGCTCATTAGACTCATGATCACCTGTATCCTCTATAACACTCATGTTTCTTATTCTCATGGGCAAGTATATGGTCCCTCATCTCGATTTTTGTGTAGGCATTTCCCTGTAATCTTTTACAGCCTGTTAGACTAATCTGTGATACGCTTAACCACTTTCATTACCACTTCCAATATTTCTCTACCCATGACACCTCATTAACTCTTTATACGTATGTATTTCCTTACCTTTAACACTTCCGATATTAATCATCAAATTGAACATCATGCTCCAAAATCCTTAACACAACTCTCGGATACTTAATCGTTTACATAGATCACTCAATTACAAAATCATGATTATCCAGGACGGGTAATTGGCTCTGATACTAACTCTGAGAACTATCACTGATACTCTATACTCTCCTTAACTCTCCATCTCTAATGACACTACTCCTAGAACCATTGGTACAAGGTACTATGCTAAGGGCTAACTCTAGATTAAAGCCTACTGCTCACATGTCCAACTAAGAGGCACTCACAACTCACTAGCAACTCAGTCAATACTAATACAAGACACAACAAATTATAAGCCACTAATTATCATGCTTAATAAGAAATCCTCAAGGAATAGGAGCTCAAAGACTGAATTGAGGACAGAAGGTATCTTTACTGCTAGTAAAGAAAGAAGCGGTGGAACAAAGTCCTGGAATAACAGAAATAGATAAGTCTTGAGATGATATTTTAAGAACCAATTTAGGATACAACCTGATAATCATACACGTCTGTCTGAAATCATGACACTCAGAATCCTCGTCACGCCAGTAAGCATAGATGCGATAAACGATAGGTTTCGTAACTAAGGTATGCACTCTATAATCATGTCGTCTAGAATCTTCGCCACGCCAACCGGTATGGCTGCGAAAGACTCTAAGCTTCATAACTATAGTATGTACATCCAAGTCAGGTCCCTACGTTCTCGTCACCACAGCTAATATGGCTGCGATAAATTCTAGGTTCCATAACCAAAGTAGACGTTTTACCTTCCTCACTGTCCTCATCAATATATGTCATCAGATGATACCATAAATCCTAGTCCGTAAAAATTCATCTCAATTTGAAATCAATTCAACAACGATACCAGGAATTAAAGTTAACAACTGGTCAACAAGAATCAAACTCAACAATGATACCAAGATTTTAATTTAATAACTGCTCAACAAGAATCAAGTTCAGTGACAACAAGCGAGAGCGGACGGAAACAAGGAAAGATTTAAATTAAAAATAAGATTCTCATGGGGTCATCCCAGGAAATCTTTCAAGAATTTGTGATTGAGTATCCTCTCTCATCCTAGTATCCTATGTCCTATATTTAATAGCAGGTACGCAGTAGTACAACTATGATGTCGCACTACTACGACATCGCACAACTTACGAAGTCTGACCTGCATGGGCCACCACTAAAACGTGTCATGACCCGCACCCGGTTTAGGGGCACGAGAGCGTGGGTACGTCCAGCCTACGCCGCAGCATCGGCGGTAGAACGCTGTCTAGGTCGAGTACTATCTAAACAATCTCACGCTAGTATCCAACTCCATAAGGAGACTCGAATAATACTATAAAATATTTTCCAACATACTCAATCACAACTACGGCACGATAGGAATTTGAAGAAACAAAAGAGTACAACACAAGACTAATGATAAAACAATCATACCTGTAATCAGTAACAACCAATCTCCAAGTGTCAGAACAAGTCCACTAAGGTCACAGTCTGGAAAAATATTTTCCAGTCAGGAAGGAGCAAAGTACATCTCTAAATAGCAGTTCTATATAAATGACATAAACTATGTAGCAGTTCTAGATGGAAACATACCAGATGCATGTATAAGTACGAGAAATGTACAATGAGAGAAGTACTGGAAATACTGTAAGTAAATGCAGGAAAAGAAACAATATGTCTATGAGCAAGAATTCTATGACTAAGTGTGTGAGTACTAGCTTTAACATGTGATCGGCTTGGGAACTTGATCAGGCTGGTTACATGTGATTAGCTATGGTTCATATAGAGTCAGGCTAACCGTTGGTTAGCTATGGTGCATGTAGAGATCAGGCTAATCACACGTAACAGCTATGGTTCATATAAATGGTCAGGCCGCACCCGACGTGAGATGTGGGGTGAGCTATGGTGCATATAAAGTTGGGTATGATCACATATCTACACTAAAGTACTCCCCAAACCCCCGACTGGTATAGTAGATCCAATCATGGTACGCTATGGCACAGGATTCCCTAGAAAGGTAGCAAATCTCCCCGGGAATCAGTGTCTGTACATGCACAAGATAACAAGGAAAACAAGTCTTGTACAAGCTACACCATGAATAAGGAATAACATCTCATGACGAGATCCGTGTATACCAATCCGTGTAACCAACGTGTCAAGAACATGTATATTTACACTAGATACAGTGAACATAGGAGATATCATAAATTAGAAACTAATCAGAGAATGTACTCGCCTTGGGTCCTTAGCTGGTAATGTCAATGTCCTGTCCCAGAGTACCGTCTGGAGGAACCAACAGTCCTAAAAATATATCAATACAACATTGGCATCAGGTGCTACACTAACACATCACAAAAATATGAACTCAGGGCTCTATCGGGTATGGCACTAGTCAACTAGGGTCACCTAGTAATTTACCAATTAATCATATTATCAATAAATAATTTAATACATATATATATAGTTATTCCAAAGTATACAGAATAGGTATAACTGTATGTGATAAGTGGAAATATGTTTTATTTATAAAAAATATACATCACCCATTATTTAAGAATATATACATTTATACATTTATATACACTAAATAAAAATATACTCATACACTATATGTACACAAGTATATATATATACCAGATATACGTTTTTATACCAAAATACGTTCTTATTAACCATATACCCCTACAAAATATATACACACATATATATATATGTACCAAAATAATAGTTATACTATATACAGGTAATTGTACCAACTAAATATATATATAACAGAAAACCTACATTAACATATATTATATGTTACAGATAATTTAATACATATATATAAAGTAGAGGTATACGTGAGACATATATATATATACTAAGTTAGAATATACTATATACACTACTACACAATATTTATACATATACACATTATATTAAAATACACTAAGTATATGAAATGTATATATACACATGCCAAATTATGTTTTTATTAAACTTATACCAATTTTATATAGTAAAAATACATATTGAGTATACCAATAATACATGTAGTAGAATACGTATTTATATATATAATCACATTAAATACATATATAAATTAACATTAATATACTTACACATATATATATACATGCACTAAATTAACTACATACCCATTTTATATTTTGAAAATATTTTAAGTACACAAGAAATATATTTATGTACACATACCAATATTACCTATACTAGAATACGTATATATGTATAATCATATTAAATATATATACACATATATATATTTCACTAATTATATTAATTTACCAGGCTAATACATTTAATAAAATCAATTTATATAAATAACCAAATTACATATTAATATAAACTAATTATATTAATATAACCAATTTACATTAATTAACTAATTATATAAAATAACTAATTATATATATACTAACAGATTATATAATTTAATTAAACAAGTTATAAATTAACTAACAATTATTTATTTACTAAACTAATTATATAAATTAATTAAACTAATTATAATAATTACTAACTAATTAATGCAATTAATAAACTAATCATAATTTAACTAATTATATTAACTCACTATTTACATATACTTTAACTAAATATACATTCATTAACTACTTAACCACAGAACTGAAGAAAAGAAAGAGGGAAGAGGGAGAAGGGTCTTACGTGGGCTTCTCCGGCGAGGTCGGCCGGCCAGGGCGTCGTCAGTCGACGTCCATCTCGGCGGCGGTCTCCGAGCTCGACGCGGCAGCGGTTCGAGGAGGCGGCTCGGCGCTCGAGGAGGCGGGCTCGGCGGATCTCGGTTCGAGGGGCGGTCTGTTCGAGGCGTCGGCGGCGTGGGGCTCGACGTCGGGGAAGACGCGACGCTCGGGTCTGCAGCGGCGGTGGTCGACACCGAGGGGCGGCGGTGGCAGCGGCTCCAGATCCGAGGCGGTCTCCTCTTTCTCGGCGGATCTGGGCGGCGTCCGGCTTCAGCGGCCACGGCTCGACGCGGCCACGATTAGGTTTAGGGTTAGGTTTAGGGTCTGATCTGAGCGTCGGGGTCGTGTCCGGGGCTGGACACGACGGGGTGCTGTACTGTGGACGTGTCCGGGTCTGTCGGACACGGGGATGCTGTTGTACAGTGGAGGAGGTGGATGTGTCCGGTGTGTCGGACACGGAAAGATCTGTTTGTAATATTGTAACCGGACACAGGAAATGAATGGATACGATGTGACACCCGGGGTCGGACCCGAGGCCATCACGGCTGACACGGATGCTGGACACACGGACACGAGCACACAAAATGGTGGTGGCTTTGGCCTTGGGAATTTGTGGAGGCTAGCCAATGAATTGAAGATTAGGGTTTCTAGGGAAATGTGAGAATGAGAACCTAAATAGGGAGAGATGGTGTGGGATAAAGGGTTGCGGGTTGGCCCAATAATGAATGGCCCAGAATTACTTATAAAAAGGGGTTTCTCATGTGGGAAAAAATGAGGGTGTGAAGGCTAGTTAATAGGAAATGGCAATTTGTAAAAATAAAAATAAAGATTATAATTTTCAGAAAATGTTTTTAGGAAAGCTAGCAAATTTCCAATTTGTTACTAATTAATACATTTTGCAAAATCTTAGAAGTATGACATTTATTTATTTACTAGCCCAATAAATAAAAATTTATTTTATTTTATGAACTAGTCTTTTAAATAACTATTTAGTTAAAAATAATTTTATGATTTCAAGCCAATAAACATTTGAAACTAGAGTAAAATATATATATTATTATTTATTTATTTATTTGTAATACATCGACATTTAGAAAAATGATTTTTATAAAGATTTTAAATAACCTTCTACAATCAAACATTGTTTAAAATCAAATAAAATTTCAAGGAGAAAATATTTTATAAAACTTGATATTTTAAAATAAATTAAAAATCTAATTATTTTGGAAATTGGAAATCGGAGGTTACAGGTAGGTATCCATCGTGTAGAAGAGGTTGGCATAGAAGCCAAATGTCTGTCACCATGGCATTGAAGCCAAATAGTTATCAAACCGGCATAGAAGCCGAACAGGCGTAGAAGCCGAGTGGTCGTAGAGGTCGAACAGGCATAGAAGCCGAACAGGCACAGAAGTCGAGTGTTCGTAGAGGCCGAACAGGCATAGAAGCCGAACAGGCATAGAAGCCGAGTGGTCGTAGAGGCCGAACAGGCATAGAAGCCGAAGGGGCACAGGGGCCGAGCAGGCGTAGAAGCCGAAGGGGCACAATCGCTGGATGGGCGTAGAAGCCGCTGCGTACCGTGCCACAGTGCTGACGTGGACGTCTTAGCCGGAATTACGACTTTTGAAGATATAATCAAATCTCTTGCATTAAATGCCAAGATTTGCCACCATCCTGTGCATTAAATATGGAGGCGTGTTCTTTGACGGTCTGTAACCCTTTCTGTGCATCAGTCGCAGAGACGTGCCTCGAGAATACTGTCACCGCACTGGGCATTAGGCGAAGAGACGTACCTCGAACCCCGTACGGAGTGCAGCTTTTGGCGTAGCAGGCGGTTTGTCTACTGCAGAACGTAAACAGCTCGCATTTTGCCTGTGTAAAACAAGGCAGCGTATCCCCTCGTGCTTTGAAAAAGCAGTTTACGCGAAGGGGATGGTGGTATTTGACAGCCTGGGTGGCAGTGCAGTGCCATCATTATAGCCGTCGCTTGGGTAGTCGAGCCGTATCCCTTTGCCAGATGTCCAGACGTCAGGTTCTTTGTAGGCTCTGACAGGTTCATTACAGGATCTGACAGGTTCACTTCGGAGAATACGAAGCGTCTCTTGTATACCTCCATGCTGCGTATGAAAAGTAGATGAGTTTAACGCCCTAGAGGCGAAGAAGCACCCTGTTTACGCTGAAGCGGCTTGGACGTACTGCCTTACGTGGATGGTCCTTTGAGCCTTTTTATGTTTCACGCTCTGTTCTAGCGGAAAAGGGCTCTGTTGCACGCTTGATGGCTCTGAAGGCCTCTGCTTACACTGCTCTGCACTGATATGCCGCGTATAGTCATCCGGCCTATTTTTCATGCTTCTACAAGACCCCCTTCAAAACTTTCAAATTCCTCGGAAGTTGGAACGCTTTGAATAAAGCATGAACCGCACCTCGTGACTCGAAACATTTCTGAATGGAGCGTTGAAACGGTCGATGCCGACTTTATGGCAGATTTATTGGGGACCGGTGTGATCCCTCTCGCCTGTAAAAAGGCTGGGGGAGTTAGCCTGTTCTCCCCACACTTTCATCACCACGCAGAGATGATCGCCGGAGTTCGCCGGGTCGATTTGAGGAAGAAGGAGATCATGTTCTTCCAGCGTGTAAGGAGCCGAAAAAGACGGCGTCTTCGAGCAAGTGTCTACTACAACGATGGATCATGAAAGGATATCTTAGCCTCCCTTGCTCGGGATAATCAGCAACTTTATGTGGTAGTTCTTCAGAAAAGATGAAGAATCATATTTCACCAGGCTGTTTGCAAGTGGCGCCCTCTCCAGTTACTTCTGGTGACGAGAGGCAGACAGACCGGCTAGAGCGGCGGTGGTCTGTAGGAAAGCAGAGTTACCCTGCTTTCTTTTTGGAGGATGGGTCATCTGCCCAGTTTTGTATCCTCCTGCCACTGATCATCTTCTTGGAAGAAGAGGAAGACCATCACCAGTGCGAGACCCTGTCAGAGCGGCTTCTCGGTGTGATCTTCGGACGATGATGGGGAAATCCTTTGTAGATGGAGTTTCCCTCATATGTAATCATGAAGATGAAAAGAAAACCTTTGTAGATTGGATTTCCCTCATATGTAATCATGACTTTAATCTTTTAATAAAATTGTCTTGCTTCTTCATATGATCATCTTGCCATACGTTGCTGTGAAGTCTGAATATGTGTAGCTTTGATACGTCTGATTCTGTACGTCGACTCTGTAGAAAGAGTGCTAGGTCCTATCTTTTACGTATGGCGAATAGTCCATAGAACGCTGTAGAGCATTTTGAATATTTTTAGAACTGTCCTGTTGCTAGGACTGAGGAACCGCGTAGAGCTCTGAACTTCTGATGAACAAAATTTTTGTTCGAACTTCGTCTTCAAGAATGACTTTTCGAAAAATCCCTTGGAACAGGGTCGAGGAATGGCTATCTAACTGAGTTGCCATCTTTTGATAGACGAGATATTCAGCCTAGAGTCTGGATGAACCTCCAATTGACCCGAGAAGAGTAATTTCTCAATGTTTGAACTCTTGTATGCTTCGGGTACTTGGGATATGTTGAGGTCAAGGAGGAGTATCTTCTGTGTGAACTCCTGTAATCGACCGCCTTGAGTTCGGATATGCGGAAAGTCAGATATCCGTAGCGTAGATGAGCTGAAAATCTTGAGTTTGTAGGCCTGTCGAGCATAGAAAGCCATCGAGCGTGAGATCATCGATTTGGAGCTGCTGAGCGTAAAAAGTCGTAGGTTTGTAGCCTCTCGAGCATAAAAGCTATCGAGCACAAAGGCATCCGGGCATAAAACCATAGACTTGTAGCTTGCGAGCGTAGAACCGTAGATCTGTTGCTGTCGGGCGTAGAAAGCTCCTTAGCGTAGAACTGTAGATTTGTAGCCTGTAAATGAAAGAAATCTTCCGAGCGTAGAGGTTGCGGATCTGTTGCCTTTGAGCGTAAACTAAGCGCTACCGAGCGTGAGATCGTCGATTTGGTACCTGCTGAGCGTAAAAAGTCGTAGGTTTGTAGCCTCTCGCGCATAAAAGCTACCGAGCACAAAGGCATCCGGGCGTAAAACCATAGACTTGTAGCTTGCGAGCGTAAAACTGTAGATCTGTTGCTGTCGAGCGTAGAAAGCTCCTTATCATAGGAACCGCTGACCTGCTTTTGCACGAAAAACTCTTCGAATTTGCTGACTGTCTATCTTTCGAGAGTAGCGGGCTGACGTAGCACCCAATCATAACCAAATATTAATTCATGAGATTTGGCTGGGGTTTTCGAGGAGCTGCCTGAGGATCCGAGGAGTCGACCCGAACTCTATATATATCCCAAGCTTTGGAGAGAAAAACTTTTTATCCGTCTTCTGCGAGAGAGAGCTTTAATTGTTTAAGTTTTTCCCTCGTTCTTTCTCCGAGCACTCCAAGTTTCCAGAAATGGTGCCGAAGCAAACCCTCTCCACTAAGGGAAAGAGCATAGGCTCTTATTCTCGTCCTTCTGCCCCGATGAGGGAGTCTTCGGTTGGGCGAGGCGAACTTCCTTCTGATCGAAGCATTCTGCCGACGAGTAGCTCACCCGGCCTTAGAGGTAGAGCCATTTGGGAACGACAAAGAACGACGAAAAATCCTTCGCACACGTTGAACGTGACCGCGCTAGGTCGTCTTCTGTGCTGATAGCCTCTTTGAGGAAGATGACGCACGGAGACGTTTTCATCTTTTACGCCCACATTTCTAATGTGTCAGCGTAAAAACTCCATATCTTCGCAGTTATGAGCGTAAAAAACTCTGTCTGCCGAAGACTTGGTGTATACTATAAAATTTTAGTTTTACGCTTTGGATGGGACCTTCGGCGTAATAACTAGAATTTTAGCAGTCTGGCGTAAAGCACGGACCGTATACCACCATTTACGTTTTCGGGATATGACTCCCGGCGTAGGATGATCAAATTTTGTACAGTCTTGGCGTAAAGCACTGACTGTCGTTTCTTGGTCTTTATGTTGCAAGGTTCATAATGACGTGTTTTCCTTGCATTTTTGTAGTCGACTTGCATGAGTCTCCACTGGCCGAGGTGATGGGATCCGCTGCTGGGATGCTGCACTCGAACTACTTGGAGGATCTGTCACACGTGATATTTCCTATCTCCGGATCCCAGTATCCCGAAGGAAGGGGGATTTTGATATCGGCTCAGGGCGAGCGAATGCTGCTAAGCATGATCAACGGGGAGCCCCTAATGTACGTAGACGGGGAACAGTACATCAAGCCAGCCTTTCTCTTTGGGGATATGATAGACAAGCAGTCTCAGACGAAGCCCAAGAGAGAACCCTAGGTTTACCCTGCTGAGAGTGTGGTCTTGTAACTGCCCATGATGCCGAGAGACTATCCCATCTCGGCTTTCTTCCATGCCACACATCCTAGGAGGATGTCGTGGACGCTGACTCCTGATCTTCACGGGAAGCCGGGGAAGATCTTTCATCTGAAAGGAGCCGACCGGGGGTCGTTTGTCAGCCGCCCCACTGGCGTCATGACGTCGTTCAGGGGACTGTGCCCGGGCAGCGTCCCGAGTGAAGACAGTTCAATGAACCAGCCGGTGCAATTGCCGACTTTCTGTAATGACTTCATGGTGCGAGGGGGGGTATACCCCAAGGAGAATCCTCGGTGCAATGGGTGGATTACCCCAACAAATCTTCGATGGTCCTGCTTAGTTGACTGGGCTTCGAAGCATTTTCGGAGAGAGCTGGAAGTCATCGGGCTGTATGCCGCTGTGAGCGTGACGAGTGTTGGGTTGCCTTCCAACCCTAACCTGTTTCTGGCGCTGATGGAGCGATACATTCCGCTCATCGGGACTTTCGCCACTTCACTGGGGGTGTTGGGTTTGGCCCTCCACGAAATGGCAGCGATCTCGAGACTGCTGATGGGGGATACTCAGTATGAAGTGTATGTTCCCACCAACCGGGAGTTGGAGGACTCTGACCCTCGGGTTGTGGAGGTGTACCAGGAGCTGATGTGCCACTACTTCGCGTGCACTGCTTTTTATAATGAGCCTTCTGACTTGGCTCACACCACTAAGTGGATGTCCTACCTCTTCTTCCACCGGGCCAGGGCTGTCAAGTCGGTGAAGGTTTTGGGGGACAAGCGTGAGCCCGTGAACTGCTTGGGCGTTCTCAGTGCCGAGGTCGTTGAGGATCTTATGGAGGAGGCTAAAGCTCCAGATCAGTTCCTTGCTGACGGGGTAGGATAGTACTCTGAAGGCATTAAGGCCTATAGCTACCTGAGGCGCTGCCGCAGGCCTTTGTCTGAGGAAGCCAAGCTGGCTGGCTTTCTGTCTTTATGGCTGCATCGAGTAGTGGTGCCTGGCACCGCGTCTGCGGACCGCATTCATCGGAACATCCTGTGGCCCGCCGTCCGTCTGGTGTTCGGGGCAAGGCTGGGCTTGCTTCCTGCCATGGTGTGCCGTATACAGGCTGGACTGAGAGTCATGACTGACGGACTGCTCGTCGATGAAGCTCGACGTGATAGCTTTTGTCACTACCACGTTCCGAAAATAGGGGTATTTTCGACTTTTTTTACAATATTTAATATTATGTTAGTTACAATTAATTAATTGCCTGATAATACATTTGATTTAAATAAAGGTGTGATGTGTAATTTAAATATAATATTATATACAGTGTTTATTTATTTTTGAGCTAGTAGACTTGACCTAGAAGCCCAGTAGATGAGCACATGTCAGAATTATGGAAATTTTGTATTTAACTATTTATTTAGAATTTAATTCTTG
The DNA here is from genome assembly GCA_036927795.1 of Iris macrosiphon. Classification (NCBI taxonomy): domain Eukaryota; kingdom Viridiplantae; phylum Streptophyta; class Magnoliopsida; order Asparagales; family Iridaceae; genus Iris; species Iris macrosiphon. Next base: position 36,442,962 of record JAYESA010000003.1, read on the forward strand.
GAGTTTGTAAATAATTACTGAATTTTATTTAATTATTGCGCATTGCCTTTGCTTCGATATTTGGAGCACTATCCAGACTTTTGTCTTCCAACAAATTTCACAATCTTGTCCTAGACATGTCCGCCTTCCATTCTGCTATTTTTGTAACTCATAATTATGCTCTCTGTACATTATTTCTGGCCGTACAAAAATTGTCGCGGACGTTATTTTTTAATCCCTATTTTGTATCGTTGTGCGTTCCAATTTAAATTGGGGACAATCTTGACCTATTTTTTGTGCGGTCCAAATTAGAGTAACATTCTGTACTGAGTCTACTTCATTATTGGTATTGATGACCCGACCTGATTTTGATCCCATGTACTCCTAATTAATTTTAGAACACAACTTGCATTTATTTTGAATTAATTTGAGGATACCATTTTATCTGATTCCGTAAATCCCAAAATTAATTCCAGTGCCCTGCTGCTGAAGCCCACATCAAACTTACAGTGCCCCCTGACCCTACAAAACACCGGACACCGAATCGCCTGCCAAATTTTCGTCATTTCATGTGTTTGTGCAATTTCCCAAATTTAAGGGGGCTAAATTGCAAATTTGCATTTTGTGTCCTCACCCAATTGTTGAACAATGAGGGAACCTAATATTTTATTTAAACTCTCACCCTCATTTCCCACATGAATTATTTTTCCCATGTCCAATCTGGACCACTCATTCTTTGGGTCCATCCTCACCATTAGATTCAACACCCTCATCCTATTTCATGTCTTGTACCCTCAAACCCTAATCCCAAGAAACCTAGGTAACCACACCCCTCACAAGCCTCCATCCTTTCTCCTACGTATGTAAAATTTCCTCCATCCCTTTTCTTCTTCTCCTTCTTCCTTTCTCCTTCTCTTTCCTTCCTTTTTCTTCTTCTTCTTTTGTTTTTGATTTTTGAATTCAAATAATAGATTAGGGGGGGAATACTGTTCATCCTCTCCCCCATACTGCTGCTGCCCGCAGTTCCTGTTCACCGGCGGCCCGGCAGCCAACCCCTCTCCCTGCTGCACTCCACCCGCCGACCCACTCCGGTGGCTGAACCCGCTGCTCATCCCCGAGCATCTCCCTCCGGCGGCAACCCCATCCATCCATCCATCCATCCATCACCGGCGGCCGGCCTAGCCCGATCCCCCGGCGGCCGCTGCTGCTCCTCTCTGCGGTGAGACTCCGGCCCCCCTGCTCACTCCCTCCGGCGACATCAAGCCCAGCATCAGCCGCTGCTCCTCTGTGCAACCCCGGTCGGCCAGTGCTCCGGCGCTGCCCATCTCCAACCCGCTGCTCTTCCTCCCTCTCCGGCTGCTCGCTGCCATTCCCCGCTGCTCCCTATCACCACCGCAGCTCCTTCCTCAGCAACTCGAGCACCCCATCGAGCATCCCCCGCCGAGTCCATCCTCCTCCCTCGGCCAGTTCGAGCCCCACTTCCCGGCCATCCCGAAGCTGCTGTCCAGGTGGTCTCCGTCGTTGCTTTATGAGAGTCGACTAGAAGAGTTGGGTGTCGTCTTAGGGGACCAAACTAAATATTGCCATTGTGCCATTTGCAACAGCTGTCAGGTTCTTCATGGGGCCAGTAGTGATGGTCACAAGCTCCATTTATTTTGGACAGAGAGTAGATCTCTTGCATATTGCCATTGTTCAGGTACACAATACTTTGGCAATCCAGTTCAGTTGTAGTATCTAATATGTTTGAATATGTCAGTAACTAGGTGTATATATATCTGAACCTGTTATGCATTTATTCTAACTGCCATGGTTCTTAGTTACTCCTGTATGAAAAGGATAATTGGATTTACATGCTACTGTCAATAGATCTTTCCTAAGAAAACTAATGTATAGTTTTTTGATATTGCCTAAAATATCTACTAACTATAAAATAACTAGCGATTTGGCAAAATGAAAATACTCAATCTGTATCACACTGCTACTTCATTTGGGGATCACCTTGAGAAGTGTGGCATTATGTACATTCTCTGATTGTTATATATATATAAAAATAATTGATTGATATATATATACAAATACGTATTTTGGTATATACTTACATATATACGTAGTATATGTTAGTATTTGAAATTGGTATATATATATATATACATATACATATATACGTAAGTATTTTGGTATGTAAATATATTTAGTATATATATAAAACTGTATAGATATATATGTGCTTGTAAAACGTAATTTGGTGTATAGTATGTGTATTTCATTAATATATAAATATATGTATTTTGGTATAAAAATATATAATGTTTGGTATATGTATATATATTTTGTATATATATGTACTTAATATATTTTCAATTATGTATAATTAGTATAAATGTATATATATATATCTTGTACATACAATTAATGTATTGTATATGTATTTAATGTGATGTACTAGTATTAGTATATATTTTAATAATAACATTGACAATATATATATGTATATTCTAAAAATGTACTTTGCACACATATGATATATACGTATTTTGATATATGTTATGTACGTATTTTAGTAAATATACAACTATAACTAGTATAATTTATATTGGTATATATTTTAAATATATACATATATTATATTAAATTCTTTTTAGTATGTATACAAATATAAATACGTATTGTATTCCCTCCGATGAGCTATGTTATATATATATGAAAACAAGTATTATTTATTATGTTTATATATATATACAAGTATTATTTATTTTAAAGTATATATTTTACATATATCTACTATTGTAATTGATGGAAATTATATATGATTAATTGGTGAATCTACTAGGTGAACCTAGGTGACCAGTATCATACCTAGAGAAGTCCCGAATTCAGTGTTTATAGACTGTGTGTAGTGTAGCATCTGATGCAAATGTGGTTTTGCTTTGTGATATGTTTATAGGACTGTTGGATCCTCCAAACGATACTCTGGGACAGGACCTCGGTATTCACCAGCTAAGGACCCAAGGCGAGTACATTCTCTGATTAGATTCTAAATTATGATATCTCCTATGTTCCCTGTATCTAGTGTAAATATCCATGTTCTTGACACGTTGGTTACACGGATTGGTATACACGGATCTCGTCATGAGATGTTATTCCTTATTCATGGTGTAGCTTGTACAAGACTTGTTTCCTTAATATCTTGTGCATGTACAGACACTGATTTCCGGAGAGATTTGCTATCTCCCTTGGGAATCCCGTGCCATAGCGTACCATGATTAGATCTACTATACCAGTCGGGGGTGGGGAGTATTTTAGTATAGATATGTGATCATACCCAACTTTCTATGCATCATAGCTCACCCCGCATCTCACGTCGGGTGCGGCCTGACCCTCTCCATGCTTCATAGCTGTTACGTGTGATTAGCCTGACCTCTACATGCATCATAGCTAACCAACGGTTAGCCTGACCTTCGTGAATCATAGCTAATCACATGTAACCAGCCTGATCAAGTTCCCAAGCCGATCACATGTTAAAGCTAGTACTCACACACTTAGTCATAGGGTTCTTGCTCATGGACATATTGTTTCTTTTCCTGCAGTTACTTACAGTATTTTCCAGTATTTCTTTCATTGTACATTTCTCGTACCTATACATGCATCTGGTATATTTCCATCTAGAACTGCTACATAGTTTATATCATTAATAAAGAACTGCTATTTAGAGATGTACTTTGCTCCTTCCTGACTGGAAAATATTTTCCAGACTGTGACCTTAGTAGACTGGTTTCTGACACACTTGGGGATTGGAAGTTAATGATTGCAGGTATGATTATTTTGTCATTAGACTTGTGTTGTATTCTTTTTCCTTCAAATTCCTATCGTGCTGTAGTTGTGATTGAGTATGTTGTTAATATTTTTATAGTGTTATCCGAGTCTCCTTATGGAGTTGGATACTAGCGTGAGATTGTTTAGATAGTACTTGACCTAGACAGCGTTCTACCGTCGATGCTACGGCGTAGGCTGGACGTACCCACGTACTCGTGCCCCTAAACCGGGTGTGGGTCGTGACACGTTTTTAGTGGTGGCCCATGCAGGTCAGACTTCGCAAGTTGAGCGATGTCGTGGTAGTGTGGCATCTTTGTTACACTACTGCGTGTCTGCCATAGGATATAGGACATAGTATACTAGGACGGGAGCGATACTCAATCACAATTCCTTGAGAGATTCCTGGGATGACCCCATGAGAATCTTATTATAATTTCTAATTTAATTCCTTCGCCCTTGTTTTCGTCCGTCCTCACTCGTTGATATTGAGTTTGATTCTTGTTGACCAGTTGTTAAATTTAATTCTTGGCATCGTTGTTGAGTTAATTTTATATCGAGATGAATTTTACGGGCTAAAATTTACGGTATCATCTGATGACATATATTGATGAGGACAGTGAGAAAGGTAAAACGTCTACTTTGGTTATGGAACCTAGAGTTTATCGCAGCCATATTAGCTATCGTTACGAGAACGTAGGAACCTGACTTGGATGTACATACTGTAGTTATAAAACTTAGGGTCTCTCGCAGCCATACCGGTTGGCGTGGCGAAGATTCTAGATGACGTGATTATGGAGTTGCATACCTTAGTTACGGAACCTGTCGTTTATCGCATCTATGCTTACTGGCGTGGCGAGGATTCTGAGTGTCATGATTTCTGACAGACGTGTATGATTATCAGGTTGTATCTTAAATTGGTTCTTAAAGTATCATCTCAAGACTTATCTATTTATGTTATTCCAGGACTTTGTTCCATCGCTTCTTTTCTTTACTAGCAGTAAAGATACCTTCCGTCCTTGATCCAGTTCCTTTTTGAGTTTATTTTCTTTGAGAATTCCTTGTTAGTATGATAATTAGTGACTTGCAATTTTGGTTGTGTCTTGTATTAGTTTGACTGAGTGTGACTTGTAAGTTGTAAGTGTTTCTAGTTGGACATGTGAGCAGTAGACTTTAATCTAGAGTTAACCATAGCATAATACCTTGTAACAATGGTTCTAGGATAAGTGTCATTATAGTACTATAAGTAGAAGGAGAGTATAGAGTATCAGTGATAGTTCTCAGTGTTAGAGCCAATTACCGTCCTGGATAATCATGATTATGTAATTGAGTGAACTATGTAAACAATTAGGTATCAAGAAAATAGTGTTAAGAATTAATGGAGCATGATGTTCAATTTGATGATTGATATCGGAAGTGTTAAGGGTAAGGAAATATATACGCATAAAGTTAATGAGGTGTCATGAGTAGAGAAATATCGGAATGGGTAATGAAGATGGTGAAGCGTATCACGGATTAGTTTCATAGGCTTTAAAGGATTAAAGGAAATACATATACAACCATCGAGATGAGGAACCATATACTTGCCCATGAGAATAAGAAATATGAGTGTTATAAAAGATACAGCTAATCATGAGTTCTAATGAGCTTGATGAGATGATGCATTAATAAAACTAGTGATATAATACCAAGAGTGCTAATGATTCTATATCGAGGATTAGTCGAGAATAACGTTAATAACAGTAAGCACTCTGTGTGATGATAATTAAATGATATACCAGTTGACATAAATTGAAAATCATGGAAGAAAATACATGTGATGATAACTTTGATCATTGGAGGTAATAGTACAAGTGATTCAGGCAGTACAATTTTAGTACACAATTATAGACACTAGATGCATTGAGTGCACCTTGAGTATCAGAGACCGTGAGCACTGATATGTGCATTTATGGAGTTATAAATTAAAAGGTGGAAATAAAATTTTATTTTTAGAATAATTAAGGAGTAGAGATTATGTCATTAAATTTTTGAGGATCTCAAATATGAATTCAATAAACATGGTTAAGGCTACAAAGATTTTAGAAGTGATTAAATTTTATTTCGATGCTGAGTATCTGATTTTGAGGAGGTATATACAATTTATTTTTAAGTTGATCGAGAAGTTAAACCTTGACGATTATTTTGAGGATTAATTTTATGGTAGATGAGAGATATGAATATTAATATATGAGAAGATGATATACACGTGTAAGGATCTGATGACTTGAGCATGATTGAGATGGCACCGCAGACTGACTAGGGTGTCCATCTAAAGTTGTATTGGAAAGAGCAGTACTTAGTATGGTGTGTTATACTTGGTGTGCACTTGAGTGATAAGAACGACTAGTATGAACAATTGTAGTAGGAACGGGAACTGACAGGGGGTATGGTACTAAAGAGATAGAGGTATCAACTTGGATGCATTATTGAATCATGGTTATATTAGAGGTTCTTGGTATCAGATTTTGGTATTAATAGACAGGTGTGTGCAATATTGATATATTCATGGATCTTGTGGAATAATGATTAGTTGATATGGGTACCAGTGTACAGGAATAGGAATTAGTTAGTGAATGTGCCAGAGTTAAGTGTATGTTAGAGAGAGAAGATACTGCAAGAGTATGTTAGTAGGTTCCTTCTTTCTTTCCTCATGTTTTTTTTCGTCTTCTGATCGATTGATTCCCTAGTACTGTAGCTTGTATTCATGATTTTTGTTAGAATGTAGCTAGTAGTACACCCTGACAGAGACTGCACTACCATGACAAAAGACACCATGACCGTACATATTCTCCTTAGGTTGCATGTTGTATGATTGTAGGAAGGATTTTTCTTGGACCATGATTATTGGGGTTTGACCATGACGAAGATTCATGAAGGGGTTATAACTTGACAAGAGAGACAAGGTGATTAAAATTCGAGGATAAATATCGATTTAAATAAAGGGTTAAGAATTTAACATGGCAGAATTGATGATTTATTAATTTTTGGAAGGTTATGATATGATTGAGGTTATCATTAAAACTTGAGAAAATTATGGAGATTATGATTATAATTATTCGATTGCAAGTTATGAATTTTTAAAAGTTTTATATTTGGATGTTGCATTTGGAGAATCTTTAAGTATCGCATTGTTGAGTATTTTGAGGAAAGAGGAAATCGAGGAATAAAATTATTGATGGATTAATGTTTGAATTCAAACTTTTTGGGACGAGATTACATTTTTATATATGTGCATTGATTTAAATCAAATTAGAGGAGTGGATATTAAATTCTGAGTATTGAATTATTAACTAAAAATTTCGGGGAAATTTTTGATAAAAATGGTCTTTGATTTTATTTCGAGGATTTTTCCGGAAGGCAATAATTTCAAAAAAATTTGAAAAGACATTGTGGATTATTAACTGATTTCGTGGTTGATGAATTTAAACTTTGAGGGAAAATAATAATGTGTATGAATAAACGCTACTATGAGGATTTTAAATTTTGAGGACGAAATTCTTTTAAGGAGGGTAGACTTGTCACTACCACGTTCCGAAAACAGGGGTATTTTCGACTTTTGTTTACAATATTTAATATTATGTTAGTTACAATTAATTAATTGCCTGATAATACATTTGATTTAAATAAAGGTGTGATGTGTAATTTAAATATAATATTATATACAGTGTTTATTTATTTTTGAGCTAGTAGACTTGACCTAGAAGCCCAGTAGATGAGCACATGTCAGAATTATGGAAATTTTGTATTTAACTATTTATTTAGAATTTAATTCTTGGAGTTTGTAAATAATTACTGAATTTTAATTAATTATTGCGTATTGCCTTTGCTTCGATATTTGGAGCACTATCCAGACTTTTGTCTTCCAACAAATTTCACAATCTTGTCCTAGACATGCCCGCCTTCCATTCTGCTATTTTTGTAACTCATAATTATGCTCTCTGTATATTATTTCTGGCCGCACAAAAATCATCGCGGACGTTATTTTTTAATCCCTATTTTGTATCGTTGTGCGTTCCAATTTAAATTGGGGACAATCTTGACCTATTTTTCGTGCGGCCCAAATTAGGGTAACATTCTGTACTGAGTCTACTTCATTATTGGTATTGATGACCCGACCTGATTTTGATCCCATGTACTCCTAATTAATTTTAGAACACAACTTGCATTTATTTTGAATTAATTTGAGGATACCATTTTATCTGATTCCGTAAATCCCAAAATTAATTCCAGTGCCCTGCTGCTGAAGCCCACATCAAACTTACAGTGCCCCCTGACCCTACAAAACACCGGACACCGAATCGCCCGCCAAATTTTCGTCATTTCATGTGTTTGTGCAATTTCCCAAATTTAAGGGGGCTAAATTGCAAATTTGCATTTTGTGGCCTCACCCAATTGTTGAACAATGAGGGAACCTAATATTTTATTTAAACTCTCACCCTCATTTCCCACATGAATTATTTTTCCCATGTCCAATCTGGACCACTCATTCTTTGGGTCCATCCTCACCATTAGATTCAACACCCTCATCCTATTTCATGTCTTGTACCCTCAAACCCTAATCCCAAGAAACCTAGGTAACCACACCCCTCACAAGCCTCCATCCTTTCTCCTACGTATGTAAAATTTCCTCCATCCCTTTTCTTCTTCTCCTTCTTCCTTTCTCCTTCTCTTTCCTTCCTTTTTCTTCTTCTTCTTTTGTTTTTGATTTTTGAATTCAAATAATAGATTAGGGGGGGGGAATACTGTTCATCCTCTCCCCCATACTGCTGCTGCCCGCAGTTCCTGTTCACCGGCGGCCCGGCAGCCAACCCCTCTCCCTGCTGCACTCCACCCGCCGACCCACTCCGGTGGCTGAACCCGCTGCTCATCCCCGAGCATCTCCCTCCGGCGGCAACCCCATCCATCCATCCATCCATCACCGGCGGTCGGCCTAGCCCGATCCCCCGGCGGCCGCTGCTGCTCCTCTCTGCGGTGAGACTCCGGCCCCCCTGCTCACTCCCTCCGGCGACATCAAGCCCAGCATCAGCCGCTGCTCCTCTGTGCAACCCCGGTCGGCCAGTGCTCCGGCGCTGCCCATCTCCAACCCGCTGCTCTTCCTCCCTCTCCGGCGGCTCGCTGCCATTCCCCGCTGCTCCCTATCACCACCACAGCTCCTTCCTCAGCAACTCGAGCACCCCATCGAGCATCCCCCGTCGAGTCCATCCTCCTCCCTCGGCCAGTTCGAGCCCCACTTCCCGGCCATCCCAAAGCTGCTGTCCAGGTGGTCTCCGTCGTTGCTTTATGAGAGTCGACTAGAAGAGTTGGGTGTCGGCTTAGGGGACCAAACTAAATATTGCCATTGTGCCATTTGCAACAGCTGTCAGGTTCTTCATGGGGCCAGTAGTGATGGTCACAAGCTCCATTTATTTTGGACAGAGAGTAGATCTCTTGCATATTGCCATTGTTCAGGTACACAATACTTTGGCAATCCAGTTCAGTTGTAGTATCTAATATGTTTGAATATGTCAGTAACTAGGTGTATATATATCTGAACCTGTTATGCATTTATTCTAACTGCCATGGTTCTTAGTTACTCCTGTATGGAAAGGATAATTGGATTTACATGCTACTGTCAATAGATCTTTCCTAAGAAAACTAATGTATAGTTTTTTGATATTGCCTAAAATATCTACTAACTATAAAATAACTAGCGATTTGGCAAAAAGAAAATACTCAATCTGTATCACACTGCTACTTCAGTTGGGGATCACCTTGAGAAGTGTGGCATTATGTTCATTCTCTGATTGTTATATATATATACAAATAATTGATTGATATATATATACAAATACGTATTTTGGTATATACTTACATATATACGTAGTATATGTTAGTATTTAAAATTGGTATATATATATATATACATATACATATATACGTAAGTATTTTGGTATGTAAATATATTTAGTATATATATAAAACTGTATTGATATATATGTGCTTGTAAAACGTAATTTGGTGTATAGTATGTGTATTTCATTAATATATAAATGTATGTATTTTGGTATAAAAATATATAATGTTTGGTATATGTATATATATTTTGTATATATATGTACTTAATATATTTTCAATTATGTATAATTAGTATAAATGTATATATATATATCTTGTACATACAATTAATGTATTGTATATGTATTTAATGTGATGTACTAGTATTAGTATATATTTTAATAATAACATTGACAATATATATATGTATATTCTAAAAATGTACTTTGCACACATATGATATATACGTATTTTGATATATGTTATGTACGTATTTTAGTAAATATACAACTATAACTAGTATAATTTATATTGGTATATATTTTAAATATATACATATATTATATTAAATTCTTTTTAGTATGTATACAAATATAAATACGTATTGTATTCCCTCCCATGAGCTATGTTATATATATATGCATACAAGTATTATTTATTATGTTTATATATATATACAAGTATTATTTATTTTAAAGTATATATTTTACATATATCTACTATTGTAATTGATGGAAATTATATATGATTAATTGGTGAATCTACTAGGTGAACCTAGGTGACCAGTATCATACCTAGAGAAGTCCCGAATTCAGTGTTTATAGACTGTGTGTAGTGTAGCATCTGATGCAAATATGGTTTTGCTTTGTGATATGTTTATAGGACTGTTGGATCCTCCAGACGATACTCTGGGACAGGACCTCGGTATTCACCAGCTAAGGACCCAAGGCGAGTACATTCTCTGATTAGTTTCTAAATTATGATATCTCCTATGTTCCCTGTATCTAGTGTAAATATCCATGTTCTTGACACGTTGGTTACACGGATTGGTATACACGGATCTCGTCATGAGATGTTATTCCTTATTCATGGTGTAGCTTGTACAAGACTTGTTTCTTTGATATCTTGTGCATGTACAGACACTGATTTCCAGGGAGATTTGCTACCTCCCTAGGGAATCCCGTGCCATAGCGTACCATGATTAGATCTACTATACCAGTCGGGGGTGGGGATTATTTTAGTATAGATATGTGATCATACCCAACTTTCCATGCATCATAGCTTACCCCGCATCTCACGTCGGGTGCGGCCTGACCCTCTCCATGCTTCATAGCTGTTACGTATGATTAGCCTGACCTCTACATGCATCATAGCTAACCAATGGTTAGCCTGACCTTCGTGAATCATAGCTAATCACATGTAACCAGCCTGATCAAGTTCCCAAGCCGATCACATGTTAAAGCTAGTACTCACACACTTAGTCATAGGGTTCTTGCTCATGGACATATTGTTTCTTTTCCTGCAGTTACTTACAGTATTTTCCAGTATTTCTTTTATTGTACATTTCTCGTACCTATACATGCATCTGGTATATTTCCATCTAGAACTGCTACATAGTTTATATCATTAATAAAGAACTGCTATTTAGAGATGTACTTTGCTCCTTCCTGACTGGAAAATATTTTCCAGACTGTGACCTTAGTAGACTGGTTTCTGACACACTTGGGGATTGGAAGTTAATGATTGCAGGTATGATTATTTTGTCATTAGACTTGTGTTGTATTCTTTTTCCTTCAAATTCCTATCGTGCTGTAGTTGTGATTGAGTATGTTGTTAATATTTTTATAGTGTTATCCGAGTCTCCTTATGGAGTTGGATACTAGTGTGAGATTGTTTAGATAGTACTTGACCTAGACAGCGTTCTACCGCCGATGCTGCGGCGTAGGCTGGACGTACCCACGTACTCGTGCCCCTAAACCGGGTGCGGGTCGTGACAGCTTTCCCCGGGTAGAGTTACCATACCTGTACTTGATGGGATGATTAATTCTTCACAACCCTCGGGTGATGTCTCCCGGTCCTGGTAGCAGCACGGGGGGTAGTTTCTTGCTGAACTACAAGGACTCCCTCTGGAACGTGAACACAGTCGTGGACTGTCGGCTGACGCTGAACCTCGGTCATTGTTGGAAGCTCTTCTGCACTGTCCCTTCTGTACATCATAATCAGTCGGGGATTAGGCTTGAGGATTTAGGCGGAGAAAAGACCAACCTTTTCCCGAAAGCCTTTAATTGGTTGGTCTGCATCAGACCCTCCCATTTGCTGTACAGAAGCGAAGATCATTGCTTCTTTGAGCCTTACTTGCCCAGCCGGTTTGCCAGGCAGTTTGGGTATGATCAGCTGCACGTGGGCAATGACATCACCAGCTTTAGGTCCAGGGGCTGACTTATAGATGGAGCCAGGGGATGGCAGTATTTCATCATGGGCTGCACGGGAGCAATCTTCATCGTGCCGGTCGCCACCCTCTCCATGGAGCTGCGCATCCTCCATTCGTATGCTCAGTTCTACGTGGCGATCAACACCCTCCATCGCGATTTTGACACGCTTGGAAGCTTCAGGGTACCTTCTTCCAAGCCTGGGGGAAGAATTGAAGTCCCCTCGGTTTCATCTGACGAGGGTGAGGAGTCCGTCACTCCTGATGAGCCTCTGGTGTCGGTGCCGAGGTGCGAAGTGCCTCCACCTGCGGGGGCACTGGCGGTCTCTGGGAAACGAAGGGCTCCTGTTTCAAAGCAGACTTCCCCTTGCAAGAGGAGGAAGAAGACAGTTGATCGCCCTCTCCGGATTCCGGGCATTGAGGTTCCTAGAGAGGAACCTGCTATCTCCCCTGTTGGGGATGCCTCTTTGATTGGAGACTCCCGGCCTCTCGGAGAGGGACCCTCTGTTCCGGCTGGCGGTGTCGGAGCACTCCTGCTTGAGGCTGCCGTTGCTGCCACTACCTCCGGTAGTGGAATGAAATTGCCCGCGTGGCCGAGGCAAATGGGAGAATCTTTCTCTAGACCAGCAACGGAGGAAACTCCTGCTGCGTCCGTGAGCATGACTAGCGAGGTTCCAGCTGACAAACTTCGAACACGTCTTGGCGGAGGCTTGGTGGAGCTCCAGGCGATGTCGGTTGGCCCACCTCCTTCTCCAGGTATGACAGTTCGTATTGCGTCATTAAGGCGCGATATAGCTACATCGGCTGCAGATGCGACATATATACCGTTGGCTATGGGTAAAGGTCATCTTTGTGTCTCCTCTTAGAAAGATCACTATCATATTGATGTCAACTTTCTTGTCCTCTTTTCAGGGGATGGCGCCCACGGGGTGTATAGTGCCGAAACGCCCTCTGGCTCTGCTCAGGCTCCTGACGATGATACGGAGGCGTTCGACTTCGAGGAGGAAATGGCTTCGGGGGCCAGCTCGCCCGGAGTAGTTTTGTCGTCTCAAGAGGAGGATGAATCCGTCATTCGGACCTCGCCTCTTGTGAGTATGGCAATAACTTCGACCGTCGTTGTCGCACCTTCTTCGGTCGCACCACCTGTTGAGGCGGCGGCTGTGGTCACCTCGTCTGCAATCGTCCTTGGAGGGGAACTCACCAATATCGCGGCCACTCCTGGCGTCCAACCAGATCTGGTTGCGCTGACCGAGCTGTATACTGGCACCTTCTACGCCAATTTGAACATGCTGATAACAATGGTATTGGCGAAGAATCTGGATTTTGAGAGCCTGAAGAGGGCTTCCCAGTTTTCGATTGGGGCCGTCAGAGAGTTTGGCGATTTCGGGGTAGCTGACGCCCTGGAGGCGATGGTTAATGGGTTGGAGCAGCCCATTAACGAATACTTGCAGCTGACTCGGGGCAGTTTTGAAGCCGATGTCCAGGCCAGATACGACTCCATGACTGCGCGGCTTACCCAACAGCTGGAGAGCTTGGATAACTCTATCAAAGCCTGTAAGCTGGAGACGGATAAAAGAAAGGCCGTCGTGGAGGTGGCTCTTGCTCTCGAGAAGAAGTGCCAATCCGAGCACGAAGGGAACGCAGCGAGGGTCCGCAAGTTGAAGGAGAAACTCGCCCGGGCAGAGGAGTGGGCCTCTCAGTCGCTGGCAGGTCTAGGTGTAGCGTCCGGTCGACTGAGCACTGCGCATCTGGACCTGGAGCGTGGAGAAGGTGCTCAAGCTGGCTCTCTTCGGGCAAGGGCCGAACTGTCCTTTACGAACAATCCTGAGGCACGGCTGGAACGGGCCCGCACTGATGCCTTGGTTTCCAGGGGCGAGAGGGTAGCTGCACTGCCGAAGTTGATTCGCGATCTGACTGCTCCCCCGCAATGATGTACCCTTTCTTGCTTTTAGCTTCCCCAAATGTAATTCTGCTCTTTTTTCTTTTTTTTGGGAAATAAAGCAAATCTTTTCTGACTTTGTGGACCCATCATTTCGGAATGTAAATGACAGGTTTAGGTGAGAGTGATATCAGAGGTAGTATGGACGTGATAAACTCTCGATAAACTTCTAGCAGGACATATCTATTCAGAGGTCATACGGAAATGATAGAATTATGACCTAGCTAGCTTCGTTGTGGAAGTAGTTTTGTCAGGATAGAGATGCTCGCTATATTCTACTTTGGGGTAGAGGAGGTTAAGCATAGTACCTCTTCAGGAATTTACCGTTGATGGGAGCCATTAATAGGTCTCCATTAGGCTGGGCTAACCTGTAAGCGCCATTCGAGAACGTTGTCTCGATCACATAAGGGCCTTCCCACTTGGGCTAAAATTTCCCTTTACTCCTGTGAGTGAGAATCATCGGCCTTCTCACGGCTAAAACTAGCTCGCCGACCTTGAACACTCTTTCCTTTACTTTACGATTGAAAGCTCTGGAAATGCGTGCTTGGTAGAGCGCGATGCGCTGTTGAGCTTGAAGGCGTTTCTCGTCTAATCCTTCGAGCTCCTGAAGCCTTAATAGGTCATTCTTTTCTTGGGTCAGCTCATTAGTCACGGCTATCCTGAGCGACGGGATCTGGATTTTGATGGGAAGAACTGCTTCGCTCCCGTAGACCAGTGAAAAGGGGGTACAACCTGTCGGTGTTCATACCGTTATGCGGTATGCCCAGAGACATTCGCCCAGCTTCTTGTTCCAGTCTCTTTTGTTCGAAGAGGCGAACTTCTTTAGGAGTTTGATAATGGTTTTGTTGAAAGCTTCTGCCAAACCATTAGCAGTTGGATAATATGCCATAGAGGCAATATAATGTATTCGATTTTTATCGCAAAATCGATGAAACGCTTGGCTGATGAACTGAGGCCCATTGTCATGGATTATCCTTCGGGGAATCCCAAAGCGATAAATGACGTGATGCTTGATGAAGCTGATTACGTCAGACGCCTTTACCTCAGCAAGAGGGATCGCCTCTGCCCATTTGGAGAAGTAATCCGTGATGGCCAGTACGAACCGATGACCTCTGGAAGAAGGCGGATGAATAGGACCAACGATGTCCATACCCCATGCTTCGAAAGGCCAGGATGCAACCGTAGGATGTAGATATTCAGACGATCGATGTATGAAGTCTGTATGGACCTGATAAGCTCTGCATTGTCTTGCGTAGTTGATCGCGTTTGTGATCATAGTGGGCCAGTAATAGCCCATTCTCCTGATACGATCTTGCAGCTTAGGGCCGGGCTGATGCGCTCCGCATACGCCATCGTGAGCTTCCCGGATAATCTGCTATGCTTCGTTGCCTGAGAGACATCTTAATAGCAGTCCGTCGTAGGTCCGGCGATATAGGCATTGTGAAGATGCATCGAAGTAGAAGCGTAATGATCGTCTCTTGACGGATACTGCTTCTTTGGGGTCCTCCGGCAAGATTTCGTATGCGACAAAATCTATGAAGGGGCTTCTCCAGTCTCTTCCAGGGGGATCCGTGTTCACGGCTAGCTGCATTCTATGTGAAAGTTGTTCTTCACGCAGAATAAATCTCTGTTAAGAAGGATTACTGAGTCCTGCCTTCTTATAGGAGTGGCTAAATCCGCGGCTAGACTGGCTAGGGCATCAGCTTCCAGATTCTGAGATCGAGGCACATGCTCTAGGAAGAACCCTTTGAATGTTATGGCTATCTCGACCGTCGCTTGGTGATAGGGGATGAGGTCTGGATTCCGGACTTCATATATTCCTCTGACTTGATTAACGATAAGCAGAGAATCGCCGAAAGCTTCCAGGGATTCGACCTCCAGCTCTTTAGCGACTTGGAGTCCAATTAACAGGGCGTTATATTCTGTCACATTGTTGGAGCATGGTTCGTTAAGAGAATACGCCCGGTAGATGACGAGTTTATCAGGAGTGACTAGGACAATTCCTACCCCTGAAACCACGTTTCCCCGGGGACCAGTCCTGGAGGCGCCGTCGAAGAACAGTTGCCATGCGTCACCTTCCATTGCGAAATTACATTCTGCAACTTCGTCAGGAATGTCTTCGTATAATTTGGAGGCCTTCGGGATCGGATGAGCAGCTAGGAAGTCGGCCAGCGCTTGGCCTTTGATGGACTTCTGCGGTACGTATACCATGTCATATGGTGTTAACAACATCGCCCAAGTTGCGAGTCGGGAATTAAGGACACTCGGCTTGCTCATCAGTACTCGAAGAGGGTTGATCCTGGAGATGATGTGGATAGTCTGGCCGGTGACGTAGTGCCGCGTCTTTTGGATAGCGAACATCAGAGCCAAGCATTCTTTCTCCACTGGGTTGTACCGGTGTTCGGCTCTGACCATCATCCTGCTGAGGTAGTAGATAGCCTGTTCATGCCCTTCATCGTTCTTCTGCGCGAGAAGAGCTCCTAGCGAATGATCCATTGCTCGGATGTACAACAAGAATGGTCTTCCCATGATGGGAGGCACCAGAACTGGCGGACTGGTGAGGTAGCGTTTGATATCCCCGAATGCTTGCTGACAGGTTTCGTCCCATACGAAGTATACACATTTCTTCATAAGATGTAAAAAGGGCTGACATCTTCCCGAGAGGATGGATATAAATCGCCGGATGTAAGCCAGACGGCCTTGAAATCCCCGGAGTTCCCTCAGATTACGGGGCGATCGTATTTCCACGATTGCTTGGACTTTGTCAGGGTCCACCTGGATGCCTTTAGCGGTAATGAAAAACCCCAGGAATTTGCCACTAGATACACCCAGGAAGGACTTCGTAGGGTTCATCTTGAGTTGATGTTGGCGCATTAACTCGAATACCGTCCTCAAGTCTTGAAGGTGATCATCCTTGAGGCGACTCTTGACGGCTATGTCGTCTACGTAACATTCCACTATTTTGCGTAAATGCTCATGGAATATGTTACTTATAGCCCGTTGGTATGTAGCCCCGGCGTTCTTCAATCCGAAGGGCATGACCGTATAGCAATATACCCCTAATGGTGTCCGAAAGGCAGTGTGCTTCTCGTCTTCTGGATGCATCTTGATCTGATTGTATCCCGAGAATCCGTCCATGAAAGACATGCGTTCAAAGCCGCAGGTGTTGTCGATCATGATGTTCGTGATAGGGAAAGGGAATTCATCCTTGGGGCAGGCTGCATTCAGATCTTGGTAGTCGATGCAGATACGTACCTTCTCATTTTTCTTTATGATTGGGACAACATTGGCGACCCAGACGGGATATTGTTCTTCCCGGATGAAACTACAGGCTATTAGCTTCTTGACTTTATCTTCAATGGCATCCATCATATCCGGGCGGAACCGATATTGGTGCTGCTTCATAGGCTTCGAGTCGGTCAATATATTGAGCTTATGAGTAGCCACCTTCGGGTCAAGGCCCGGTATGTCCCCATAATCCCATGTAAAGACGTCGACGTATTCCTTTATCAGCTGTATGATTTCTTCCCTTTCAGCTGGGGGAAGATTGTCACTGATAAATATCGGTTTTGGCGAAAGTTTACCCCCAACATCGATTTGGATAACTTCGTCTTTGGTGGGAGGTTCTCTTTGCTCGAAGCAGAATTCCCACTGCGTATCCATTTGTTGAGCCCAAGAGTCATTCTCAAACGGCTCCGAATCCTGCTCATCTGCTCCTGAGGGATCCGTCACCACCATATTTACTGATAGTGTTTGTTCGAGAGCATTAGATGAGTCGGGAGGCGATGAGCCGTTCTGGGAGGAGGAAAAGATGTCCTCGTCTGACTTAGAAGTCGTAAGGGCGGCGGCATATCCTAACCCAAAACGGGTTTGCTGATAGCGGGGGTCGTCGCACGGCGGTGTTCGTCTGCCTCTTCCGTAGTTGAGGCCTGGCTTCCTCTTCAAGTTGTAGCCCATGTTTTGCATGATCTTTAATGCCTGCGGGCTGTATCGGTGAACCTGCATTTTCCCGGTATCGTCATCGAAAGGATCTTCCTGGTTAGCCGGTTGACTGCGCATACGGCCGAAGAATATTGGACGCTGACTGCTGCAGGTAGGTAGGACAACAAAGATAGAATTCTCATGGGGTCCATACGTTGTGATGACGTTGGATGATGACGCTACTTCCCAGACATACGGACGGTAGGAGTTTATAGCTTCCAAGAATTTTTGTGCTATGGGTTCTACCTCGTCACGGGGAGTGGTACATACTTGCTCAGAGGTGAGAACGACATGGCAATTTACGGTCGAAAGTTTATTCAGCGGTAATATGAACATGACAAACTTCGTGATTGTGACTTCCATCGGGGATGGAGGCACATACCTGCTCAGAGGTGATATGGACATGGCAGTTTTTGTGGACTTAACATTACTGGCGTACTTTAGATTTAAGTACGGATGTCAAGTGTAGACGATAATCGATATCAGAGGTAATATGGATATGACAACCGATGGTCGAAAGTTTATTCAGAGGTAATATGAACATGACAAACTTTGTGATTGTGACTTCCATCGGAGATGGAGGCACACATCTGCTCAGAGGTGATATGGACATGGCAGTTTTTGTGGACTTAACATCACTGGCGTACTTTAGATCTAAGTACGGATGTCAAGTGTAGACGACAATCGATATCAGAGGTAATATGGACATAACAACCGACGGTCGAAAGTTTATTCAGAGGTAATATGAATATGACAAACTTTGTGATTGTGACTTCCATCGGGGATGGAGGCACACATCTTCTCAGAGGTGATATGGACATGGCAGTTTTTATGGACTTAACATCACTGGCGTACTTTAGATCTAACTACGGATGTCAAGTGTAGACGATAATCGATATCAGAGGTAATATGGACATGACAACCGACGGTCGAAAGTTTATTCAGAGGTAATATGAACATGACAAACTTTGTGATTGTGACTTCCATCG
The DNA here is from genome assembly GCA_036927795.1 of Iris macrosiphon. Lineage (NCBI taxonomy): Eukaryota > Viridiplantae > Streptophyta > Magnoliopsida > Asparagales > Iridaceae > Iris > Iris macrosiphon. The sequence goes on from JAYESA010000003.1 coordinate 36,461,944, forward strand.
GGGATGGAGGCACACATCTGCTCAGAGGTGATATGGACATGGCAGACTTTTGAAAGGAGCAAATCGTTATGTAAGAAAAGAATGGGAATCCAATCGGTACGGACCGTCCCTTTGTTCACAGATTCAAAGTGATGACCTTGGCATCGATCGTCTCCTGAATTTTCCTTTTTAGCACATAGCACGCCTTTGTGTGGTGATGAGTGTATCGGTAGAAGAGACAATAATCTGGGTGATCCACGTCGCCAGCCCTCTTGGGATGTCTGATGTTGGGTAGCTGGAGCTTGCGCTCTTTTATTAATATATCAAAGATCTCCACGATGTCGTCTTCGTTGAAGGAAAAAGTCCCTTTTTGTCTTCGGGTTCTCAATGCCTGAATTTTGCGGTCTGGCAGGGAGATCGTTGCTGTTGCATCATTTTCGGATCTTGAGGGGATTCTACCCCCGGTCCTAGACGTCCCCTTGTTCTGTCGAGGTAACTTACCTCCGGACATGTCGCGGTCTCTGGCCACAGAAACTGATTCATCAAAAACTGCCTCTGGTTGTACAGGACTGGACTTCAGAATTTTGGGTTTCTTGAGAGACGCAGTATATCCCAACCCGAACCGAGCTTCTCGATAGTGAGAATTACTACGCACCGGCGTTCGCCTACCTTTCCCATAGTTGAGACCTTGTTTTAGTTTTAAGTCGTAACCCATGTTTTGCATAATATTTAATGCTTGTGGGCTGTATCTGTGGGTTTGTATTCTGCCAGATTCAGACTCGCGTGATTCCTCCTGTACGACTGGGGTGTTCCGCCTGCTACCGAAGATTATCGGACGCTGATCGTCGTCGGTGGGTAGGATGATAAAGATGGAGTCTTTCCGTGGCCCACCTGTTATGACGACGTCAGACTTTGACGAAACTTCCCATAGGATCTTCCCGCGTTTGATTGTTAGGGGAATTGAAGGCTGTTTATGACTCTTGCTTTCGTGTTTTTGGGTTAGATAATCCCGCAGGTCAGGAGAATTTACAGAAGAAGACGACGGCTTGTTCCTTCTGTCCCCATCAGTGGGTATGCGGAGATTGGGCACCATGGTTTTCCCGACGCCACCTGTGTACAACAGGTTGGCCATCTGGGCGGCGGATAATCCCCGGGGAGGGAGCCTTCCCGTGATCTGAGCTCGTCCTACGTCGTGGGACTTCGCCTAGCGTAATTTGGAGATTTGCTCAGACTGGCGTAAAGTTGAAGAGGTCCTCAGTCGGCTGTCGGCTTCCCGCGTAACCCGGAGGGTAGGCAGATTGCTTCTTCGCTGGCGTAACGGCCGAGGAGTTGAGTGTTCTGCTGCTTGCTTCCCCTCGCGGAAATCACGGCGCTCATCTGGTTTCTCATAGAGGTCGGATGTCGTCTTGCGCCTGGAGCGTGATTTGTACTTCTGACCTGGTGCTGAGGCATCATCAAAAGTTTGGTCTGTACCGCACGTAGCGGAAGACTGGTTCCTACGCGTAGAGCACAGTAGATACTTCTGGGTTAGCGTTGAGGCTTTGCCCAAAGTTTTGTCTGTACCGCGCGTAGCGGGAGACTGGTTCCTACGCGTAGAGCGCAGTGAATACTTCTGGTTCAGCGCTGAGGCTTCGCCCGAAGTTTCGTCTGTACCGCGCGTAGCGGGAGACTGAGTTTTACGTGCAGGACACGGAGGGAGCAGTGCTACAACCTCATTAGTCGGAGAGATCGAAGAGTCCACAGGAATGGTAGAGGATGTCTTGGGCATCCACACTTTGCGCAACTTTCTGTTGTCTTGGACGGAGAGAGAGTGAGAGCTACCCCCGGTTCGAAGTATGTCTTCGTAGGCAGACTGGTCGAATTGGACGACCAGTGTCTTCTTCATGGATCCTACGGATACCGTATCGTGTTGAGCAATTGCTTCCTCGTCAGAAGAGAAAGATGTCCCCAGCAGAGTCGCCATCTTGTTTTTGGTATTAAACGAAAGAATGAAGATGTATTCAATATGGGGTTTACACAGAACCTGCCTTCTTTTGTTTACAAACAAACTTGTACAATTTGATCCTATAGGAGGATATGGGAGTACAATTTATTTAATCTGGGTAGATATTGCTATAGGTGTCTGATCTGCAGTCGATCACTTTAGCCCTTGGACCACACGATGTTGAAGAAGTGCCGTAGAAGACAGGAAGCAGCTTCGAAGGTTGCAGAAGAGGGTGGAGGCACGATGCCAAAGTTATCGATCCCTACTCTTTGCCTGAGCTCCGGGTGCTCTCCCTCTCTCTCTCTCTCTCTCTCTCTCTCTCTCTCGGGTTCGATCTTCCAATTCTTCTTGACCTGGTTCGATCTTTAAGTTTTCAGTTTTTTGACCTCGGATCTGATATTGGTTTTCTTGACCAATTTTCCGACGTTCTTCCTTATTGATAGAGGGCTCTATTTATAGAGTTTTAGTGACAGTGACCACTCCGCCGGTGTAACAACCGAAGAGTGAAAAGTACAGCACCCTTTTATACAACGGTTAAAGTAACCAATGCCTGCGTATAGATGATCTTTTGAATAAGCGTGTGATGCGTGTCCAACTAAGGGACACAACGCGTACTATTGCTACGAAGATCACGGCGTAAAAGCCACGTAGGTAGGTATCCATCGTGTAGAAGAGGTTGGCATAGAAGCCAAATATCTGTCACCATGGCATAGAAGCCATCAAACCGGCATAGAAGTCGAACAGGCGTAGAAGCCGAACAGGCGTAGAAGCCGAGTGGTCATAGAGGCCGAACAGGCATAGAAGCCGAACAGGCACAGAAGCCGAGTGGTCGTAGAGGCCGAATAGGCATAGAAGCCGAACAGGCATAGAAGCCGAGTGGTCGTAGAGGCCGAACAGGCGTAGAAGCCGAAGGGGCACAGGGGCCGAGCAGGCGTAGAAGCCGAAGGGGCACAATCGCTGGATGGCCGTAGAAGCCGCTGCGTACCGTGCCACAGTGCTGACGTGGACGTCTTAGCCAGAATTACGACTTTTGAAGATATAATCAAATCTCTTGCATTAAATATCGAGATTTGCCACCATCCTGTGCACTAAATATGGAGGCGTATTCTTTGACGGTCTGCAACCCTTTCTGCGCATCAATCACAGAGACGTGCCTCGAGAATACTGTCACCGCACTGGGCATTAGGCAAAGAGACGTGCCTCGAACCCCGTACGGAGTGCAGCTTTTGGCGTAGCAGACGGTTTGTCTACTGCAGAACGTAAACAACTCGCATTTTGCCTGTGTAAAACAAGGCAGCGTATCCCCTCGTGCTTTGAAAAAGCAGTTTACGCGAAGGGGATGGTGGTATTTGACAGCCTGGGTGGCAGTGCAGTGCCATCATTATAGCCGTCGCTTGGGTAGTCGAGCCGTATCCATTTGCCGGAAGTCCAGACGTCTGGTTCTTTGCAGGCTCTGACAGGTTCATTGCAGGATCTGACAGGTTCACTTCGGAGAATACGAAGCATCTCTTGTACACCTCCATACTGCATATGAAAAGGGGATGAGTTTAACGCCCTGGAGGCGAAGAAGCACCCTGTTTACGCTGAAGCGGCTTGGACGTACTGCCTTACGCGGATGGTCCTTTGAGCCTTTTTATATTTCACGCTCTGTTCTAGCAGAAAAGGGCTCCGTTATACGCTTGATGGCTCTGAAGGCCTCTGCTTACGCTGCTCTGCACTGATATGCCTCGTATAGTCATCCGGCGTATTTTTCATGCTTCTACAGTACCGGCTACAAGAAAAGAATTCATGATAGTTAATATGGGTCCTCACCACCCATCCATGCATGGAGTTCTTCGACTAATTGTTACTCTCGATGGTGAAGATGTTATTGACTGTGAACCCATATTGGGAATCACAGGCACTAGTTTAAACGAATACACCAAGACAATATTAAAATAATAATCTTGATGTGGGTTCAATAAATCTTCCCCAAAACTAAATATCCAAAATACAATGTTTAAAATAATTTAAAAAATTGTCGAAGAACAATTCGACCCCAAATAACTAACAAAATCAACTACTAATAAACTACTCCATTGCAGACGGTATCTGAGTTGCTAACTCTTCCTGATCGTCCAGAAGGGCAAGATCAGGCTCTATTATGTCGCTAGCATATGGTCCATAATGTGTAGGGATTGCATCCTCATTGTAGTCACCTAAAATGTTTATCCAGTCAGGAAAGGAACGAGTACATCACAGTAAAAACAGTTCCAACACATGGTAGAAGCTATAAGACAATAAATAGTAAGGAATATATGATAGCAACAACTGAACTCACAATAAAGAAAATAGAATAACCAAATGCTGAAGTCCTGTCATGGCAACATATAGTACAATATCTCCAAGCAACAAAAGAAATAACTATAATGGATGGAAGAACAGATAAGAACAACTACTCTACGTGATTTAAAATACCTTGTTGACATGTGAACGACTAGGGGGTAATATCTGGCAAACCACACATGTCGTGCTTGACTGCTATTATTCCAGAAAGGCCATGGGATAGAAAGGGTAGTTCATACGTCGACTAAGTATTTTCCCTCCCTACAAGTACACATTGATTCCAAACCAGTCACGAAGAAATAACAATAATCCCAAACAATCACGTATCTCATAATAAGAATCCATCATACTAATCCGTGTAACAAGTGTCAATGAATCAAATAATCAATACTAAGCATGCATTATAGAGACTATCAAGCACTAAAAGTAATTACGGAAATATACTCATCTGTGGTCCTTAGCTGGTATGAATCAGAATCCAAGTCACAGTCCAAATAGCCTATGTATTACAAATTTACCATATCAAATGATAATTTATTTTAATTTATTTAATTTTGAAATAATTACTCTAAAATCCTATTTTAATCTTATTATTCTAATTTTTAGGTCAATTCCTAAATTTCGTCCAAAGAAACTAAATTTTATCAACTCGAGCCTTATGGCACGTAAATCGAGGCAATCTGTTGATCGAAAAGTCAACCGACATAAACTCGACTTTCATGCATGATTTCCTAAATATTTCAGCATAAAAAATATGTTGGAATTTATGGCTCATCCGAATTCAAATACGTTTGGGAATTATGGCACATACAAATTTCGTATTGTGCACCGATGGTTAAATTCTAACCTAGAAGTTCTACAGAATTAACAGTATATAAATATTTCGAATAAAATTCTGAGAAATACATATGTCATTGATCTCGACATTAAGCTTGGTCATTAGCTGTCCTTCGAAATCGAGCTTTCCGAAACATCAAACGGTTCGTGATTCTGATTCCTGGTTCTCCCGGAATTGCAAAAACATCGAGACGCATCTATTTTTGGACATGCTGTGCTCTACGAATTTTCTAGAATTTAATACTCATAATTTAGTTAAACAATTTATATATTAAGAAATCTAACCTCAATACTGTTCTAACACAAGAAATTGGGCCTCGTTTGGAGTCCAGAGCTATGCGTAATGGCTTCTAGAAGATGAAGGAACCCTATATGACAATTCTCCAGAATTTGGCTCAAAGAAAACCCTAGAATTCCTAAACTAAATACCATATATATAGAGGAGAGAGAAAGCAGCCGCGACTCAGAGTCTGCTATATGGCATGCATCCAAGCAGCCCCACCCAGATCGGACGGTCAGGGTTTGACCCGTCTCGGCTCAGCTTAGTCCGACTCAGACTAGGACACGACTCGGTTCGGCTCGGCTCCCAGTCGGCTCGGTTACACCCGCACCCACGCCAACGGTCGCTGACAGGCGAGCCCCATCCAGTTCGCTGCGGAAGGCTAACGGGTGGGCCCCCTGTTGGCTGACTGGGCAGAATATTTACTATTATGGGTTTTCTTTTTCAGAAAATAGTTTTTAATTCAGTTTTTCCTAATAAACTCAAAACAAATGCTAAAAATAATCAAAAATATTCCAGAAAATTCTAGAAAATATATTTGATTATTTAGTACCTAAAATAAAAGTTTACGATATTTTTAATTATGTATGACCCTAAAATAAATTTTTGCCAGTCCTAGAAAATTAGTGTTACTAGTTTTTAATTAACCAAAAATTATGAAAAAATCCTACTAGCCCCAAATTAACCTTAAAACAACATTTAAGCTAGAATTTTAGGATACAGAGGTTACACTTTTGCACACCAATTATCTGGAAGACTTATCACACACTAAAATTTCCTAATCTGATAAGAGGATGTCCATCTTATGCCAATTATTGATAGTCGGGCAAGAGGAACGAATGTTGACGTCTTTGATAAGCGACAAACCTCTCACTTTCTTTGTGAATGAGACATATTCTAAGCTGGATTTCTTGTTTGGTGACTCCATTCATCAATCATCTCAGCATAAGAAAAAGAAGGAGAAGTGGTTATTCAATGTCCATGATAGGGTCATGTATCTCCCAGAGATATCCAAAAGTTTTTCTCGTCTGCCTTCTCCTAAGCTACTTATCCAAAAAAGATGGAGTAGAATTTGAGGCCCCATACTAATGGATCTAAGCCAGGAAAGATTATCTACAAACAGGGTCATTTCTTCTGTTCCGACAATGGACATTCAGTTCAAAGGCAAGGATTTCATCCAAGGAACGTACCAAGCGAAGTTTCTAAGTTGATTCAACCTATTCAGTCTCCTTTGTTTGCCAACTCTTATACAGATGCTGAAGGCATTTATCCTCAGAAGAACGTTCGACTGCCAGGATAGTTGGCCAATGAAAATATCTATTGGCATCGAACAACGACATGGATATTGGATCAATATACCGAGAATCTCGTATCTTCGGGCTTATACAAGGCCTTATTAGCGACTTGCCATGACATTGTTGTCACGACCCGCACCCGGTATAGGGGCACGAGAGCGTGGGTACGTCCAGCCTACGCCGCAGCATCGGCGGTAGAACGCTGTCTAGGTCACAGTAATACTATATAACTAAACACCTATCAATGATATCCATCTCCATAAGGAGTTCAATATACATCTCACAATAATCTCATAATGTAACTCAATCACAACAACTATAAGGCACGATAAAGATAAAAGGAAATGACATAGTTGAATACCATGTCTCAAACATAAAGATAACTCGCAGTCTAGCTGTCCAGCATAAGTCTCCAATTAAACTTAACATAAGTCTAAACATAAACTGAAATAACCTCCATAAGTCTCAAGCATAAATAAATACTATCTAGATAGCTGTAGGCAATGTCTCATCTAGAAGCATAGTCTCCTCTAGGATCTCTAGTACATAGTCTGCATCTATACCTGGTCCGTAGTGCGTGGTACAGAAATCCTCAAGATTCTCTGGAAAAATATCCAGTCAGGATTGGAACGAAAATATACCTCTAACAATAGTTCCACATATATTGACAAAAACTATAATACAGTGTAAAGAAATACATGACAGAATAAAATACTAGCAATGAGAAATACTGGAATAAAGTACTGGAACATCATTATCAATATGCATCTGACAAGGAATAGAACTAAAAGTGTACGCAAGTACAAAGAACTGGAATGTAAGTGTGTATAAGAACAACTAGAACATATGGAAATACAAGATCAATCTATCAAGATACCTGTCAAGAAATCATCTATCTAAGTGTGTGAAACATCAGTATATCATGTGATCGGCTTGGGACTATATGACTCTTTACATTGATTAACGATCATCCCCAACAAGTCAGGCTAACCAGATGTAACAACGATGAGGCATGTAAGGGTAAGGCTGCACCAACGTGAAATGTGGGTGAGCTAATGCTGCATGTAAAGTTGGGTATGATCACATAAACTACTAATACTTCCCCGTTTCCCCTGCTAGCACGATGGATTCCAATCACGACTCCTCGTGACAGGTCTCAATGATGCCAACTCGTGTAAAGAACAGTGTCAGAGTCATGTACGCTATACAACAAGAATTATAGAGATAATTAACATAATGGAAACTGTTAGAGAATGTACTCGCCTGTGGTCCTTAGCTGACAATACCACTGTCCGGGTTCCAAGGTGTCGTATGGATGATCCAACAGTCCTATAGACATACCATATAATACAATACTTCATCAGACAATAATCTAGCTCACAATCAACATAATGGTCTCAACAGGCTACGCTAGGGGGTCACGTCTGTTGTTGTTGTGCATAACCGACAGTCAATATTATGGTCTCGCCAGTACGTCAGTGTACATTTGGCAGTCTGTTATCATGCTACAGGGTCAGGTCGATGTAACTACAGGATATCCCTGATTACATTCAAGTCATCTATAATATGATCTAACATACATAAATATCTATTAGTTACCATTATATTACATATTTGTATATACATATACTTTAATAGAATTTATATCTTATATATATTTAACATATACTAGGGAGATGTATACAATACATATATAGATGTATTTATACTAATTGCAATATACCATATATATATGTCAAAATATATTTAAATATATACTAGTACATATACCAATTAGGTTTATATACATATAGATATATAATATGTACATACAAACACACCAATCTACCATCATACGATACGTGTATATTATCGTAGCTAATTATACGTACGCATACAAGGAAGAATATGCGTGTGCATGTACGCGTACACGTACGCGAGAGGGGACTCAAACCTGGGCGCGGAAAAGAGACGTGCGTGTCGCGACGTCGTCGAGTCGAAAGGCTGCTCCGGTCGGGTACATCGAGGTCAGTGGTCTTCGGATCGCGCAGGCAAGTAGTGGCCGGTCGACAGCGGCGTGCAGTCGGGGCGGGCAAGTCGCACGGCTCTGTGCAGTCGGGCTCGGTTCAGCGTGGGCGAGTTCGACGCGGCTCTGTGCAGTCAAGTCGTCCGGTCTACAGTCGGTGCAGGGAGGTTGGCCGCGGGTCGAGCTCCGGTTGACGAGATCCAGACGGCTCAGGGACAGCCGATCCGGTGGGCAGCGTACCGGTTGAACGGAGAAAGACTCGGGCTTGAGCGCAGCGGGGTGCTCGAGTCGTGCAGTCGGTTGGGGACTGCTCCGGACCGAGGGTCGACGGGGTTCCGGTCAGAATACGTTGGGGAGGGGATGAACAGGAAGATGGAAAGAAGGGTTCGACTGGGGTATTAGGTTTTAGGTTTTAAAGAGAAGGAATAAGAGGAATATATATATATATATATATATATATATATATACAAGGGTGTGGGTTTGACCTAGAATATGTTGACTTTGGTCAATACTAGAAAAAGGCCTTGGCTTATTATGGAGATATTCCAATGGGCTAGGGTTCGAATGGGTTTAATGAATTTACAAAAATTGCATGGTCTAAGGGTTTGGAGGCCTATGGTTCCAAGGTTTTGATGTTAAATTACACATTCCCAAAATTTATGGAAAAATAATGATGAAGGGGAAAAAAATGGGTTTATTGTTTGCTTAATTAAAATTAATGCAAGGAGGTGTTCTATAATTAAATAGAATTACAAAGGGCTAGATTTATGTGGGACGCTAGCATTAATTAACGGTCTGGCGTGTCTAGGACAAGGGTGCGAATCTGTTGGAAGACAAGCTAGCGTAGCTTCCTAGTTATCGAATAGCGATAAAGTGCAACAATCAATTAAGGTTACTGTAAATTAAATAAAATTGATTATTATGCAATCATTTACTCATTAATTACGAAAAGACGAAAATACCCCTAATCCAAAAAGTGAGGGTGACAAGTCTACCCTCCTTAAAGAATTTTGTCCTCGAAATTTAAAATAACTATCACAAGAACAAGCAATCAATTAATGAATTATACCTCAAGTCTCGAAGAGATATGGATACCGCTCGCGCATTTCGTCCTCTCTCTCCCAAGTTGATTCTCCTGGAGAGTGATTTCTCCATGCAACACGAACCAAGGGAATAGTCTGGTTCCGCAATATCTTCTCTCTACGATACAAGATCTCCACCGGTTGTTCAGGATAGTGGAGCATCGGTCCAACTTTGATCTCCGAGTGATCTAATACGTGACTAGGATCTGCCACGTACCGTCTCAGCTGCGACACATGGAACACGTTATGTACTCCATCTAGAGCAGGCGGCAAGTCTAGTCTATAGGCCACTGTACCGACCCTTGCAAGAACACTGAAGGGCCCGATATATCGTGGACTAAGCTTTCCTCCTCTGCCAAAATGAATCGTGCTCCGTGTCGGAGAAATTCGTAGGAACACCAAATCGCCAACCTAGAATAACGATCTTAGCATGCAACCTAAACAAATAATTCACAAACCAAACAAAACAAATCAAAACAATACCTGAAACTCTAGGGGTCTACGGTGACTATCTGCCCAATACCGCTGTCTGTCCTGCGCCACTCGCAGTCTGTCTCTGATAAGTTTTACCTTTTCTGCTGCATCCACGACCATTTCTGGTCCTAACAAGGCTCTTTCTCCAACAACATCCCAAGATAAAGGGGTACGATACCTCCGTCCATATAAAGCCTCGAATGGTGACATCTCAATACTGGCCTGGTAGCTGTTGTTATAAGCAAACTCTACCAAGTGTAGATGATCCTCCCAAGAACCTCCGAGATCTAATACGCAAGTGCGTAGCATATCTTCAAGAGTCTAAATAGTTCTTTCAGACTGCCCGTCTGTTTAAGGGTGATATGCGGTATTGAACTTGAGCTGAGTGCCCAAGCTAGACTGCAGGCTCCTCCAGAAATGGAAAGTGAAACGACTATCCCGATCTGAGACAATACTCACAGGAACTCCATATAATCTGACAATCTGCTGTACGTACATCTCTGCTAGTTTCTCTGTCGAAGTACCCACTTTAAAAGGTAATAAGTGGGCTGATTTGGTCAACTTATCCACGATGACCCAAATTGCGTCTTTTCCTCCTGGAGAACGAGGAAGTCCTGAAACGAAGTCCATAGTCACGTGCTCCCACTTCCATTCTGGAATGGGTAAAGGTTGAAGCAATCCCCCTGGCCTCTGTCGATCTGCTTTCACCTGTTGGCACACTAAACATCGGGATACGAAGCGTGCTACTTCGCGCTTCATACCATACCACCATACATGCCTCCTCAAATCTCGATACATCTTGTTGGCTCCGGGATGCATCGAGTACTGAGAGCGGTGTGCCTCCTGTAAAACTTCTTCGCGTAGCTCTCCGCTTGGCACACACATCCTCGTGCCATATCGTAAGGATCCATCATCCGTAATAGTAAAATCGTCTATCAATCCTGCCTGAACTTGTGCCCTAATATTCCTTAGGGTCTCATCATCGTACTGCGCAGCTCTAATTCTGTCTATCAGCTCTGATTGAATCTGCAGTCCCCACATCTGAATCTTCGCTCCTAGAACTAATACCTCAATTTCCAAGCTCTCAAGATCAGCTAATAAGTGTCTATCCGAAGTCAAGCACATAGCCATTGGGTACCTGCTCAAGGCATCCGCGACTACGTTGGCTTTCCCTGGATGATACTGTAATAAGATATCAAAGTCTTTCATCAATTCTAACCACCTTCTCTGTCTCATATTCAGCTCCTTCTGTGTAAACACGTAGTTTAAGCTCTTGTGGTCTGTGAAGATTTCCACACGCTCTCCATACAGATAGTGCTTCCACAGCTTTAGGGCAAAGATAACTGCCGCTAACTCCAGATCGTGAGTGGGGTAGTTCTTTTTATGAGGGCGTAATTGTCTTGAAGCATAGGTAATTACTTTCCTGTGTTGTTGAAGAACGCATCCCAACCCTTTTCCTGAAGCATCACTGTAGATAGTGAATACACCTGTCCCTGAGGGCAATGTCAAAACTGGTACTGTCGTCAATCTCCTCTTCAGCTCATCAAATGCGGCTTGACATTCTTTTGTCCAGACAAATTCCACATCCTTCTTGGTCAGCCTAGTCATTGGCTCTGCAATCTTGGAGAAGTCTTGTACAAATCTTCTGTAGTATTCTGCTAGTCCGAGAAAGCTCCTAATTTTAGCTACCGTACCGGGGGTAACCCATGACTTCATTGCCTCTATCTTCTTTGGGTTAACTGAAATTCTGTCACCCGTTACCATATGTCCAAGAAATTCAACCTTTTCAAGAAAGAACTCACACTTTGAAAGCTTCCCGTATAATTTCTCTCTCCTGAGTTTTTCCAAGACTATTCTCAGGTGCTCTTCATGTTCTTCTGGGGTTTTTGAATATACTAGAATGTCGTCAATAAATACTACTACGAACTTGTCAAGGTACTGGTAGAACACCTTGTTCATCAAGTTCATAAATATTGCTGGTGCATTGGTTAAACCAAACGGCATTACTGTAAATTCAAACTGGCCATATCTGGTTCGAAAGGCGATCTTCGGTATGTCTTCTTTCTTCACTTTCACCTGGTGATAGCTGGACCTCAAGTCTATTTTTGAAAACACCTTCGCTCCGTTCAATTGATCGAAAAAATCATCTATCCTCAGCAGCGGGTATTTGTTTTTGATAGTGAGGTTATTTAAAGCTCTATAATCGATACACATACGTACCGTGCCATCCTTCTTTGGTACAAATAATACCGGTGCTCCCCATGGCGATGAACTGGATCTAATAAAACCTTTGTCTTGCAGCTCCTCAACTTATTTCTTTAGTTCTACCAATTCGTTGTTGTTAACTCTATAGAGACATGTTGTGAAATAGGCTCTGCTCCTGGTATCAAGTCTATAGAGAACTCAACATCTCTGTCTGGTCGCAAACCTGGCAACTCCTCTGGAAATACATCCAGGAACTCCGCTATAAGTGGATGCGGTAACTCTTCTTCTTCCACCCTGGCTCCGCAAAAAGTGCCTCTGCTCCGCTTCTCTGCTCCTCTGGCAATCTCAAACTCTGGCTCTCCTGGTAGTCGAAATACTGCTCTACCTCCGTGGCAATCTATAGAAGCATGGTGTTTACCTAACCAGTCCATTCCGAGTACAATATCATATTTCGGAAGTGGCATGACGAGTAAACTCATGCTCAACTCTCGGCCTTCCAATGACACTCTCCGATCCTTGCAACAATCACGGACTAGGATAATGCCTCCTCCTGTCGTGATCTTGCAAGTCCTATCTAATGGTTCCGTTTCTAAATGATGCTTAAGGGCATAAGATACAGATACGAAACTATGGGAAGTGCCAGAATCAAATAATGCAAGTGCTGGAATAGAATCGAGTAAAACTAAACCTGAAATCACGTCTCCAGCTGGCTCGGCCTCCTCGGTGGTCATGGCGTAAGCTCGTCCTTGTGGTGCTCCTCTCTGTTGCTGTTGCTGCTGAGAAAACCTCTCCTGCTGCGATGGAAGTGGAGGTCCTCTCTGCTGGCCTCCTGGTACAATAGGTGCTCTGGCTGGTCCTCTTTGAGCTGCTCCTCCTCCTTGGCGAGTCTGAATAGTTGGGCAGTCCCTCAGCTGATGTGCTGCTGATCCATACGATAAGTAAGTGCCCAACCTTTTTCTACAGATGTCTCTTGTATGTCCCATCTTTTTGCAATACGAACATGGGGCAACGAGTTGATTATGTCTTTGTGGTTGCTGTTGTTGAGCATGTCCTCGAACTGGTGCCTATTGCTGGTGTTGCTGCTGGTGTTGTTGCTGGTGTTGTTGCTGGTACGGCCTATGTTATTGTTGAAAGTGTGGGCGCTTGGCTGGTCCTGTGTTACCTCCTGTTGCTCCGGATGTATCGCGTCCTCTCTTGGGCCTGAGGTCCAAGTCGTCTTCGACAATTTGGGCATCCATCAGAATACTCTCAAATATAGCAGTACGTCGTCCCGAAGTACGAGACTTGATCTCCCTATTTTATCCCTTCCTGAATTTCTGTGCTCTGTCTCCTGGGTCTCGAACCATTGATGGCGCAAATTGACTCAATCGACAAAACTCTGCAGCATATTCGTCGACTGACATGCCTCCTTGGACTAAGTCATGGAACTGACTTTCTAATGCTCCCAAGGCTACGTCAGAAAAGAATTTCTCTTTGAAGAGTTCCTTAAAGTCTTCCCAAGTAAGTCCTTCAGCGGCGAGTCTCAGCTCTGTACGATACCATGTCAGTGCGATATCAAACATCTGGCTGCCAGTGGCCTCTATCTGAAGAATCTCTGGAATCTGTGATAAGCGCAGATTCCACTCTATGTCTTCTAACCATTCGTCAGCATATAGTATTCCTTCTGTGCCTTTGAACTCTCGAGGCATCATCCTCTTAAAGTCCACTATGGTACCGAGCCTCTGTTGTTGTTGACCTTGATATTGCGGTTGTCGTGCTACCCTCTCCACAGCTTGGAGAGTCACCTGATGAGCATTCTCCATGCTCTCTCTCATCAGTTCGGTCTGCACCTGGTGTGCTTCTGCTTGCATTCTTTGAGCCTCAGCTTGAACACGTTGAGCCTCTGTTGTTACTCTCTGGGCCTCTAGCATGCCCTGCATCAGTGCGAACATCTGTGCCCCGTCAGCGGGCACTCCTCCGGGAATCGGTGTCGGTGGTGGTGGAAGGTTGTCTGTCATAGTTGGGACAATCCTCTGTATAGGTGGAGGAGGAATCCCGTTAGCTGCAGACACTCCCACACGAACAGGAGATGTAGGAGGATCTCCAGGTATCTGTTCGTCAGGTTGAGCGGTGGCAGTCCTCTCTGAATTGGCTGCTCCCATTCTCATGGATCTAGTATTCGACGATATCCTGAATACAGATCAAAGAATCAATTAAGGTGATAGATGTGATATTATCAAGGAAGGACACTAAAGTGCTAAAGGAAGCAATCCATTAGAGTAGCAATATGAAGTTCAGAATTTCCTAGTATGATTGAGCATATTCTCATCCTAGATCCTATTTCCTATATCCTAGTACAGGCTCGCAGCAGTACAACTAAGTTGTCGCACTACCACAATATCGCATAACTTGCGAAATGAGACCTGTATGGGCCACCACTAAAAATGTGTCATGACCCGCACCCGGTATAGGGGTACGAGAGCGTGGGTACGTCTAGCCTACGCTGCAGCATCGACGGTAGAACGCTGTCTAGGTCACAGTAATACTATATAACTAAACACCTGTCAATGATATCCATCTCCATAAGGAGGTCAATATACATCTCACAATAATCTCATAATGTAACTCAATCACAATAACTATAAGGCACGATAAAGATAAAAGGAAATGACATAGTTGAACATCATGTCTCAAACATAAAGATAACTCGCAGTCTAGCTGTCCAGCATAAGTCTCCAATTAAACTTAACATAAGTCTAAACATAAACTGAAATAACCTCCGTAAGTCTCAAGCATAAATAAATACTATCTAGATATCTGTAGGCAATGTCTCATCTAGAAGCATAGTCTCCTCTAGGATCTCTAGTACATAGTCTGCATCAATACCTGGTCCGTAGTACGTGGTACAGAAATCCTCAAGATTCTCTGGAAAAAATATCCAGTCAGAATTGGAACAAAAATACACCTCTAACAGTAGTTCCACATATATTGACAAAAACTATAATACAGTGTAAAGAAATACAAGACAGAATAAAATACTAGCAATAAGAAATACTGAAACAAAGTACTGGAACATCATCATCAATATGCATCTGACAAGAAATAGAACTACAAGTGTACGCAAGTACAAATAACTGGTATGCAAGTGTGTATAAGAACAACAACTAGAACATATGGAAATACAAGATCAATCTATCAAGATACATATCAAGAAATCATCTATCTAAGTGTGTGAAACATCAGTATATCATGTGATCGGCTTGGGACTATATGACTCATTACATTGATTAGCGATCATCCCAACAAGTCAGGCTAACCAGATGTAACAGCGATGAGGCATGTAAGGGTAAGGCTGCACCGACGTGAAATGTAGGTGAGCTAATGCTGCATGTAAAGTTGGGTATGATCACATAAACTACTAATACTTCCCCGTTTCCTCTGCTAGCACGATGGATTCCAATCACGACTCCTCGTGACAGGTCTCAATGATGCCAACTCGTGTAAAAAATAGTGTCAGAGTCATGTACGCTATACAACAAGAATTATAGAGATAATCAACATAATGGAAACTGTCAGAGAATGTACTCGCCTGTTGTCCTTAGCTGGCAATACCACTGTCCGGGTTCCAAGGTGTCGTCTGGATGATCCAACAGTCCTATAGACATACCATATAATACAATACTTCATCAGACAATACTCTAGCTCACAATCAACATAATGGTCTCAACAGGCTATGCTAGGGGGTCATGTCTGTCGTTGTTGTGCATAACCGACAGTCAATAGTATGGTCTCGCTAGTACATCAGTGTACATTTAGCAGTCTGTTATCATGCTACAGGGTCAGGTCGATGTAACTACAGGATATCCCTGATTACATTCAAGTCATCTATAATATGATCTAACATACATAAATGTCTATTAGTTACCATTATATTAGATATTGTTATATACATATACTTTAATAGAATTTATATCTTATATATATTTAACATATACTAGGGAGATGTATACAATATATATATAGATATATTTATACTAATTGCGATATACCATATATATATGCCAAAATACATTTAAACATATACTAGTACATATACCAATTAGGTTTATATACATATAGATATATAATATGTACATACAAACACACTAATCTACCATTATACGATACGTGTATATTATCATAGCTAATTATACGTATGCATACAAGAAAGAATATGCGTGTGCATGTACGCGTACACGTACGCGAGAGGGGACTCGAACCTGGGCGCGGAAATGAGACGTGCGTGTCGCGGTGTCGTCGAGTCGAAAGGCTGCTCCGGTCGGGTACAGCGAGGTCAGTGGTCTTCGGATCGTGCAGGCAAGTAGTGGCCGGTCGACAGCGGCATACAGTCGTGGCGGGCAAGTCGCGCGGCTCTGTGCAGTCGGGCTCGGTTCAGCGTGGGCGAGTTCGACGCGGCTTTGTGCAATCGAGTCGTCCGGTCTGCAGCCGGTGCAACAAGGTTGGCCGCGGGTCGAGCTCCGGTTGACGAGATCCAGACAGTTCAAGGACAGCCGATCCGATGGGCAGCGTGCCGGTTGAACGGAGGAAGACTCGGCCTTGAGCGCAGCGGGGTGCTCGAGTCGTGCAGTCGGTTGGGGACTGCTCCGGACCGACGGTCGACGGGGTTCCGGTCAGAATACGTTGGGGAGGGGATGAACAGGAAGATGGGAAGAAGGGTTCGGCTGGGGTATTAGGTTTTAGGTTTTAAAGAGAAGGAATAAGAGGAATATATATATATATATATATATATATATATATATACAAGGGTGTGGGTTTAACCTATAATATGTTGACTTTGGTCAATACTAGAAAAAGGCCTTGGCTTATTATGGAGATATTCCAATGGGCTAGGGTTCGAATGGGTTTAATGAATTTACGGAAATTGCATGGTCTAAGGGTTTGGAGGCCTATGGTTCCAAGGTTTTGATGTTAAATTACACATTCCCAAAATTTATGGAAAAATAATGATGAAGGGGGAAAAAATGGGTTTATTGTTTGCTTAATTAAAATTAATGCAAGGAGGTGTTCTACAATTAAATAGAAGTACAAAGGGCTGGATTTACGTGGTACGCGAGCATTAATTAACGGCCTGGCATGTCTAGGACAAGGGTGCGAATCTGTTGGAAGACAAGCTAGCGTAGCATCCTAGTTATCGAATAGCGATAAAGTGTAACAATCAATTAAGGTTACTGTAAATTAAATAAAATTAATTATCATGCAATCATTTACTCATTAATTACGAAAAGACGAAAATATCCTTAATCCAAAAAGTGGGGGTGACAATTGTGCCTAACGCCAATATGTTCTTGGCTTTGTTAGAGCGATATAACTCTAGTACTAGAACTATTTTCACTCCACGTGGCAAGTTGGGGTTCACCTTATACGAGATGAAATACATATCTGCACTGCAAACAAGGGAGATTCCTTATGAGGAATACGTGCCTACTAATGCAGAGCTGGCAGATTTAGCAAAGATTGAGCGCGTCTAGTTGAAGTGTATCAAGAACTGATATGCCACTACCTAGCTTGCAACCATTACTACAATACTATTTTGGCACTGCCTTTATCAGAAAGTGGTTTCAATACCTCTTCAATGATAGAAACGAGAAGGAATGCACAGAGATTTTGTCACGCCCCAGTCCCAAAATACGTAGGACTAGGAATACGTAACACGTCCAGCCGTATATATATGAACTCCAATATATGGAAACCATATACACACGTACGCTGTAATATGAATATCAAATCCACAAGTGGTAATATACAGTCACAACAAGTCACACAGAATCTATATCTCATCCATAGCACAAATAAAGAGCTGAATAATAACTAGATATCCAAAATGAGTATCGAGTCTGTAGTCTGGTGGAAACAAATCCACTACAAAATGACTATAGGAAGTAGCACAAAATCTCAGAATAGTGGTAGTAGATCACAGGTACTCCGAGGGTAAGATCTTCTCGGCCAGGTACGTAGAATTAGGTCCAGGTCCGTACTCCTGTGGGTACTCCTGCTCGTCCATATCTGGAAAGGGACCAAGTCCTCAGAGGGATGTAACAAGATACATAATAACATGCCAATAGAGTACAGATAAGTAAACATCCACTGGGTCGCCTATCCGTCTAAGTGAATGCAGTTTGAGGACAACCTTGGAGTATATGGGAAAGTGTAGGCTAGACATAAGATGACGTAATTTACTAATCGTGACACTGGATAGTATATGCCACATATGCCCCCCAGAACAAGGGCGTACTGTAATATCAGGAACATGAAATCAGCATAGTAGAAATGGGTGTACCATGCGCCTACTAGTCGTCCTCCCCACCCAATGATCTAAGCATGTTGTATCCACAACACGAATAATACCTCTAGATAACTGCCAGGTCTACTAGCATACCAAGTTTCTATCAGCCGTCATCCCTAACGTACGGCTCTTACGTACGGGCGGCCAACCTAATACGTAGGCCGAGAGCTATATGAGACTCACAACTCGTGTAGCAACTGTGTCACGGCCAATGAACCAAAAATGTTCCATAATACTGGGGTATTCTCATGAACAAGATCCAATGCAATTACATAATTAAAATAGAAACATGCTTCATATAAAATGTAAATAATAGTACTGTGGCAAGGTATACTTGTCGAGCAAAGTTCTGGGTAGTGCACGTTTCAATAATGCTAAGGTATGGTAAGAGGAAGTGAGGGTTTAGGATGTATAGTAACTATATATAGGAATAAAGAGGCGGTAGAATTTACTTAATGGTTAAGAAACTGTTGCCACTGTTGTTTTCCTTTTATTGGTTTAGGTGTGCGGCTGAGGAGATTTTTTAAGGAGTGGTGGAATGGAAAACTTACACGTGTAGGTCAGGAAAGCAAAGCAAAGTTGAGTTTTGCTTCTGTTGCTTATATTTTCTAAAGGGTGTGGTTCTACGCGTGGTGAAAGGAATCTTTAAGGGGTAAAGAATGTTACACAGGGAATTATTTTTACGTGTAGGAAAAGAAAAGTTTACGCGTTTGAGTTATACATGTGGGTTTTGCTACTGCTGCTATTATAATTACGTACGGAGAAGGGAGGCAAAGTTTTACGCGGCTGTTGCTGCTATTGTAGATTTTACGCAGGGAAGTAGTATACGCGGATTCCGCTAAATGAATGTTAACGCGGGGTGATGAGCTGCTACTGATTAACTCATTCTTTTACGCTGGAAGGGGTAACAAGATACATAATAACATGCCAATAGAGTACAGATAGGTAAAAATCTACTGGGTCGCCTATTCGTCTAAGTGAATGCAGTTTGAGGACAACCTTGGAGTATATGAGAAAGTGTAGGCTAGACATATGCTGACGTAATTCACCAATCGTGACACTGGCTAGTATATGCCACATATGCCCCCCAGAACAAGGGCGCACTGTAATATCAGGAACATGAAATCAGCATAGTGGAAATGGGTATCCCATACGCCTACTAGTCGTCCTCCCCACCCAATGATCTAAGCATGTTGTATCCATAACACGAATAATACCTCTAGATAACTGCCAGGTCTACTAGCGGACCAAGTTTCTATCAGCAGTCATCCCTAACGGACGGCTCTTATGTACGGGCGGCCAACCCAATACGTAAGCCGAGAGCTATATGAGACTCACAACTCGTGTAGCAACTGTGTCACGACCAATGAACAAAAAATGCTCCATAATACAGGGGTGTTCTCATGAACAAGGTCCAATGCAATTACATAATTAAAATAGAAACATGATTCATATAAAATATAAATAATAGTACTATGGCAAGGTATACTTGCCGAACAAAATTCTGGGTAGTGCACGTTTCAATAATGGTAAGGTGTGGTAAGAGGAAGTAAGGGTTTAGGATGTATAGTAACTATATATAGGAATAAAAAGGCAGTAGAATTTACTTAATGGTTAAGAAACTGTTGCCACTGTTGTTTTCCTTTTATTGGTTTAGGTGTACGGCTGAGAAGATTTTTTAAGGAGTGGTGTAATGAGAAACTTACACGTGTAGGTCAAGAAAGCAAAGCAATGTTGAGTTTTGCTTCTGTTGTTGATATTTTCTAAAGGGTGTGGTTCTACGCGTGGTGAAAGGAATCTTTAAGGGGTAAAGAATGTTACGCAGGGAATTGCTTTTACGCGTAGGAAAAGAAAAGTTTATGCGTTTGAGTTATACGCGTGGGTTTTGCTACTGCTGCTATTATAATTACGTGCAGAGAAGGGAGGCAAAGTTTTACGCCGCTGTTGCTGCTATTGTGGATTTTATGCAGGGAAGTAGTATACGCGGATTCCGCTAAATGAATGTTTACGCGGGGTGATGAGTTGCTACTGATTAACTCTTTCTTTTACGCGGGAAGGGGTAACAAGATACATAATAACATGCCAATAGAGTACAGATAAGTAAACATCTACTGGGTCGCCTATCCGTCTAAGTGAATGCAGTTTGAGGACAACCTTGGAGTATATGGGAAAGTGTAGGCTAGACATATGCTGACGTAATTCACCAATCGTGACACTGGCTAGTATATGTCACATATGCCCCCAGAACAAGGGCGCATTGTAATATCAGGAACATGAAATCAGCATAGTGGAAATGGGTGTCCCATATGCCTACTAGTCGTCCTTCCCACCCAATGATCTAAGCATGTTGTATCCATAACACGAATAATACCTCTAGATAACTGCCAGGTCTACTAGCATACCAAGTTTCTATCAGCAGTCATCCCTAACGCACGACTCTTACGTATGGGCGGCCAACCCAATATGTAGGCCGAGATCTATATGAGACTCACAACTCGTGTAGCAACTGTGTCACGACCAATGAACCAAAAATGCTCCATAATACAGGGGTGTTCTCATGAACGAGGTCCAATGCAATTACATAATTAAAATAGAAACATGATTCATATAAAATATAAATAATAGTACTGTGGCAAGGTATACTAGTCGAGCAAAGTTTTGGGTAGTGCACGTTTCAATAATGCTAAGGTGTGGTAAGAGGAAGTGAGGGTTTAGGATGTATAGTAACTATATATAGGAATAAAGAGGCAGTAGAATTTACTTAATGGTTAAGAAACTGTTGCCACTGTTGTTTTCCTTTTATTGGTTTAGGTGTGCGGCTGAGAAGATTTTTAAGGTGTGGTGGAATGAGAAACTTATACGTGTAGGTCAAGAAAGCAAAACAAAGTTGAGTTTTGCTTCTGTTGTTGATATTTTCTAAAGGGTGTGGTTCTACGCGTGGTGAAAGGAATCTTTAAGGGGTAAAGAATGTTACGCAGGGAATTGCTTTTACGGGTAGGAAAAGAAAAGTTTATGCGTTTGAGTTATACGCGTGGGTTTTGCTACTACTGCTATTATAATTACGTGCGGAGAAGGGAGGCAAAGGTTTACGCCGCTGTTGCTGCTATTGTGGATTTTACACAGGGAAGTAGTATACGTGAATTTCGCTAAATGAATGTTTACGCGGGGTGATGAGCTGCTACTGATTAACTCTTTCTTTTACGTAGGAAGGGTGATTAACAGTTTACGGGTTTTTGGGTTTGATCAAATAGGAAATTCTATTTTCTCTATTATTTATAATTACTATAAATAATAAATTACATAATTAATATATAGAAATACGGTTTTCAGAATTAGGGTTCTTACATTCTACCCAACTTATAAAAATTTTGTCCTCGAAATTAAAACTAAGTCACGGTAGAAAATCAAGAATGGTAGTAGATATAAATTACCAGAGTAAATTTATACCTTGGTCTGTGAATAGGTTTGGAAAACGTTCACGCATGTCATCCTCGCACTCCCAAGTAGATTCTCCTGGTGCGCCATGCTTCCATGCCACACGGACTAAGGGAATCGACTGGTTCCGCAATACTTTCTCTCTACGATCAAGGATTCCCATAGGTTATTCTTGATATGAGAAGCTCGGCCCAATGGTGATCTTCGAATGATCTAGAACATGACTGTTGTCTGCCACATATCGCCTGAGTTATGACACATGGAATACATTATGTACTCCCTTAAGTGAAGGTGGTAGTGCAAGTCGATATGCTACTTCTCCCACTCTCTCTAGCACGTCAAATGGTCCAATATACCTAGGACTCAACTTACCTCACCCTCCAAATCGAATAGTGCCTCTGGTAGGTGATATCCTTAAAAAGACATGATCGCCCTATTTAAATTCCAAGGGACGACGATGAAGGTTTGCCCACTGCTTCTGTTTGTCTTGCGCTGCTCGCAAGTGTCCTTGTATCTTCTTAACTGTCTCCACTGTGTTGACCACTAACTCTGGTCCCAAAATTTGACGTTCTCCTACGCCACTCCAACATACGGGAGATCAACACTTTCTTCCATACAATGCTTCAAATGGAGCCATCTGGATGCTTGCCTGATAACTATTGTTGTAAAAAAATTCCACAAGATGTAGGTGGTCCTCCCATGATCCTCCAAAGTCTAACATATATGCCCTCAACATATCTTCCAATGTCTGAATAGTACGTTCTGACTGCCCATCTGTTTGCGGGTGATAAGACGTACTGAATTTCAGACGAGTTCCAAGACTTTCTTGCATGCTCCTCCAAAAATGTGATATAAAATACGAATCCCTGTATGATACAATGCTGACTGGTACGCCGTGCAATCTCACGATCTGCCTCATGTATAAGTCATCCAAAGCTTCTGTAGTTTGGCCAACTCTAAAAGGCAAGAAATGGGCTGACTTGGTGAGTCGGTCCACTATTACCCATACTGCATCTTTTCCACTTGGACTCTCGGGAAAACTCGTGATGAAGTCCATAGTGATGTGTTCCCACTTCCACTCTGGAATCAGGAGTGGTTGCAAAAAACCTGCTGTCCTCTGGTGCTCTGCCTTTACTTGTTGACATACCAAATATTTAGCTACAAAGCGAGCTATCTCTCTTTTCATTCCATGCTATCAAAAGTGCTGTCGTAAATCACGATACATTTTGGTGCCTCCAGGATGAATAGAATATATCGAACTATGAGCTTCTGTCATTAGCTCCTGTCGAATCTCTCCATTGGGAACATAAAGACGATTACCACATCGTAGTGTCCCGTCATCATGAAGGTGTAGTCTGGTCTGTTCTCCGGCCTCTGTCCTTTCATTTAATCTTCTGAATCTGGCGTCTATAGGCAAAGCCGCCTTGATCCTCTCTACTAGTGATGATTATACTTGCAAATTGGCTAGTATCCCGTCTGCTATGGGTAATATCACTTCAATACCAAGATATTGCAAGTCTTCCAATAATTCTCTCTGTGTTGTTAAGAAGTAAGCTGCTGGCTTCCGGCTTAACGCGTCTGCTACAACGTTGGCCTTGCCTGGATGATAATATAGCTCTATCTCAAAATCTTTTATCAATTCGAGCCATCGACGCTGTCTCATATTTAACTCTTTTTGTGTGAAGACATACTTGAGGCTTTTGTGGTCGGTATAGATTTCTACTCATTTCCCATATAAGTAATGTCTCCATAGCTTCAAAGCAAATACAACTGTTGAAAGTTTCAAGTCATGAGTTGGATAATTCTTCTTATGTACTCGTAATTGCTTAGATGTATATGCAATTACCTTTCTATGCTTCATCAATACGCATCCCAAACCTTTCCCTGATGCGTCTCTGTAGATCATATAGCCTCCTGATCCTGATGGAATAGTCAATATTGGTGCTGAAGTCAGTCGCTTCTTTAACTCCTCAAAAGTGGCTTGACACTCGTTGGTCCATATGAACTCTTGATCTTTGCAAGTCAACCGAGTCATAGGTGTTGCTATCTTTGAGAAATTCTCCACAAACCGTCGGTAAAATACCGCAAGTCCAAGGAAACTTCTCACCTCTGCTGCTGATTTAGGAACAAGCCAAATTCAACTGTCGAGATCTTTTCTGGATCAACAGAAATACCATCTCCTGTAATAACATGTCCAAAAAATGAAACCTTGTCCAAGAAGAACTCATATTTATTGAGCTTTGCATATAATTGTTCTCTCCTTAAGGTCTCCAGAATAATCCGCAGGTGTTTCTTGTGCTCCTCGCGGTTCTTTGAATAGATAAGTATATCATCTATGAAGACAACCACGAATTGGTCCAAATATTGATGGAATACTCGATTCATTAAGTCCATAAAAATAGCTGGAGCATTGGTCAACCCAAATGGCATGACCAGAAACTCGTAGTGCCCATATCTTGTCCGAAATGCGGTCTTCTGTATATCCTCCTTTCGTACCTTCACCTGGTGATATCCTGATCTTAAATCTATCTTAGAGAACATCTTGGCTCCACTAAGTTGATCAAATAAGTCATCAATGCGTGGTAATGGATATTTATTCTTCACTGTCACTGTATTTAATGCTCTATAGTCAATGCACATACGCACTGACCCATCCTTCTTTAGTACAAACAACATTGGTGCTCCCTAGGGTGATGCACTTGGTCGGATGAAACCTTTCTCTTCTAGTTCTTTCAATTGCGTCTTTAGTTCATCCATCTCTTTCTTCGCCAATCTATAAATATGTGATGCTATATGTGCTGCTCTTGGTGTTAATTCAATCGAAAACTCTACGTTTCTGTCTGGGGGTAGTCTTGGCAATTCTTCTGGAAAGTCGTTTTGAAATTCTAAAATAATTGGGTGATAGACAATATTGTTTATTGCGAGTTGCAAACCCTCAAGGATTTCTGTGGATCCTCGTGCAAACTCAAGTTCAGGCTGGCCCGGTACCTTGAAAAGAATGCTTCCTCCAAAATAATCGAAGAAAGCATGGTACTTGCTTAGCCAGTCCATTCCGAGCACAATATCAAAAGTCGATATGGGAAGGACTAAGAGTCGGGCATTCATCTCTCTGCCACGTATCACTATAGGACACGTTCTATAAATTCTACTAATAGGTACAACTCCTCCTTGGGTAAGAATTCTAATATAACTAGGTAATGATGTAGAGGTAATGTTGTGTTTGGCAATAAAATTAGATGATATGAATGAGTGGGTGGCTCCCGTATCAAATAATGTCATAGCAGGAAAAGTAAAAGCAAGAGTGATACCTGCTAGAACATCAATCTCCTGATCCATGTCATCTATTTCCATTGCAAAAGCTTGCCCATTCTTCTGTGGCTGTCCATTACTAGCTCTTAGGTACTGATCCTCCTGGGTAGGTAGTGGTGGTCCCCGTTGAAATCCTCCTGTTGCTGAAGGTCGAGGTGCTCCTGGTCTAGCCATCTGTTGAGCTGGCCTTGGTGCTGGAAGTGCTAGCCTCTGTGCTGGCGGTAGAAGTGTCGCTGCTTGTTGCATAGGGCAATCCTTTAATATATGTTGTCCAGAACCACATCTCATACATTGTCCTAGGCGAGTTCGACAGTCCCTCCTGATATATTTGTGTTTCCCACAATGATGGCAGAGGGGCTTCTCTGGGATCTGGTATGGTCCCGCTCTATGCTGGGACTGCTGTTACTGAACTAAAGGACGCCTGATAGGTCCCCCTTGTTGTGTCTAGGCTGGTCCTTGATGCGTCCTCTGCTGCTCTCCTTTTCCTCTGCTGATAGTTTCTTGTAATCTGGCTTCTGTCAATAACTCGGCATAAGAGATTCGGGACTGTGAGCTAGTATAATGTTAAAGCTCCTGAGTCAGTCCGCGATGAAATCTCTTAGCCTTGGCCAAGTCATCTGGTATCAAGGCAGGGCCATATTTACTGAGGCGACTAAACTCAATATCGTACTCGTCTACCGTTCAGTTTCCCTGCTACAGGTGGAGAAACTGGTCGTACAATACATCTTTGACAGTGTCCGAAAAATACTTCCTTTCAAAATACTCCAAGAATTGCTCCCATGTCTGGTAAGTACCCAACGGTGCTCTATGGATTCCCACCAGTGATGAGCATTACCATCTAGAAGCATCCTTACACCTGTCATCCACAGCTCTGTCGGTAGCTGTGATGCTTCTAATAACTTCTGAGTGTGGGTGATCCAGTTGGTAGTTTCTTCTGGGTTCTCAATGCCTTTATACGGCCTTGGACCCATCTGTACAAAGTCTTTTACTGAACCAACTCTAGCTCGATGTTCTGGAGCTAGTGCTTGAGCTGGTATAGTAGTCCTTGCAGCCATTCTTTCAAGTGCTGCTAGGAACTCTTGTCTCTGTTCTGCTGCTTGCTGTCTCTGTTCTGTGGCTAATGTGGCGGCTTGTTGTTGCTGTTCCTTCATTATTATCTGGAAGAATTGGAACAGTTGAGCCTGACCATCCTGTGGTGTTGATGAGGCTGAGAGGTTCCCATTTGGTTGAACAGGAAAGTCAGATGGAACTTGATTATGAATCTGTCCATCTGGTCCTGAAAGTCTAGGATTCGTTGAGGTCTCTCCTTGAGTCTGACCATTGACTCCAGGAGTTGAGTCACCATCGACAACAGTACATCCCTTCTGCATATCCATTTCTCTGCAGGTGATGTACACAATGTTTAGAAGGATTACAGGGATCAAACAGAGTTGTAAAGTTGTTGGCGTAAAATATGGTCTTAGAAATATCTGCGTAAAGCAAAGAAGCGTAGGTAAGGTTTTAGAGTTGTCTGTGTAAAACAGAGACTCAAAAGAAGTCAACAAAATAGAGCTTCAAAACTGTTCGCGTAAAATAGGGCTTCAGAACTGTCTGGGAAAAGTCTGCGTAAAAGTTTATGTGTGAAAAGTCTATGCGTAAAAGATCGGATGCGTAAAAGATATGTGGCATAAAATCTGTCTGTAAAGTCTTGCTATACTTTCTAAGTAAAGCTTACGCAAAAGGTCTGTCCCTAAAATCTATACTTTGTGAGAAAAAATCTAACATACGTTATTGCGTAAAGTTGGTTTCGAGGAACTTTTTGTTTTTTTTGTTTTTTTTTCACGAACGAATTTGTCAGTCAAATCAGTAATCCTGACATCTGACAAAAGTACTGCTCGATGATCGAGAGGACGGCTATGATGATGATTTTGTACAGGGACCCAGGTTGTCGTTTAGCGGCATCTCTGATACACGTCGTTTTACGTATCCAATAAGGAAGAAAAGTTGGGGCTTCTGCATACGCTATCTACAGGAATGAGTTTTACGCTCAAGATAAAACAAAATCAGATGCTAAGTCAAAAGCTATTTCTGCACAGGGCTCGAGGTATATCTATGCATTTAATGCGCGAGATTTGGTTCTGACTGGTTTCAACTGGGAAAACTAAAACTAGGACAGTGGTAATACGCTCACTTCATCATCCTTCTATTTACGCCTAATCAAGCTATTTACGCTGGCTATTTACCTATGTGGATTGCTTGTTGTCTTATACGCTGGATTTAGGAACACTCTACAGCGTAAAATAGGCAATCTTCTACAGCTTAAGTAGGTAATCATAGATTAGCTTTCTACGCCAACAAGACAGTCAGTTTGGCCTTTTACGCCAATAAGAGTAAAGGGTTTTTGGCGTAAAATTTGAGGAAGAATGAAATTTTAGTCGAGTGTAAATGAGATCCTTATTCTCTATTCCTAGACACAGGCTTGTTTGGTACAGTTACGTAACCAAGATAATATATTCAGGACCTGCATGGGCCACCACCAAAAATATGTCACGCCCAGTCCCAAAATACGTAGGACAAGGAATACGTAACACGCCCAGCCGTATGTATATGAACTCCAATATATGGAAACCATATACACACGTACGCAGTAATATGAATATTAAATCCACAAGTGGTAATTTACTATCACAATAAGTCACACAGAATCTATATCTCATCTATAGCACAAATAAAGAGCTGAATAATAACTAGATATCCAAAATGAGTATCGAGTCTGTAGTCTGGGGCAAACAAATCCACTACAAAATGACTATATAAAGTAGCACAAAATCTCATAACAGTGGTAGTAGATCATAGGTACTCTAAGGGTAAGATCTCCTTGGCCAGGTACGTAGAGTCAGGTCCAGGTCCGTACTCCTGTGGGTACTCCTGCTCGTCCATATCTGGAAAGGGACCAGGTCCTCAGAGGGACGTAACAAGATACATAATAACATGCCAATAGAGTACAGATAAGTAAACATCCACTGGGTCGCCTATCCGTCTAAGTGAATACAGTTTGAGGACAACCTTGGAGTATATGGGAAAGTGTAGGCTAGACATAAGATGACGTAATTCACCAATCGTGACACTGGCTAGTATATGCCACATATGCCCCCCAGAACAAGGGCGCACTATAATATCAGGAACATGAAATCAGCATAGTGGAAATGGGTGTCCCATACGCCTACTAGTCGTCCTCCCCACCCAATGATCTAAGCATGTTGTATCCACAACACGAATAATACCTCTAGATAACTGCCAGGCCTACTAGCATACCAAGTTTCTATCAGCAGTCATCCCTAACGCACGGCTCTTATGTACGGGCGGCCAACCTAATATGTAGGTCGAGAGCTATATGAAACTCATAACTCGTGTTGCAACTGTGTCACGGCCAATGAACCAAAAATGCTCCATAATACTGGGATGTTCTCATAAACAAGGTCCAATGCAATTACATAATTAAAATAGAAACATGCTTCATATAAAATGTAAATAATAGTATTGTGGCAAGGTATACTTGCCGAACAAAGTTCTGGGTAGTGCACGTTTCAATAATGCTAAGGTGTGGTAAGAGGAAGTGAGGGTTTAGGATGTATAGTAACTATATATAGGAATAAAGAGGCAGTGGAATTTACTTAATGGTTAAGAAACTGTTGCCACTATTGTTTTCCTTTTATTGGTTTAGGTGTGCGGCTGAGGAAATTTTTTAAGGAGTGGTGGAATGAGAAACTTACACGTGTAGGTCAGGAAAGCAAAGCAAAGTTGAGTTTTGCTTCTGTTGCTGATATTTTCTAAAGGGTGTGGTTCTACGCGTGGTGAAAGGAATCTTTAAGGGATAAAGAATATTACGCAGGGAATTGCTTTTACGTGTAGGAAAAGAAAAGTTTATGCGTTTGAGTTATACGTGTGGGTTTTGCTACTGCTGCTATTATAATTACGCGCGGAGAAGGGAGGCAAAGTTTTACGCGGCTTTTGCTGCTATTGTGGATTTTACGCTGGGAAGTAGTATACGTGGATTCTGCTAAATGAATATTTACGCGGGGTGATGAGCTGCTACTTATTAACTCTTTCTTTTACGAGGAAAGGGTGGTTAACGGTTTACGGGTTTTTGGGTTTGATCAAATAGGAAATTCTATTTTCTCGATTATTCATAATTACTATAAATAATAAATTACATAATTAATATATAGAAATACGGTTTTCAGAATTAGGGTTCTTACAGATTTGACCGCTTCGGCCTTTGAGTTCTATTAGAGTTGAAGAACTCATGGCAAGTCATAATTCTAAAAATAATTTCTTTGAGGATCGTGTGGGAATTTTTGTAGTGGGTATGCCGGCTATTAGCTATCTCAGACACATTCGAACAAAGATCTCGTCTATAGCTTTGTTGGCAGGCTATTTTTTTATGGCTCGGAAGATGGGTGGTCCCTGGAGGTTTAGGCTCAGTGGATCATCTCTATAGGAATATTTTATTCACTGCAGTCTGTCTGGTTTTCAAGCAACGACTGGCATTTCTACCAGGTATATTGTACTTTTGAACGCTGGTTTACGTAAACTTGCTCATAATTTAGTTGTAGATCCTCGACGAGAGGAATTTCCTCGAACAGAGCTTCCATTTACATATCTGATGGGTTGGTTGATTTTATACAACAAGAGTTTGATGGCTCCCAGCTTGGCTTAGGCTGACGGTACATAATACCTATTCCTTTGTAGATATAGGCTTTCTAAATGGACCTATCCTACACTTTTCTAGACCAGGCGAGCTTTAAACATAGGAAATAGTTGGTGGTTTTACTGTATTGTCCACGCCATAGTAACTGAGAACCAAGGTTCAAGTTTTATTGATGAGGGAACCACCATATCAAGGTTGCCATCTGGGGACTTGTCATGGCTGATGTTTATCCGACCATCCCACTTGGTATATAGAAATGGCAACAGTTTCACTTTTGAACCATATTTACCTAGCCACTTTGTAAGGCAATTTGGCTATAATCAATTACACGTTGGAAATGCTACTCCGTGTCTTGCAAACTCTGGAGGTTTAATCAATGCCACCCGAGAATGGAGATATTTTATCATGGGTTGTATTTGAGCTACTTATACTTTTTCTGCACCCAGTCCTCCTTTACATTTACTGCATTCCTTTGCCAAATTTTATTATTTTATCAACAAGTTCCACAGGGATTTTAATATGTGGGTCAGCTTTCAAACACTAGAAGAAGGAGTCAATCCGAAACCAATAAGGCCTACTTTAGTCAAAGAGGAGGATGATGTGCCACTAGATGAGGTATTTGAGGCTCTTATACATGTACAACCAGATGCACCAATCCCTGCCATAGTGGTTCACAAATCTAGGAAGCATAAGATTACATCCTCTATAAAGGGCCAATCCGCCAAGAAGAGTTTTGTTGTCATAAAGCCTAGGAAGCCGAAATAAAAGATTTATGCTCCTTCAAGAAGGATTTTGTAAAACCCCTAATCCTAAAATCTGTATTTACTTTTTTATTATTAATTATTAATTTAATTGTAGTAATTATGAGAAAATTAGAAGAAATAGAATTTATTTAATTTTTAGTTTAGGTGTTTCTGCATTTAGGGGATTTATGGAACCATTAGGAATTTTCTCTAATTTATTTCATGTAGGAGACTCTTTGGACAGTTGCTAGCTTAATGGTATGCAATAATAAATTTCTAGAATTTTTCTATATATATATATATGTATATAGTTAATGCTTAAAAATTAAAATAGAAATAGAAAATAAGAAAAAGAAAGAAGAAAGAAGAAGAAGGAAAAACAAATAAAATTATAATGGATTATTAGACCCTAAACTACCTACCCAAACCCATTACCACCCAGACCCATTACCACCAAAACCCACTACCCATTTACCTAGGACCCGTTAAGACCCCCCCTTAAGTAATATATAAAGCAACAGCAGCAGCAATTAGAACAAAAGGATATCCCCCCCCCCGCGGCGCTGTAGCTATACCGAGCGACCGTGATTCCTTTCCTTCCTATATATATATTCACCACTCTTTCATAAACCCTAAACCTAAAACTCTCATCTCCTACTTCCCCTCGACCGCGCCGCCACCGGACCGACGTTCACCACCGCCTCCAGCCGTACAGAACCGCCGCACGACGGCCGCGACCCCGCGCAATCCCGCGTGCTGCAGTATGAACAGCAGGGTACCTGTGTTCAAGCTCTGTTTTTCGCGTCCCTGCTCGACCAAACTCGATCCCGTCTTTGCTGATATGATCCTTACCTATCCCCCTTCCATATCTATATGATAGTAGACCTCGAACAGCGCGTAACCCTATGCGAAAATAACGCCCAAGTTGATGAAAAAAGATAACTTTTGGGTATCGCAGAAAACTGGTAACTACCTATATTTCCGGATTCGTATCTCCCACCACAGAGATCCGAATTCAATTTTTTTTCGGCATGCTGAGACCACTTGACCTAGTTTAATTTCTCTTAATTATATTAATTTGTTAATTGTTGTATGTAGAATTAAACTAGTTGGAAAATCCCGAAAACATACTTTTTCTAGATTTCTAAAAACTACAAAACGGAGCATGTCCCACCAAACGAGACTGCCCCTTCGTGTACCAAGTGTATCAAAAGGTGCACGCAGTGTACCCAGACATGTGGACTTTCGCGGAAACGAATTTGGACGCGTATGCGCGTCGAAATCAGCCCGTATCCGCAGAAATTCCTCGTGTCGTAACTTTTTCAAAACTCCTGCACATTTAGTGCATGCTCGTCAGAATGCGATGAAACTTGCGCCATTGGACTCGTGGTATCGCGCTGGTCCTATGACCCAAGTTTTACGCAATTCTGAGACAGTTGACCAAGTTGCCTATTGGCGGGCCCCACGGTTGACTTTTTGGGCAAAATTGTGTTCGGCTCAGCGGAATCCACAGTTGACATACTGTTGAGTTCGTGCTAATATTTAGAGTTTGTTTGACCTATAATTTGTCCTATTTAGAGACCGTTACCCCTGGCACGCTTTTCGGTGCAAAATGGCCCATACGTGGACCCCACTTTGTGTCATACCCCGATCTCCCGCAGGCAATCGACCGTTCCCGCTTGGCAGAAATCACCCTCGCCAGCGCTCCCGCGGAACGATCGCTTGACTCATCCGGGCGTGATGCCGCACGAGCGTGAGCCACGCCCGTGCAAGGCCATGGTTCATTGGCTGGCGGTAAGAGTTCTAAGCCACAGAGTCGCACAGATTGTCCGAGTACAGCGGAGTCATGAACGTATAGCGATTCGGTAACAAGTTCTCTGAGTTGACAAATCTAGCGGAAGCATTGAAACACAAGTTGAACTAAAGCAAGCTCTTTTTGTTAATATGAACAAGTGTTACAGGCGGCGTATAGCCGAGATTACAAGTCGCTCAAGCCTCTCTCTCTGAAACAGTAAAAGTGTGCCAAGTGGCTACAATTGTGGAATGATTGTACTGGCGATGTTCAAGCGAGTTCGGGCTATGTTCCAACATTATGTCTTGTATATGTGCTTCTGTTCCGGACGCACCGTTGCAAGGCTTCAGAGGGAACTCCTGGCCTTAGCACGTACGAAGGAGGCATCCGCACCGAACGAGGTTCTCCCGCACCCTGCATATCAAACTGGTGGATTATCAGTACATTGAATGCACTGGTGGGGAAGATACTCGCCCGCTCGACAAATCCAAACACGTAATATAAGTTCCGTGCACAACAATTAAGTTGTCTTTCTAGTTGCCTTAGGATCAATTTCATACAAATATTGAATAGCCTATCGTGTCGGGCAGTGCGCCGTGCAACATGAGAGGAAATACGACGAGACTTACCAACTTACCATTTTACCTTCCCTGTCCAAGGCAAACATTGTCAATTCAAGCACGGGCAAGTATAAGCATTCAGGAGGCATAGCATATGCAAACACGAGGGTCGTTTTATCATGATCGTTCAGGTGTTCAGTTGTTTCTTGATGTGATGCAGTGACTCGCACGCGGATAGCTGCTAAGCGAGGATGACTTATCTATATGAACAGGAGTCACTAGCATAGCCATTTAGGACGATAGTCACTGGCGGTAATGGTATGCAGCGAAAGTACAAGGAGCTCTACATGCCATCCCGTCCAGCACAATGGACTATACAATACGGTTCAGTCACTGGATAGAATGTATGCAGCGAAAGAACAAGGGGCGCTACATTCTATCCCGTCCAGCACAATGGACTGTACAATAACGTGAGTTCCATCCGGATCGGATTGGTCCCAGTGCCCCGGTGACCGTCCGTGGAACTATACCTCATTTCCGAGTTGTCCGCGACATGCATAATTGGGGTCTTTCAATTATCACGAGATACACGAGAACACGAGAACATGCGTGCACTTAGAACAAGAGAACACGAGAACAACAGTGCACGGGAACACGAGTACACGAGTACACGGGATACTTGAATCTTGATTCTGTACAGTGAATATCTTGCCTTGATGCATTCCCCTGGTTCGGGGCTGCCTGGTGACCTAACGGTCCCGGATACTTGCAGGGTCAATCATGCACGGAACGACTACTTAGTAGTCTCACGGAGTTGGATGAAAATAAGACAACATTCAAGCAGACAAGCATGCATTTCTAAGGAACATAAGCAGGCACGTTGCTCGAACCCGAAGGTAAGCCGAGAAGTGAAACCGTTAAGGGACTTAGCATGCGAGGGTCTGAATATAAGCAGTATTTCATTTCCATGTTCTAGCAAGCAATACAGGTTAGGATTATTCCCTTAGCTAGGTGCGTTAGATTTTATTAGCATGCAGGGGGTGAATCACCTAACGACTAGCATAACATTCCATATTTTATGTGTGCTGGCTAAGCAAAGACAAGTTCACCGTAGCCACCCACCTTAGCGATGATTCACCTCGGTAGAGCGATACGCAGAGCGAGCCTCTGAAAGTCCAAGCCGGATTCCTGTAAGGGCAAGTCTGGATATCCTTTGCTTCTCCTTTGAGGCAAAGCGGGTCGGGACAGTTGTACTATTGCCGTTTGAAACGGCAGTCCGCTTGAGCAGAACGGGGTGTTACACTTTGTCCCAAAATTACCGCTTTGCCCCTGTGTCCAAATTGGACGAAAGGGAAGTGCTTTCTAGCTATTTTGCTTATTCTAGAATATTGGTGATATCTATTTCAGCATCCGGTAGCTTCTGGTCCTGTGTGTTGGACATCTGGATGTTACATTTTATAGCTTCTTGCCAGGCAAGTATACCTTGTCTTTGTTGTACTGTTTAAATTCAGTTATATTGTTAGTTGTATGTTTATTATTTTAGATTATATAACTGTGCACGTCCGAGAGAGACTCGGGTGCAGTCAACGAATGCGTTGACATTAGGACTTGTGTCTGACCTAGTGTCTAGTAGACCCACCTAAAATTGTGGAGTTATCGGTATGACTCCCAGGCCTTGACACTTTCCTTACACGTGTTGTGAGTCTCATATAGGGCATGGGCTTGCGTATCCGGCTGGCCACCTGTACGTGTAGGTCGTGCGACGGATAGGGTATAACTGCTAATAGTGATGCATGTTAGAAGACTTAGCAGTTATTAGCAGTCGGAGCATAGACTATTATAGTACGGTGGTCCAATCCTTGTCCTTGTTTGGTTGTAAGGTTGGGATATTGTTCTAACGATAGACTATGAGCCAAAGTTATGACGCCGATACTTGCACTTCGGCGTAGTAGCTAAAGCGTATTATGGATACAACATGTATAGATCATTGGGCGGGTAGGACGATTAGTAGGCATATGGGCCACCCACCTCCTTTATTGCAGATACCGCACTCTTTGGAGTGATACGGACGTATATATTATTGCAGATACCATGTCCCCTAGAGTGTTGGACCTTATATATGTACAGATATCTTATTCTTCGGAATGATGGACGTTACAGATACCACACTCTAGAGGACGTTGGACGTTATGTCTACGCCTACCCATACGTACCAAAGTTGTCCTTATATTGCATTTACTTAGATGGTTAGCACACCCCTTTTTATTTATTCAGTATTTACTTTATGGCATGCTTCTATGTATCTTGTTATGTCCCTCTGAGGACCTGGTCCCTTTCCAGGTGTATTATTCATGACTATTTGCATAAGTGCAGATCCGGACTGGCTACTTATATTCTGAGAAGGTCTTCTCTTCGAGTCTCAGTAGCTGGTAGTTGTTGTACTCATATTGTATTTGTCTTATTTATTCTTTATTCTAGCTCGGTAGTGGATTTGTTTCCATCCGACTGTCATCTTTAGATACTTTATATTGAGATCTAGTTCCATAGATATTGGTTATTCATTATATTTAATTTTCTGTGGATGAGATTAGATTATACCCTGTGATTTATGATGGTTTATACCACTGGTGAATTGTTATTCATATTACAGCGTACGTGTGTTATGGTTTACATATATTGGAGTGCCATATTCATATGGCTGGCATGCTTACGTGTCCTAGTCCTATGTATTTTGGGACTGGGGTATGACATATTTTTAGTGGTGGCCCATGCAGGTCGAGAGCATATTGTCTCGGTTATGTTACTGTACTGAGCAAGCCTGCAAATAGGATTAGAGTATAGGATCTCATCCACAATTGACTATGACTCGTATTTCTTCTAATCTGATTTATTTGAATAATTGCATCCTGCTTGATTCATGTGCTTCCCTATTAGTTCCTTGAGTCACCCTACTAGAATATTGGAATCCCTGTTGATAGGATGATAATTAGGGTAATATTCCTAATAGGAATACAACTAGAATATTGACACATCATTGAGTTTAGAATATCTCGTAAACCCTAGCATCCCTTATCTATAGACTGGTTTACCGTTATCCCTTGATATAATTATGAATGACTTGAGAGTAGTATAAATACTACTGGTTTGAAAATTTACCATAGTGTTTGACCCTAGTATTAAAGAACCAATAGAAATCCAAGGTTAAATATTGGGAATGAACCTAACCTTTATAGTGAGATAGTATTGGAAAACTATAAATTTAGATTCTTGTCTTGAGATTAGCAGACATTATCTTAGGAGACCTAGAGGAACGAATCTAATATTACCTATGATCATACCTCGAAAACATATATTAGCATACCACCTCCCCTTAGGAAAACCATGATGTCATCTAGAGTCTTTCTATTTAGTTTATATCTTGTTCTCCTGAAAACTTAGCACTCGCGAATTGTGCGATGATAAATTATTCTTCTCTTCACCTTTCAACTCGTGCCACCTGACACTTCTGATTTTAGGCCAGATGAATTCTCTTATGTTAAGGATATGTAGTTTGCCAGAATTATAGTTGTCAATGTTAAACTTTGAAAAGTTGTGCTTGATAGTTAGAATTTGATAGTTTTGAGTTGTTCTGGTAGATTATAACTTGATGATTACCCTTAGTTTTAAATCACGTAATTCGTATCCATAACCTAATATAGGTATGTCCTCTTTTCACTCAAGAACTAGTAGCTCTTCCATTCTTACTATTGACGCTTGTTCAATGAGCACTATGATCAAAACTTACGGTGACCATTACCGATATAATGTAATAGGATGATTTTCTTGTAAAGCCCAATAAGAGTTTATGCTTTATTTATAAGGACAATATTAATTTGTAGAATCTTCTTAAGACGGTCACAGTATTAGATAATTGTTATAAGTTGGGTAGTATGCCTCCCAACCTAGTATCACATAGTCCTCTTGACATATTATTGTAGTAATTGAACGACATTAACTATATACTAGCATAAGACGATAGTGTTAATTCAGACGGTGGAACTTAAAGGCCATACCCCTATTTTGTCGTCTAGCAGCTTAGACAAGGTGTTAGTACTACAACTGTAGAGACTGTAGAGTCTTCTTTTGCTTTGTTTGGGAACTTAAAATTATTTGTACCTTATTTTATCATGATCTAGTGCATTTATATTTTATATACTACCTTGACTTATGCTGCTATTTTATAGCCTAGTTTTGCAAGCTTATTCTTTTATCGACCTTGTTCATGATATATGTATTAGTGGATGCATACATTAATATATTTCAGAATCAGTGTATTAAAGTCTAGCTAACCTTGGTGCGCTTGGTTCGCCCTTCGTATAACTACTTTACATGGATTGAGATATATATAGTGTATGGTAGACGTATGTACTTGCCCTCTAAACATGCCTGAGCATATCGTATCAGTTACATGACTGTACTAACACGAGCATGTGAATAAGAAATTACCAAATAAGATTTCAATCTATAACTGCCTTGACAATTCCTTTTGAACTCCTTAAACACCTTGATCCCCATACTTCTATTCTATTCTATTACCTCCCCCTTGAACTCCTTATCATTGTTTTTCGTCTTTCCTTATTTCGGAAAGACGAAATCTCATGCTTAGTATAAGTTTGATATACAGATAGTACTAGATATACCCCATAGGCCAACCGCATTACTCGATGATGACTTTCCGTAATTAAGGGCATATCATAGGTAAAATTTTGGTGTTCAAACTTTTGAGGATCGAATAGCATGACTAAATAAGTTAAGGAAAATTTTTCTTAAGAGTATAGCCTTATATGATAGATGGGTAAATTCTAAGTTGGGTAAAAGTTGCATTGTCAACTTAAGAGGAATTTCTTTTATATCGTGATCAAGCAAGATTAGGTGGGGAGATTCAAGTCATTTTAATTTTGAATTTTTTTTTAAAAGAAGGACTATGATGATGAGGATTTAATAAATTTTGAAATATTGATAGTGAGAACCAAATATTTATACTTTGAGCACATGATCTAAAGTTTGAATGTTGAAGTTTGAATCATCGATTTAAATCTTGAGGATAAATATAGAATTCTAGGCTTGAACAATTGGTGAAGTAGATATAAAATTTTATAATTTGATGATTTGAATTAAAAGTTAAATTTTGATTGTTGGATTACATATTGGAAATATTGAGGATGTGAATTGAATTTAAAAATTTGAATAATACAAAATTTATAAGGAAAAATAGGAATAATATTGGATTAAAATTGAAGGAGATTATGATAGTTGGAGATCATGATGTAAAATTTATATGCGTTATTTAATTCTTGAAGATGTTATATGGATTTAATTTAAATTTGGATGTTGATGATTTAAAAATCGAGAAGAGATTACAATATGTAAATTTTGATTAAACAGAGGTTACATTCATTCTGAAAGTGATTGAGATGGATTAGAATATATTTTAAATTTGTAAGAGATTGTGATTGACTTGTCTTATATGCGAATGTGAAAGAATTAACAAATTATGCCTTATTTTAATTTCGAAGATAAAATTATTTTAAGTTGAGCAGATTATAAACTCCCTCCTCCAAAATTAGGCCTACATATCTTAGATAGAGAGATTAGGGCTAATTAGAATCCAATTAGAAATAGAATACCGTATTTTTATTTAATCTTTGTAATAATTAGATCACTTAGTGCACCTTTCTGTTGCTTCGATAAATTGGAGCACTACACTAGCCATTGCCTATCTACAAATTCTACACCCTTATCCTAGACATGCCCATCTTCCATTCTGACCTTTGTACAACTTATAATTAAGCTCCCTTGTGCTATATTTTGTTCGCGCAACATCGCCCCCTCATTTAAACCTAACCTTGCATTTTTAAAATAATGCAAATTATAGCCCTCCAAACATCCCCATGACAATTGGACTTAGTTTTAATTTCGAGGACAAAATTGTTATAAGTTGGGTAGGATGTAAAACCCCTAATCCTAAAATCAGTATTTATATTTTTTATTAATTATTAATTTAATTGTAGTAATTATGAACAAATTAGGAGAAATAGAATTTATTTAATTTTTATTTTAGGTGTTTGTGTATTTATGAGATTTATGTAACCCTTAGGAATTTTCTCTAATTTATTTCATGTAGGAGATCCTTTGGACAATTGCTAGCTTAATGGTATGTAATAATAAATTTCTAGAATTTTTCTATATATATATGTATATGTATGCATATAGTTAATGCTTAGAAATTAAATTAGAAATAGAAAATAAGAAAAAGAAAGAAGAAAGAAGAAGAAAGAAAAACAAATAAAATTATAATGGATTATTAGACCCTAAACAACCTACCAAAACCCATTACCACCAAAACCCACTACCCATTTACCTAGGACCCGTTAAGACCCCCCCTTAAGTAATATATAAAGCAACAGCAGCAGCAATTAGAACAAAAGGAAATCCCCCCCCCACGCGGCGTTGTAGCTATACCGTGCGACCGCGATTCCTTTCCTTCCTATATATATATTCACTGTCACGCCCCGATCTCCCGCAGGCAAATCGACCGTTCCTGCTAGGCGAGAATCACCGCGCCAGCGCTCCCGCGGAACTATCGCTTTGACCCATCCGGGCGTGATGCCGCACGATCGTGAGCCACGCCTGTGCAAGGCCGTGGTTCATCGGTTGGCGGTAAGAGTTCTAAGCCACAGAGTCGTACGAATTATTCGAGTGCAGCGGGGTCATAAATGCATAGGCGATTTGGTAACAGGTTCACTGAGTTGACAAAATATAGCGGAGGCATTGAATAACACAAGTTGAAGTAAAGCAGCTCTTTATTGATATAAAAATGTATCACAGGCGGCGCTTACCCGAGATTACAAGTCGCTCAAGCCTCTCTCTCTGAAACAGTAAAAGCGTGCCAAGTGGCTACAATTGTGGAAAGATTGTACAGGCGATGTTCAGGCGATATTCACAACATTATGTCTTATATATGTGCTTCAGTTTCGGACGTAGCGCTGCTTCGGAGTGATCTCTCCACGCTTTAGCACGTACTAAGAAGGCATCGACACCGAACGAGGTTCTCCCGTACCCTGCATACAAACTGGTGGATTATCATGACATTGAATGCACTGGTGGGGAAGCTACTCGCCCGCTCGACAAATCCACATATGTAATACAAGTTCCGTGCACCAACTATTAAGTTGTCTTTCTAGTTGCCTTAGAATCAGTTTCATGCAAGATTTGAATAGCCTAACTCGTGTGGCAGTGCGCCGTGCGACATGAGAGGAAACACGGCGATACTTACCAACTTACCATTTGTCCTTTTCCGTCCAAGGCAAACATTATTAATTCAAGCACGGGCAAGTATAAACATTTAGGAGCATAGCATATGCAAACACGAGAGTCGTTATATCATGATTGTTCAGGTGTTAAGTTGTTCTTTGATGCGATGCAATGACTCGCACGCGGATAGCCGCTAAGCGAGGATGACTTATTTATATGAACAATTATCGCTGGCATAGCCATAAAGGACGAGTTATAGTCACGGGATAGAAAATGCTATGCGACGCAGGTAGCTAGCCCCGCCACATGCCATCTTCATCCTCAATTCCAATTGACTAATCCATATGTTCCGTCCGGATCGGATCGGTCCCAGTGTCCCAGCGACCGTCCACAAAACCTCCAAAACCTTGTGCACCAAGTTGTCCGCGACATACAGGTCTAGGGTTATCCATATCCATTTCCATATCCATATCCATCACGATACAATCAATAACACGTGTACAGTCACGGATTCCGCTATGAACGAGCTTGGACAAGATTCTCGTTCAAGGTAAACATGATATGGTTCCAGTACAATATTCACTTTGCCTTGCTGCATGCCCCTGGTTCGGGGATGCCTTGGTGACCTAACGGTCCCGGATACAAGTAGGTTCATTTAGGCACGGAACGACTACTTAGTAGTCTTCCGGGGTTTGGATAAAAACAAGGCAACACACAAGCAGACAAGCATGTATTTGTATAAAACATAAGCAATCACGTTGGCTCGGGCCCGAAGGTAAGCCGAGAGGTGAAATCGTTAGCGGACTTCCCGAGCAACACGTTCTAGGTTAGCATGCGAGGGTCTGAACCTATATAAGTAATATTTTATTTCCATGTTCTAGCATAGCAATACAAGTTGGGATTTTTCCCTTAGCTAGGTGCGTTGGATTCTTATTAGCATGCAGGGGTGATTCACCTAGCGACTAGCATGTATCATTCCAGATTTTATATGTGCTGGCTAAGCAAAGACAAGTTCATAGTAGCCACCCACCTTAGCGATAATTCGCCTCGGTAGAGCGATACGTCAAGCGAGCCTCTGAAAGCCTAAGCTGAATTCCTGTTGGGACAAGTCTGGATATCCTTTGCTTCTCGTTTGAGGCAAAGCGGGTCAGGACATGCACTATTTCCGTTTGAAATGACAGTCCGCTTGAGCGGAACGGGATGTTACATCCTACCAAACTCAGAAAAAGTCTCGTCCTCGAGACTTATTGTGGATAAGAAGTATGTTTCAATCAATTTTGATTTAACGATACAAGGCTGAGGCAAACCTATACAAGTCGTTGTACTTATTTATTTGGATATTCACTTGTACAAGCATTCGAGATCAGCATATCGCTTTGTCTGGATCGTGCGCACATTCGAAGTGCACTTCTAGCGTGAACACGTCAACCGACTTAGCGATAGCGAAGTCTTAGCACTTGAGTTTCATATTTTCTTAAGTCTTGGATCGTGCACGAGTTCAAGGCATCCCTCAAACATATGCATTCAACCAAACTTAGAGATAGTGAAATCGGATAAGCTACTAGCGATAATCTCAAGGGTCTGCACAGGTTGGCACAAAGGCCACTCGCAGCACAAAATCATACAAGCAAGCATATCATTCAAAACGTATTTTGAAAGTATTTAGACTTATTGTTGGAACATGCCATCGAAGCATTTGAGATCAGCATATTGCTTTGTCTGGATCGTGCGCATATTCGAAGTGCACTTCTAGCGTGAACACGTCAACCGACTTAGCGATAGCGAAGTCTTAGCACTCGAGTTTCATATTTTCTTAAGTCTTGGATCGTGCACAAGTTCAAGGCGTCCCTCAAACATATGCATTCAACCAAACTTAGGGATAGTGAAATCGGACAAGCTACTAGCGATAATCTCAAGGGTCCGCACAGGTTGGCACAAAGGCCACTCACAGCACAAAATCATACAAGCAAGCATATCATTCAAAACGCATTTTGAAAGTATTTAGACTTATTGTTGGAATATCCCATCGAGGCATTGAGAGAGAGCGTGCACATAACCCACGAACGAGCTTTCGAAACTGAGATAATCGAAATGAAGTCCAAAGACGTAGAAGCCAGGCTCTGATACCATTATGTCACGCCCCGATCTCCCGCAGGTAAATCGGCCGTTCCCGCTAGGTGAGAATCATCGCGCCAGCGCTCCCGCAGAACGATCGCTTTGACCCATCCGGACGTGATACCGCACGAGCGTGAGCCACGCCCGTACAAGGCCATGGTTCATTGGCTAGCGGTAAGAGTTCTAAGCCACAGAGTCGCACGGATTGTCCGAGTACAGCGGGGTCATAAACGCATAGGCGATTTGGTAACAGGTTCACTGAGTCGACAAAATATAGCGGAAGCATTGAATAACACAAGTTGAAGTAAAGCAACTCTTTATTGATATAAACATGTGTTACAGGCGGCGCTTAGCCAAGATTATAAGTCGGTCAAGCCTCTCTCTCTGAAATAGTAAAAGCGTGCCAAGTGGCTACAATTATGGAATGGTTGTACAGGCGATGTCCAGGCGATGTTCACAATATTATGTCTTATATATGTGCTTCAGTTCCGGACGTAGGGCTGCTTCGTAGTGATCTCCACACCTTAGCACGCACTAAGGAGGTATCCGCACCGAACGTGGTTCTCCCGCACCCTGCATACAAACTGGTGGATTATCAGTACATTGTATGCACTGTGGGGAAGCTACTCCCCCGCTCGACAAATCCAAACACGTAATACAGGTTCCGTGTACCAACTATTAAGTTCTCTTTCTAGTTGCCTTAGGATCAGTTTCATGCAAGATTTGAATAGCCTAACTCGTGTGGTAGTGCGCCGTACGACATGAGAGGAAACACGGCGATACTTACCCACTTACCATTTGTCCTTCCCTGTCCAAGGCAAACATTATTAATTCAAGCACGGGCAAGTATAAACATTCAGGAGCATAGCATATGCAAACACGAGAGTCGTTATATCATGATCGTTCAGGTGTTCAGTTGTTCTTTGATGCGATGCAATGACTCGCACGCGGATAACCGCTAAGCGAGGATGACTTATCTATATGAACAATTATCGCTGGCATAGCCATAAAGGACGAGTTATAGTCACGGGATAGATAATGCTATGCGACGCAGGTAGCTAGCCCCGCCACATGCCATCTTCATCCTCAATTCTAATTGACTAATCCATATGTTTCGTCCGGATCGAATCGGTCCCAGTGCCCCAGCGACCGTCCGCAAACCTCCAAAACCTTGTGCACCAAGTTGTTCGCGACATGCAGGTCTAGGGTTATCCATATCGATTTATATATACATATTTATTTCCATATCAATATCCATCACGATACAATCAATAACACTAGTACAGTCACAGATTCTGCTATGAACGAGCTTGGACAAGATTCTCGTTCAAGGTAAACATGATATGGTTCCCGTACAATATTCACTTTGCCTTGCTGCATGCCCCTGGTTCGGGGATGCCTTGGTGACCTAACGGTCCCGGATACAAGCAGGTTCATTCAGGCAAGGAACGACTACTTAGTAGTCTCCCAGGGTTTGGATGAAAACAAGGCAACACACAAGTAGACAAGCATGCATTTGTATAAAACATAAGCAATCACGTTGGCTCGGGCCCGAAGGTAAGCCGAGAGGTGAAACCGTTAGGGGACTTCCCGAGCAACACGTTCTAGGTTAGCATGCGAGGGTCTGAACCTATATAAGTAATATTTCATTTCCATGTTCTAGCATAGCAATACAAGTTAGGATTTTTCCCTTAGCTAGGTGCGTTGGATTCTTATTAGCATGCAGGGTGATTCACCTAGCGACTAGTATATATCATTCCAGATTTTATGTGTGCTGGCTAAGCAAAGACAAGTTCACCGTAGCCACCCACCTTAGCGATGATTCGCCTCGGTAGAGCGATACGTCAAGCGAGCCTCTGAAAGCCTAAGCTGAATTCCTATTGGGACAAGTCTGGATATCCTTTGCTTCTCGTTTGAGGCAAAGCGGGTCAGGACATGCACTATTGCCGTTTGAAACAGCAGTCCGCTTGAGCGGAACGGGGTGTTACATTCACTACTCTTTCATAAAACCTAAACCTAAAACTCTCATCTCCTACTTTCCCTTGACCG
This sequence comes from Iris macrosiphon, assembly GCA_036927795.1. Taxonomy (NCBI): domain Eukaryota; kingdom Viridiplantae; phylum Streptophyta; class Magnoliopsida; order Asparagales; family Iridaceae; genus Iris; species Iris macrosiphon. Next base: position 36,506,718 of record JAYESA010000003.1, read on the forward strand.
CGCCGCCACCTTATCGCCGTTCACCGCCGCCTCCAGCCGCACAGAACTGCCGCACGACGACCACGACCCCACGCAACCCCGCGTGCTACAGTTTGAACAACAGGGTACCTGTGTTCAAGCTCTGTTTCTCGCACCCCTGCTCGACCAAACTCGACCCTGTCTTCGCTGGTATGATCCTCACCTATCCCCCTTCCATATCTATATGATAGTAGACCTCGAACAGCTCGTAACTATAGGCGAAAACAGCGCCCAAGTTGACAGAAAAAGACAACTTTTGGGTATCGCAGAAAACTGCGGAAACTACCTATGTTTCCAGATTCGTATTTCCTACCACAGAGATCCGAATTCGAATTTTCTTTTTGGTATGCGGAGACCACTTGACCTAGTTTAATTTTTGTTAATTATATTAATTTGTTAACTGCTGTATGTAGAATTAAACCTGTTGGAAAATCCCAAAAATATACTTTTTCCAGATTTCCAAAAACTACGAAACAGAGCGTACCCCACCAAACGGTACTGCCCCGTCGTGTACCAAGTATACCAAAGGGTGTGCGCAGTGTACCCAGACATATAGGCTTTCGCAGAAACATATTTGGACGCGTGTGCGCGTCAAAATCAGCCCGTATCCGCAAAAATTCTCCGTATCACAACTTTTGCAAAAGCCCTGTGCATTTAGTGCACGGTCGTCAGAATACGATGAAACTTGCGCCATTGGACTCGTGGTATCGCGCTGGTCCTGTGAACCAAGTTTCACGCAAATCTGAGATAGTTGACCAAGTCGCCTATTGGCGGGTCCCACGGTTGACTTTTTGGGCAAAATTGTGTTCGGCTCACCGGAATCCATAGTTGGACAAATAATTGAGTTTGTGCTGACATTTAGAGTTTGTTTGATCTATAATTTGTCCTATTTAGAGACCGTTACCCCTGGCACGCTTTTTGGTGCAAAGGCCCACACGTGGACCCTATTTTGTTTCGAAATTACCGTTTTGCCCCTCTATCCAAATTGGACGAAAGGAAAGTGCTTTCTAGATATTTTTTTTATTCTGGGAACATTGGTGATATCTATTTCAGCATCCGGAGATATTTGTTCTAAGGCCATATCTTCTGGTCCCGTGTGTTGGACATCTGGACGTTATATTTTGCAGCTTCTTGCCAGGCAAGTATACCTTGCCTTTATTGTACTGTTTAAATTCAGTTATATTGTTAGTTGCATGTTTATTATTTTAGATTATATAACTTTGCGCGACCGAGAGAGACTCGGGTGCAGTCAACGAATGCGTTGACGTTAGGACTTGTGTCTGACCTAGTGTCTAGTAGGCCCACCTAAAGTTATGGAGTTATCGGTATGACTCCCAGGCCTTGACACTTTCCTTACACGTGTTGTGAGTCTCATATAGGGCACGAACTTGCGTATCCGGCTGGCCACCTGTACATGTAGGTCGTACGACGGATAGGGTATAACTGCTAATAGTGATGCATGTTAGAAAACTTAGCAGTTATTAGCAGTCGAAGCATAGACTATTATAGTACGGTGGTCCAATCCTTGTCCTTGTTTGGTTGTAAGGTTGGGCTATTATTCTACGATAGACTATGAGCCAAAGTTACGACGCCGATACTTGTACTTCGGCGTAGAAGCTAAAGCGTGTTGTGGATACAATATGCATAGATCATTGGGCGGGAAGGATGATTAGTAGGCGTATGGGACACCCACCTCCTTTATTGCGGATACAACACTCTTCGGAGTGATATGGACGTATATATTATTGTAGATACCACGTTCCCTAGAGTGTTGGACGTTATATATATATAGATACCTCATTCTTCGGAATAATGGACGTTGCAGATACCACACTCTAGAGGACGTTGGACGTTATGCCTACGCCTACCCATACGTACCAAAGTTGTCCTCACAATGCATTCACTTACATGGTTAGCATACCCATTTTTATTTATTCAGTATTTACTTTATGGCATGCTTCTATGTATCTTGTTATGTCCCTCTGAGGACCTGGTCCCTTTCCAGGTGTATTGTTCATGAGTATTTGTAGGAGCGCAGATCCGGACTGGCTACTTATATTCCGAGAAGGTTTTCTTTTCGAGTCTCAGTAGCTGGTAGTTGTTGTACTCATATTGTATTTGTCTTGTTTATTCTTCATTCTAGTTCGGCAGTGGATTTGTTTCCATCCAACTGTCATCTTTAGATACTTTATATTGAGATCTAGTTTCATAGATATTGGTTATTCGTTATATTTGATTATCTGTGGATGAGATTAGATTATACCCTGTGATTTATGATGGTTTATACCACTGGTGAATTATTATTCATATTACACTGTACGTGTGTTATGGTTTCCATATATTGGAGTGCCATATTCATACGGCTGGCATGCTTACGTGTCCTAGTCCTACGTATTTTGGGACTGGAGCGTGACAGATTTTGATTAGCGAAATGATTAGTTCGCCGGAGTATCCTGGACCATTTGTCTCTTCTCCAGTGGTGCAGAGGATTAGCACTACCATCCCTCCCCCTGTTATTAATATAGGAATAAGTGTCGCCCCTGTTGCTGCAATATTTGATCTATTCTTGATGCTGCGGCTCAATTTATTCTGTCGATTGCATTCATACCTCCTCCGCCGATAGATTTTGTCACTAACACATTTCTATAGTAGGAACATTTTTTTGTCATTTGCATTATTATATACATATTGTGTTTATAGTTATATAATGTATACTTTATATATATTATACTTATTAATAATAATAGTTAATGGACTAGACTTGCTGTGACCATGGACTTAACATTAGACTAGTCATTTTGGACCCAACTAGTCAATTCCCTTTATTAATTAAAAACTAGTTAAACCCTCATTAGATTATAAAAATCTCACTAATTAAACTACTCTTCATGACAATCATAGATTGCATATTAGACTTTATGCATTGACTAAACCCTAGGTCTCTAAGTGGCCGGCCCTATACAGGAGAGGGGGAGCCTCCCTCAAGCTCCATTTAATGTTCATGAAACCCTAGATTTAGTTATTCCCCAAAACCCTCATTCCACCACCAAATTTCAGTAAATTAATCCCAAATCTCTTCATTTTACTCATCTAAGAAGCCTAGAAGCTTGCTTTCAATGAGCATTGGAGAAGAAGAAGTTTGTATTGGGAATCCTTGGCTTTGCATTGAGAATCAATCTTCCAATAGGTAAAATTCTGAAATCTCTCTTTTAAATTCTATTTTATTTGTTTTGTGGACCATTAGAAGCCCACCCATGGTTTATAAATACACATAAGGGGAGAGAATGAGTCTCTATTGGTTTTCATAGTATTTTCTTCATGGTGTTGTGTGCATACTTGGGATTTTGGTGTTTATGGATGTTTTTCTCCTATTTTTTATGATAATTATTTGTATTAGATATAAATAGATGTTTTTATTATGTATATTCATTATTAATAAAGTATTTGGGATTTTGGCATAAGATTGATAGAGTATCATGACACTAAAGAGAGTATCCCATTTTGGCAGTCACGCTTGTGCATGTGTGTGTATTGTGTTAGACTATGGTAAATATATTAGTGTGGGTGAGAAGTGCTGTGCTATAACTAATATAGGTTGGTGTATCAGTGTTAGGAAATTAGAAGGGTGGATGTGTATATCAACTTGAGAGCATAGCAAGTATTAAGGGGTTAGGCAAATGGTGTTTCACAACAGCAGTAGGGTTGTTGTCAGTTGCCATATTGGCACTACAGTATCATATGCGTGATGACCTGGTGCTGCTGATGTTTAGTGCAGTGGGGATTTTACCTAGTAGCAGCCTTGAGGAAAAAATCTGGAGGTAACAAGGAGTTAGTAAAGTGTTAAATATCAGTGGGTGATCAAAGGACTGGAGTCGAGAACATCAGTATTTTAGTTGGAGTTGGTGTTGGTAGAGTGTTAAGGCTTGAGCAGTAGTTATGTGAGAGGGGGTATATCAGGTATATAATTGCTTGTGTTTCAATGGTAGGAAATAGTGCAGCATAGTTCTTAATAAGAGAACTGAATACTGATATAATATAGGTGCTTCACTTGGTATAAGTGTTTAGGGAATTGGATAGTTTCATTGTGTAGTATTGAGCCATGACAGTAAGGGGGATTGATACCCAGGTGTATCAATAAGTAGAGGACTATTTCACTGATATACTCGTATCACAGAAGTGGAATCACTTTAAGTGTGAGATGAGGGAAAGTTTATGTATGGGATTAGGTGAGGTGAGTGAGTGGACATTGATACATTTGTGTCAGTGAGGTATCTAGGTATAAGGGTTATTGCTGATACATTAGAATATATCAGTCCACAATGAGTATTGTGATGTTATATAAGTATGTGTGTATTCCATGTGTACATGCATTTTTGCCAAAGCAATTAGCTGCATGTTTTGTATAAGTATCAGTAGGTGTTAGTTGATACTAGAGTTATGGATGTGTGCTATGCAAGTAAAGGAGTAGGGGTCGAGTATGTAGCAAATTATGTGATGTGGGTTTGGAGTTTGGGATTTGATGTTGAGTTTCTATACAACATTGATCTGAAAAATATTGGTGTATACCTGGGGGAGGGAGACTGATACTTAGTATCAATTAAATGTGAATATGAAGGATTAAACTCATTCCAACATAGGATAGGCAGTGTATGCTGGGGGAGAGGAGGGGGGGAGTATATCAAGAATACTCTTTGATACTTTTATTTTATATTTAGGTCTTCGTGATTCCATCTTGGACATCGATCCTCATTTGTTGCTCAAGACCACAGGTAAGTACATTCTCTGACAGTTTTTATTATTTTGATTATTAATATGATTCTAGTTGTAGTATATACTTGATTCCGACACAGGAGATATACGGGCTAGTCTCATAGATACCTGTCATGAGGAGTCATGATTGGATCCATCGTACTATCTGGGGACGAGGAAATATTAGCAAGTTACGTGATCAAACCCCACCTTACATGCATCATAGCTCACCCGCATATCACGTAGGGTATAGCCTGACCATTTACATGCCTCATAGCCTATTATATATGATTAGCCTAACTCTTGCTCTCATCATAGCTAACTAGATGGTTAGCCTGACCTCACATGTATCATATCCAATCTTATATATGAAGCCTGATCTAGTTCCAAGCCGATCACATAATAAACTAATATTTTACGACGCTTAGCTAGAATTTCTATTCTTTTATTCCATTTCATTCATTGCTAGTATTCACATATATCTGTTTTACTGCTAGTTAGTTCTATATGATGATTACATGTCTCTCCAGTATTCTTTATCTTTCAGTATTTCTTTTATCATGTATTTCCTTACATAGTTTTATAGTTTTTATTAATATAATTAAAATTGCTATTAGTGTTTGTGCTTCGCTCCAATTATAACTGAATAACATTTTTCAGAGGATCTTAAGGATTTTTGTCCTACCCATTATGGTTCAGGAGTAGATGATGATTACATCCCGGAGATTCCAGAGAAACCATTCCACATAGAGGAGACACCACCCGCAGTTGTTTAGACATCACTTAGCCTAGTTTATTTATGTATTGGATTATTCTAAACTTTAAGACTTGAGTTGTATTATGTTAAGACCTTATCTGTGTTGAGATAGTTAGCCTTGTTGTTATTATTTGAGATATTTTTCTAGACTTAAGTCAGAACTTCTTTTATATTATTTTTATATCTTTATCGTATTATTTACCCCTTTTATAGTTATTGTGATTGAGTACATTATGAATTGATGATCATATACATATTTATTGTCCTCCGTTTGGAGTTGAGATATGTTGACAGGTCAAATATTATTAATAGATAACTATGTTGGACCTAGACAACGTTCTACCGTCGATGTTGTGACGTAGGCTGGACGTACCCATGACTCATGCCCAATTTCCTGGTATGGGTCATGACAGATCTAAAGAACTAGGTTGCTCCGTCAGTGGATAAAAAGGCTCAACCTGCCATGAGAATTTCTTATTCCAGGGTTAGTGATAGCGGAGAAGACATTGGTGTAGAAATAATTTCACTTTTTTGTGTTGAAGTTGGTGAGCATGTTGAATTACAAGTTGACATTGCTGCTACATCCACCTAAGATATGCCTAGAAAGGACATTCAGGATCAGCCTCAATCTACTATAGTTACAGTTGGGCTTGAAGATACTACGGAGAAGATTGATACTGAAACTGTAGTTTCAGATGCGAGCATGACTATGATTGAGTACGATAATTTTCTCCTTCATGTTGATTCGTCTGAAGTAGAGGATTCGTTGACAGGCCTGAGGAATTCTTTGGAGGGGAAGACTCCTGAAGATGAGTATGTACCACCTGGTACTGGTACGTGTATCTCTATTCTTTCTATATCATAAATTCTTGCGTTGCATGCTTCATTGTCATAAATTCATGCAATGATAGCTCCGGCTAGCAGAGGCCAAGGTGTCACTTCTTTCTTTAGTTCAACGTATAACTATCTTAACTACAATATGTTATTTATTGATCAAATTGTTTATTAAAATTTTCTTTTTAGATGATGAAATTGTGGTAGGAGCTTCTCCGGAGAGGGCCGAAGAGATGGTTGTTTCGTAGTCTAAAACAACTTTTGTCACTGATATATCACGGTTTCGGCTACAAATATCATGTCAACACCACGAGTAGCTTCAACTGCTCTTGTGGTAGAAATGACCAGTGCTGCTGAAATGGCTTCTACTATTAGCCTGAGAGAACGAACAACGGATTTTTCTTCTTTTGTCTGCATTGTTGAGGCTACAACTGTCATGACAAATATCTTTGTTCATCATGGTCGAGGATTAGCTGAAATTGTCACGACTCCAAGTTCGAACACTCGCTTTAATGCTTTAGTAGAAGCTTATACATCTTCTTTCTACAGAACTCTGAAGGAGTTGATCAACCTGGTGCTTGAGAAAGGTTTATCCTTTGACGATATAAAAGATGCTAGCTTGCCCATCATTTATCTTATAAGAAATTTTAAGGATGAAGATAGGGCCGCTGCTATTAAGCAAGTCTAGATAGGCCTTGAGAAGCCTATTAATGAATATCTGCAGCTTAATAGTAGGGATATCTCGGCTCCAATTCAGACTGAATATGAATCAATTACTGCTGAGTTCATTGAACGTTAATGCACTTTCCAGGAGCATATGAAGATCCATGCTGAGAAAACTTTCCGAATAAATGCTTCTATGAAAGAGGTGACTTATTCTTTGTCTCTTCATCGTTCTTCCCATGATAAACATAATGAAAGGACGATTTAACTCAATGCTTAGATCCAAGAACTCAAAGCCCAGCTTAAGCAAGCGAGAGAGGAGTTAAAGGTGACTATGAACCAACGTCGGGAAGAACTGGTACATTATGACTTAGCAAGAGAACAGCTTTTGGAACTTAAGAATAACAAGATTGAGCTCGACCATGCACAAAATAAGATGATAGAGTTATATATTATTATGACTCATTTTGCTACAAATGACTCTAGAATGCTCGAAGCATGTAGGAGAGCGATATTGAACAAAGATCAACAACTAGCTCGACTGACACAGTTATTTCTTGATTTTTCTACTCCACCTGAGTAAAACCCATCTTATGCTCTTCTTTGTAAGTTTGCGCCACTGATAGACTACTAAAGATTCAATTCAAAAGACGATTTTTTAATGAAAATGAATTAAAATCTTCAAAGAATAATTTTTTGTTTTGGAGCCATTGATTTATTGCGTATCTACTATTAGATACAAATAATATATTACAATAAAAAAGAGATCAGAGGTAATATGGACGTGATATATTTTCAAATAGGATTCCACCAAATATATTTGCTCAATGGTATTATGGACATGGCAGAATAATTCTGTAGGAGAATTTGGTTGATTTATTACTTAAGGCATACTCGTACTGACTTTAAATGATAAATTTTATAAGATGCAAAACTATTAGAGGTGATATGGACGTGATAACTCACTAGTTTATTATACTGGAAAAGAGAAGAAAGATTAGTTCAAGGGTGAACCATTGTCTTCTCCTTAGGGGATAATAAATGGAATATAATTCAGAGATAATATGGACATGAATCACATTACACTTATTTACTGGTAAATAAACATATGAGATTATTTTCAACCCAACTAGAGATTAGGAATATGATATCCTTAACACAACTGGTCTTTAAGAATGTAATATCTTTGTTGGAGAGAATCATTTAGATGATCTCAACGGAAGTGTTCTGTTGGATCTGAGTATTGACCCACTAGGGAACCTTTGAGGATCCATTATCCATTTCTTATTCAAGAAGGAATATATGTAATAGTTCGAGATACCGTGTAGGCTAAAAGTTGCTGGAGATTAAAGATGTATTTGTTGTATATCTTATTTTAATCTGCTGGAGATGGAGAAGAATAAGTCGTGCTTAGACATAATACTTCTTTAGGAATTTGTCGTTGATAGGCATCATTATCAAATCTTCATTAGGATTAGTAAGCTTATAGGATCCGTTGGAGAATACTATCTCCACCACATGAGGACCTTCCCATTTAGCTTAGAATTTGCCTTTCCTCTTATGGGTTGTGATCATAGGTCTCCTAACTGCAAGGACCAATTCACCGACCGAGAATATTCTTACCTTGACCTTTCGATTAAAAATTTTAGAAATGCGTGCTTGGTATAGTTTAATACGCTGTTGAAAGTGCAGGCAATTTTTATCCAATGCTTCTAATTCTTGTAGGCAAAATCGATCATTATTCTCTATTATTAGCTTATTAGCAATGGCTATTATAAGAGAAGGTGTCTGAATTTCGAGCGGAAGAACTGATTCGTATCTGCAGACCAAAGAGAATGGCGTATAACCAGTTTGAGTTTGAACTGTTGTACGATAAGCCCATAAATACTCTCCTAGTTTCTTATTCCAATTGCGTTTATTTATTGAGACAAACTTTTTAAGGAGTTTGATTATAGTCTTGTTAAGGCTTCCGCTAAGCTATTGGCTGCTGGATTGAGGCTGTAGATGCTACATTCTGGATCCGATTCTTTTCACAGAATTAATAAAATGCTTGAATGGCAAATTATGACCCATTATCATGTATTATCCTCCGGGGAACACCGAAACGATAGATAACCTGGTGTTTGATGAAGTTAATTATGTTGGATATCTTAATTTTGATGAGCGGGACTGCTTCTACCCAATTGGAGAAGTAATCAGTTATTGCAAGTATAAAATGATGTCATCTAGAAGATGATGGGCTGATCAGACCAATAATATCCATTCTCTAAGCTTCAAAAGGCCAGAAGGCAGCTATAGGGTGTAAGAACTCTGTTGGTTGGTGGATAAAATCAACATAGGCTTGGCATAACTTGCACTTACGAGGTTAATCTACGGCATCTGCCACCATAGTGGGCCAATAATAACCTATTCTCCTGAGAGGTCTTATAATTTAGGACCTGGCTGATGTGCTCCACAGATGCCATCATGAGCTTCACGGAGTGATTGTCTAACTTCAGGATTGGAAAAACAACGTAACAATAATCTCTCGTAAGAACAACGATATAATATTTTGGATGAGGCGTCATAGTAGAATCGGAGTGAACGTCTTCTAATAGAAGTGGCTTCTTTTGGATTTTCTAGAAGAACCCCATAAGCAGCATAGTCTATAAAAGGGTCTCTCCAATCTTTATCCATGGAGGTTGACTTTATGACGTAACTCTGTTCAACGAGCAAGTTATTTTTTATACAGAATAATTCTTGTCCTGTTAGCATAATTGAGTGTCGTCTCTTTAGGGGTACGACCAATGATGCTACTAGGACAACCAAAGCATCTGCTTCCATATCCTGTAACCAAGGTACGTGTTCGATGAAGAACCCATTGAACGTAAAATCCAGTTCGATTGCTACTTGATGATAAGGGATTAGGTATTCATGCCGAACCTCGTACTCTCCCCTGATCATATTGACTATCAGCTTGGAATCTCTGTAGGCTTCCAGATATTCTACGTAAAATTCTTTAACTAATTGGATACCAATGAGTAGAGCATTGTATTCTACCACATTATTGGAATATGGTTCACTGAGAGAATATGCTCAATGAATGAGTAGTTTGTCAGGAGATACTAGGACTATATCCACTCCAGCTACTATGTTGCCTTTGGGTCCTATTCTTGATGCGCCATCAAAGAATAGTTGTCATGTGTCATCTTTTATGGCCATATTAGACTCTAAGACTTCATCTGGGATGTCATTGTATAATTTGGAAGTTTTTGGTACAGGATGAGCTGCCAGGAAGTCAGCTAGCGCTTGACCTTTCACTGCTTTTTTGGGATATATACAATATCATAAGGTGATAATAACATTGACCATGTGGCTTAATGAGAATTGAGTGTGCTTGGCTTAGTCATCAATACTGAAGGGGATTTACTCTAGATATGATAAGAATGGTTTGACCTGACACGTAATATCATATTTTCTGAATAAAAAACATCAATATGAGACATTCTTTTTCTACCGGATTGTATCAGTGTTTATCGCCGACCATTATTCGACTAATATAATAGATCGCTTGTTTATGGCCTTCCTCTGTGCAAGAAGTGCTCCTAGGGAGTGATCCATTGCTTGAACATACAACAAAAAAGGTTTTCCTACTATCCGAGATACCATAACTGGCAGATTTATTAAATATCGTTTGATGTCATCGAATGCTTGTTGACATGCTCCATTCCAGACAAAGGATATGCCTTTCTTCATTAACTGAGTGAAGGCTTGGCATTGTCTCGAGAGATTGGAGATGAATCTCCTAACATATGCTAGACGACCTTGCAGACCACGAAGTTCTTTGAGATTACGTGGAGGTTGCATTTCGAGGATAGCTTTGATTTTATCGAGATCAATGTGAATACCTTTGGAGGTTATAATAAATCTGAGGAACTTGCCACTGGAGACTCCCAGAAAGGATTTAGTTGGATTCATATTCAATTGATGATGACACATTAATTCGAACACAGTCTTCACACCTTGAAGGTGATTATCTTTAAGATGGCTCTTGACAGCAATATCATCCACGTAGCATTCTACTATTTCTCGTAAATGCTTCAGGAAAATTATACTCATGGCTCGTTATAACACTCGTCTCACAGTATTCGTATTTTATGCGGATACGTATTTTTTTGCTAATTATTGCATTTTATTCGATCTCGAGGAAGCTCAAAATTTTTTATAATTAAAACTTTACTACTTGACCGGTATACCGATGGTATACTACAACATACAGACGGTATACTTTTCGGCAAATATTTGTTTCAAATTTTGAGATTTTTTTATTTATAAATAGTACTAGAGTTATTTTATTTCTTTCTTTTCCTTTCTCTCTCTTCTCTTCTTCATTTCTCTCTCGAGCTTGGAGCATGATTGAGACCTTGAGTTTGGTTTCTGAACCCCTTCATGGTAGTAGACTAGAAGTTTTAGGTCGGGAACTTGCTTTAGGCAAGTATACCTTGTCGATTTTGTGAACTTCTTTTACTTTATGTCATTTTACTTTCTTGGAGCTTTGTTTATTTCTTTTTAGCTTAGACTTGCTTTACTATTATTATACATATCATAATTTTTAGCCTAGTGACAGTCTAGGTTTTGATTTCTGGTAGAATCTTGTTCCGTCCTTTTTGGTAACTCTGTAATAAAAATGGTACCGGAGTTGTGACCGTGAAATTTAGTATATATTGTGATATGAGACTAATCCTAGACTTGAATTCTTGTTAGACTTGGTTCTGGTAGTTTTTGGGTTTGATTTGGGTTCCGAGAATCAGACTTGACTTAACCATGTTGATTATTGAAAACCGGCATACCGAAGGTATACTACAGTATACCGACGGTATACCGATTTCGACCAACTTGGATTTCTAGGTATTTTTTCTATGAACCCTATCGGAATACCAACGGAGTACCATAATATATCGACGATATAACGATCCTTGCCGACAATGTTAACTGACTTCAGGATATTTGTCTTGGTCGGCATACTGATGGTATACTATAGTTTATCGACGATATACCAATTTGTGGAACTTTATTTTCCAGTAACTTTTTGACTACTTGGAACGGCAAACCGTTGGTATAATACAGTATACCGGCGGTGGTATACTAATTTATTGCAATCCATAACTTGCTGTATTTTTCTATCTCTGGACCGGTATACCAACGGTGTATTATACTGTACCGACGATATACCGATCGTGCACTTTCTTTTTGAATTTTTTGTTTTTGTGATTTTGTTATGATACTTCAAGATTTTGCTTGGACACACGATGACTTGACCTGAATAGACATGAACTTACATGGCTTTAGATGACTTGACTTGGATTTGCATGATTTTACCCGACTTTGCCCGACTACACGTGTTGGCATGATTGACTGGACTTGACTTGACTTGGCATGGCTTTACATGGCTTCATCGGACATGGCTTGACTTGGTTTAACTTGGCTTCATCTGGATTGACCTGGCTTCACTTGGCTTTACCTGATTTCACTTGGTTTAACATGGCTTGGTTGTTATCTTAGATTACATGAGTCCTTTTGTGCAATATATATTAAAATTATTTATGTTACTAGTAGAACTTGTTTTGTTGCATCATGTATAGGATGGATTCTGTGGAATGTCACACCCGGATTCACACAAGAAACTACTAGGGGTTACTAACTAGAGATTCACTTAGTACATGTCTAGGAATTTTCCTAGATTGCATGCAGTCTCGGTTATTCATACTATTATCTTGAGAAGTATCAGTGGTTTATATTGTGGAGTATCTTAAGGAGTATCCGGTGCTAGTTTGTGAATATGGATATCCCGGACAGATGCAGGCGCATGCCATCAGAAGGAACTCTAGTTTCATATTGCATTAAAATTTTTAGTAATTAGGATTGTGATAACCCTAGTTAGCTAAAGTATCAAGCTGTACTTATATGAATTATCATGATTGATGGATGATGGTTAGTCTAGGCTTTACATGATCCCACTTTTATTTTCTACACTTGTTACTCTATTTCTTATTAGTTCAGGATATGTTTCATTGCAGGTTTACAGTATTTCTTTTATTATCCTGTGATTATTTACATTCTGTCTTTACTTTTAATATTTTTATTGCTTGTGTTTTTGGTTTAAGTTCCTAGATTGGCTTTCTTTGTGGTACTTGCTATTTGGGGGTCTGACCCACTAGTTTTGCATGGCTAGATCCAGTAGCAACATTGGAGGATCTTTTATACTTTTTTGAGGATGGTGGAAACTAGGAGCCCCAGACCGCTTGAGTGGGTTTCCTTACTTCCCCAATATGATGTACATTCAATTTTTGTCGGCATTTAGCTACCGAGCACATATTTAGCTCTTGTTTTAGTTTGACCAGTTAGCCTACAGGTAATAGCATGATTGACATATCCTAGGGTTGATCATGTATGACCCAAATTCTGGCTAGTTTATTCATTTTGTGTTTACTAGCATCATGATCATCTGTATATTATAGTTTGGAAAATTTTACTATTATATTGCAGTTGATCTTACATCTTATTATTATTCATATTGTTCTTGTGATCGAGACATTATGGTTTATTGTACCTATACATGACTGTTGGTTTGTAGTAGTGACCCCTCATGTCTTACAACTTTACTGTATATGCGGAGTATCAGTATGCTCTAAGTATACCTAGCTGGCCTTAGTAGCCCCCTCTCCAGTATTCTGGTTTTATGATGTGACATAGTTTTAGTGGTGGCCCATGTAGGTATGTCTGAGCGGATTATGTTTGTCTGAACATATTTGATCTAATTTTTACAGATATATGTGGGTTGTTGTTGTTGCTAGATGTCTCAATCCTAAAATATTCTCCTTGATCCTTAGTTATTTTCTTTATCCCTGATTCGTGTGTAGAAGCATGAAAAATAAGCTGGGAGGATCTACGCAGCCTCTTGATGCAGAGCAGCGTAAACAGAGGCCTTCAGAGCCATCAAGCATGCAACAGAGCTTTCTCCTCTAAAATACAGCATGAAGTATAAGCTCAAAGGACCATCCGCGTAAGTGCAGTATGTCCAGGCCATTCCAGCGTAAGACAGAGTTCTTCATTGCCTCCATGGCGTAAAACTCAGCCGCTCTCAAAGCAGCGTTAATGCGTACGAGGAACGCTTTATTTTCCCCGAAATGAACCTGTCAAGTCACGCAGTGAACCTGGCCTCTGACTCCTGACAAAAAGTGCTGCACGGCTACCTAGACGACAGCTAGAAACGATGGCAGACCCCTCGGGACGCGCCCACAGTATGATGGCGGATCTCGACATTTAATGCAGAGGATTTGGTTAAAATATCACCAAACCGTCGGTTACCAAAGTCCCCCCAGCGTAAACCGCTCTTTCGCGTATAAAGGAATACGCTGCCTTGTTTTACACAGGCAAACATGAGCTGTTTTACGTTCCGCAGTAGACAAACCGCCTGCCATGTCAAAAGCTACACTTCGTACAGGGCCCGAGGCACGTCTCTACGTCAAATTGTACAGAGCGGTGACAGTTTTCCTCAAGACACATCTCTGCGACGGATGCTCAGAAGGGCTGCAGACCTTCAAAACATGTCTCCACATTTAATGCACATGATGGTGGCAAATCTCTGTAAGAGATTTGATTACACCTTCGAAAGCCGTAATTTCGGCGAAGACGTCCACATCAACACTCTGGCACGGTACGCAGCGGCTTCTACGCCCATCCAGGATCTGTGCTCATTCGGCTTCAAACGCCCACTCAGTCTCTACGACCATTCGGCTTCTATGCCTGTTCAGCTTCTATGCCTGTTCGGCTTCTATGCCCATTCGGCTTCTACGCCTGTTCGGCTTCTATGCCTATTTTGGCTTCTACGCCACGGGTGACAGTCATTTGGCTTCTACGCCAACCTCTTCTACACAAGGGATACCTACCTACGTGGCTTCTACGCCATGATTTTTGCAGCAGATATACGCGTTTTGTCCCCTTAGTTGGACACGTGTCACATGCTCACTCAAAAGGTCATTTATGCGCAGGCATTGGTTATTTTAACTGTTGTATAAAAGGGTGCTGTACTGTCCACTCCTCGGTTGTTACACCGACGGAGTGGTCACTGTCACCAAAACTCTATAAATAGAGACCCCTATCAATAGGGAACAAGGTCGACAATTTGGAAGATCGAACCAGGTCGGAGAATTGGTAAAAAAAAAGAGAGGGAGAGAGAGAAAGAAGGAGAAGGAGAGAAGAGTCCGGAGCTCAAAGAGTAGGGGTCGACGGCTCTGGCACCGTGCATCCACCCTCCTTCGCAGCCTTCGAAGCCGCTACCCATCTTCCACGGCACTTCTTCAACATCGTGTAGTCCAAGGGCTAAAGTGATCGACTGCAGATCAGACACCTATAGCAATTTATACCCAGATTAAATAAATTGTACTCCCGCATCCTCGTATAGGATCGAATTATACAAGTTTGTTTGTAAACCAAAGGGCACGGGTCTCGTATAAACCCTGTCATTAAAATACACTTTCATTCTTTCGTTTAATACCACAAACAAGATGGCGACTCTGCTGGGGACGTCTTTCTCTTCTGACGAGGAAGTAATTTCTCAACACGATGCGGTATCTGTGGGATCCGTAAAGAAGACACTGGTCGTCCAATTCGACCAGTCTGCCTACGAAGACATGCTTCGGACTGGGGGTAGCTCTCACTCTCTCTCCGTCCAAGACAACAGGAAGCCGCGCAAAGTGTGGATGCCCAAGACATCCTCCGCCGTTCCTATGGACTCTCCGATCTCTCTGATCTCTCCGACCAATGAGGTGGTAGCATCGCTCCCTCCGTGCCCCGCACGTAAAATTCAGTCTCCCGTTACGCGCGGTACAGACAAAACTTCGGACAAAGCCTCAGCGCTAACCCAGGAGTATCCACTGCGCTTTACGCGCAGAAATTAGTCTCCCACTACGCGCGGTACAGACAAAACTTCGGGCAAAGTCTCAGCGCTAACCCAGGAGTACCCACTGCACTTTACGCGCAGAAATCAGTCTCCCGCTACGCGCGGTGCAGACAAAGCTTCGGGCAAAGCCTCCGCGCTAACCCAGAAGTATCCACTGTGCTCTACGCGTAGGAACCAGTCTCCCGCTACGCGCGGTACAGACCAAACTTTTGGTGATGCCTCAGCGCCAGGACAGACAACATCTGACCTCTATGAGGAATCAGATGAACGCCGTAATTTCCGCAAAGGGAAGCAGGCAGCGGAATACTCGACTCCTCGGTCGTTACGCCAGCGAAGGAGCAATCTGCCTACCCTCCGGATTATGCGAGAAGCCGACGGCCAGCCGATGACCTCTTCAGCCTTATGCCACTCTGAGCGAATCTCTAATTTATGCCAGGAACAGTCCCCCGGCGTAAAACAAGCTCAGATTGCGGAAAGACACCCTCCCAGGGGATTATCCGCCGCCCAGATGGCCAACCTGTTGTATACGGGTGGTATAGGGAAAACTGGGGTGCCCAGTCTCCGCGTACCCGCTGATGGGGATAGAAGATACAAGCCTTCGTCTTCCTCTTCGGTAAATCCTCTTGACCTGGGTACCCGTCTAATCCAAAAAGACAAAGACAGGAGCCGTAAACAGGTTTTAGAACCCCTGACCATCAAACGGGGGGAGATCGTATGGGAAGATGCATCAACATCTAATGTCATCATGATGTATGAACCATATGAATATGATGCCTTTATTGTCCCTCCTACCCACGGCGATCAACATCCAATAATCTTCAAACACAAGCAGAACGGTCCGGTTGAACAGAAAGAATTCCGCGAGCCTGAGAGTGGGAAAATACAAATCCATAGGTATAGCCCACAAGCTTTGAAGATTATACAGAACATGGGTTATGATCTGAAATCAAAGCAAGGCCTCAACTATGGAAAGGGTAGACGAACACCATTGCAGGGTAATTCTCGCCATCAGCAAGCTCGTTTCGGATTGGGATATGCTGCTAATCCCAAAACTTCAAAATCTAATCCTGTACGACCAGAGACAACTCCTGCTGAATCAGTTTCTATGACCAGGGACCACAGCGTGTCTGGGGGTAACTCGCCTCGATGAAACAAAGCAGCGTCCAAGGCTAGGGGCAGAATGTCCACAGGATCCGAAGATGGCGTCACAACGGCTATCTTCCCGGAAGACCGTGAAACTCAGGCATCAAAAGCCCCACGACCAAAAGGAACTTTCTCCTTCAAAGAAGATGACATAATTGAAATCTTCAATATATTAAGGAAGGAACGTAAGCTCCAGCTACCCGACATCAGATATCCTGAGAGGGCCGGCAGAATCGATGACCCAGATTATTGCCTCTTCCATCGGTACACTCATCACCCTACGAGGGCCTGCTATGTGCTAAAAAGGAGAATTCAGGAATTAATCGATGCCAAGGTCATCACTCTGCGTCTATGAAAAAAACAAGGAAACGGTCACTACGGCAGAGTAGCAGATGTGTGCCTCCCTCCCCGATGGAGTCACAATCACAAAGTTTGTCATGTTCATATTACCTCTGAATAAACTTTCGACCATCAATTATCATGTCCATATTATCTCTGATATCGATTGTCGTCTACACTTAACATTCGTACTTAAATTCTAAAGTACGCCAGTAATGTTAAGTCCACAAAAAATTGCCATGTCCATATTACCTCTGAACAGATGTGTGCCTCCCTCCCCGATGGAGTCACAATCACAAAGTTTGTCATGTTCATATTACCTCTGAATAAATATTCGACCATCAATTATCATATTACCTCTGATATCGATTGTCGTCTACACTTAACATTCGTACTTAAATTTTAAAGTACGCCAGTAATGTTAAGTCCACAAAAAATTGCCATGTCCATATTACCTCTGAGCAGATGTGTGCCTCCCTCCCCGATGGAGTCATAATCACAAAGTTTGTCATGTTCATATTACCTCAGAATAAACTTTCGACCATCAATTATCATGTCCATATTACCTCTAATATCGATAATCGTCTACACTTAACATTCGTACTTAAATTCTAAAGTACGCCAGTAATGTTAAGTCCACAAAAATTGCCATGTCCATATTACCTCTGAGCAGATATGAGCCTCCCTCCCCGATGGAGTCATAATCACAAAGTTTGTCATGTTCATATTACCTCTGAATAAACTTTCGACCATCAATTATCATGTCCATATTACCTCTGATATCGATTGTCGTCTACACTTAACATTCGTACTTAAATTTTAATGTACGCCAGTAATGTTAAGTCCACAAAAATCGCCATGTCCATATCACCTCTGAGCAAGTATATAGACCACTCACCATGACGAAGTAGAACCAATAGCACAAAAATTCTTAGAAGCTATAAACTCCTACCGTCCGTATGTCTGGGAAGTGGTGTCATCGTCCAACGTTGTCACGACATATGGGCCACACGAGGATTCTATCTTCATCGTCCCGCCTACCTGCAGCAGCCAGCGTTCGATAGTCTTCGGCCGCATGCACAATCAACCGACTGCCCAGGAAGATCCTTTCGACAACGATACTGGGAGAATATAGGTTCACCGATGCAGCCCTCAAGTACTGAAGATCATGTAAAACATGGGCTACGACTTAAAGCGGAAGCCAGGCCTCAACTACGAAAGAGGCAGACGAACGCCGCCGCGCGGCAACACCCGCTATCAACAGACCCGTTTCGGATTAGGATATGCCACCGCCCTTGCGACTTCTAAGTCAGACGAGGACATCTCTTCCTCCTCCCAGAATGGCTCGTCGCCCCTCGACTCACCTGATGCTCTCGAACAAACACTATCAGTAAATATGGTGGTGACAGATCCCTCAGGAGCAGATGAGCAGGATTCGGAACCGTTTGAGAATGACTCTTAGGCTCAGCAAATGGATACACAGTGGAAATTCTGCTTTGAGCAAAGAGAACCTCCCACCAAAGACGAAGTTATCCAGATCGATGTTGGGGGTGAACCTTCGCCGAAGCCAATATTTATCAGTAACAACCTTCCCCCAGCTGAAAGGGAAGAAGTTATACAGCTGATAAAGGAATACATCGACGTCTTTGCATGGAATTATGAGGACATGCCAGGCCTAGACCCAAAAGTAGCTACTCACAAGCTCAATATATTGACCGATTCGAAGCCAGTAAAGCAGCACCAACGCCGGTTCCGCCTAGATATGATGGATGCCATCGAAGCTGAAGTCAAGAAGTTGATAGCCTGCAGTTTCATCCGGAAAGAACAACATCCCGACTGGGTCACCAATGTTATCCCAGTCATAAAGAAAAATGGAAAGGTACGTATCTGCATCGATTACCGAGATCTGAATGCGGCCTGCCCTAAGGATGAATTCCCTTTTCCCATCACGGACATCATGATCGACAACACCTGCGGCTTCGAACGCATTTCTTTCATGGACGGGTTCTCAGGGTACAATCAGATCAAGATACATCCTGAAGACGAGAAGCACACCGCCTTTCGGACACCATTGGGAGTATATTGCTACACGGTCATGCCCTTCGGATTGAAGAATGCCGGGGCTACATACCAACGAGCTATGAGTAACATATTCCACGAGCATTTACGTAAAATAGTGGAATATTACATGGACGACATAGCCGTCAAGAGCCGCCTCAAAGGTGATCACATTCAAGACCTGAGGACGGTATTCGAGTTAATGTGCCAACATCAACTCAAGATGAACCCTACGAAGTCCTTCCGGGGTGTATCTAGTAGCAAATTCCTGGGATTTGTCATTACTGCCAAAGATATCCAAGTGGACCCTGATAAAGTCCAGGCAATCGTGGAAATGCGACCGCCCCGTAATCTGAGGGAACTCAGGGGATTTCAAGGACGTCTGGCTTACATCCGGCGATTCATATCCAACCTCTCGGGAAGATGTCAGCCCTTCTCTCATCTCATGAAGAAAGGTGTATCCTTCGTATGGGACGAAACTTGCCTGCAAGCGTTCGGAGATATCAAGCGCTACCTCACCAGTCCACCAGTTCTGGTGCCTCCCGTTATGGGAAAATCGTTCTTGCTGTACGTCCGAGCAATGGATCATTCGCTATGAGCTCTTCTCGCACAGAAGAACGATGTAGGGCATGAACAGGCTATCTACTACCTCAGCAGGATGATGGTCGGAGCCGAACACCGGTACAACCCAGTGGAGAAAGAATGCTTGGCTCTGATATTCGCTATCCAAAAGATGCGGCACTACGTCACCGGCCAGACTATCCACATCATCTCCAGGATTAACCCTCTTCGAATACTGATGAGCAAGCTGAGCGTTATTAATTCCCGACTCGCAACTTGGGCGATGCTGTTAACACCATATGACATGGTATACGTACCGCAGAAGTCCATCAAAGGCCAAGCGCTAGCCGACTTCCTAGCTGCTCACCCGATCCCGGAGGCCTCCAAATTATACGAAGACATTCCCGACGAAGTTGCAGAATGTAATTCCGCAATAAAAGGTGACGCATGGCAACTGTTCTTCGACGGCGCCTCCAGAACCGGTCCTAAGGGAAACATCGTTTCGGGAGTGGGAGTCGTCCTGGTCGCCCCTGATAAGCTCGTCATCTACAGAGCATATTCTCTTAGCGAGCCCTGCTCCAACAATGTGGCGGAGTACAACGCTCTACTAATAGGGCTCCAACTTGCTAAAGAGCTGGGGGTAGAGTCCCTGGAAGCTTTCGGTGATTCTCTGCTTATCGTCAATCAAGTCAGGGGAATATATGAAGTCCGGAATCCAGACCTCATCCCCTATCACCAAGCGACAGTCGAGATAGCCATGACATTCAAGGAGTTCTTCCTAGAGCATGTACCTCGATCTCAGAATCTGGAAGCTGATCCCCTAGCCAGTCTAGCGGCAGATTTAGCAACTCCCGTAAGAAGGCAGGATTCGGTAATCCTTCTTAACAGAGACTTGTTCTGTGTGAAGAACAGTTGTCACATAGAACGCAGCTACGCTGTCAATACCGATCCTCCTACGAGAGATTGGACAAGTCCCTTCATAGATTTTGTGGCATACGAAATCTTGCCGGAGGACCCCAAAGAAGCAGTATCCGTCAAGAGACGATCACTACGCTTCTACTTCGATGCATCTTCACAAAGCCTATATCGCCGAACCTACGACGGATTACTATTGAGATGCCTCTCTAACGACGAAGCACAGCAGATTATCTGTGAAGCTCACGACGGCGTGTGTGGAGCGCATCAACCCGGTCCTAAAGCTACAGGATCGCATCAGAAGAATGGGCTATTACTGGCCTACTATGATCGCAGATACAATACGGTATGCAAGATATTGTAGAGTCTGTCAGGTTCATGCACACTTCATACATCAACCGTCCGAACATCTATATCACACGGTCACATCCTGGCCTTTCGAAGCATGGGGTATGGATATCATCGGTCCTATTCACCCATCTTCTTCCAGGGGTCACCAGTTCATACTGGCCATCACGAATTACTTCTCCAAATGGGCAGAGACAATCCCTCTCGCTGAGGTAAAGGCATCTAATATGATCAGCTTCATCAAGCATCACGTCATTTATCGCTTCGGGGTACCCCGGAGGATAATTTATGACAATGGACCTCAGTTCATCAGCCAAGCATTTTATCGGTTTTACGATAAAAATCGAATACGCAATATTGCCTCTACGGCATACTATCCAGCAGCTAATGGTTTGGCGGAAGTTTTCAACAAAACCATTATCAAACTCTTGAAGAAATTCGTCTCTTCAAACAAAAGAGACTGGAACGAGAAGCTGGGCGAATGTCTCTGGGCATACCGTACAACGGTACAGACGCCGACAGGCTGTACCCCGTTTTCGCTGGTCTACAGAAGTGAAACGGTTCTACCCATTGAAATCCAGATCCCGTCGCTCAGGATAGCCGTAACTAATGAGCTGACTCGAGAAAAGAATGACCTGTTAAGGCTCCAAGAGCTGGAAGGATTAGACGAGAAATGCCTCCAAGCTCAATAGCGCATCGCGCTCTACCAAGCACGCATTTCCAGAGCTTTCAATCATAAAGTGAAGGAAAGGGTGTTCAAAGTCGGCGAGCTAGTTCTAACCGTTAGAAGGCCGATGATTCTTACTCACAGAAGTAAAGGCAAATTTCAGCCCAAGTGGGAAGGCCCTTATGTGATCGAGACAACGTTCTCGAATGGCGCTTACAGGTTAGCCCAGCCTAACGGAGACCTGTTAATGGCTCCTATCAATGGTAAATTCCTGAAGAGGTACTATGCTTAATCTTCCCCGCTCAAGTGGAATATGGCGAGGATCTCGATTCTGACAAAACTACTTCCAAAACACAATTAGTTGGGTTACACTCTATCATGTCCGTAAGACCTCTGAATAGATGTCCCGCTAAAAGGTTATCGAGAGTTTATCATGTCCATACTACCTCTGATATTACTCTCGCCTAAAAACTGTCATTTACATTCCGAAATGACGGGTCCACAAAAGTTAGAAAGGAGTCGCCTTTATTTATTCCCAAAAGGGAGGCAGAATTACATCTGGGCAAGCAAAAAGGGAAAGAATGCATCATGATGGCGGAGTAGTCAGATTGCGAATCAGCCGCTCCAGTGCAGCTATCCTCTTATTCCTAAGAGCCAAGGCGTCGGCGCGAGCCTGCTCCAGCCGTGCCTCGGGAGTGTTCGTAAGGGACAGATCAGCCTTTGCCCGAAGACAGCCCGCACGAGCAGTTTTTGCACGGTCCAAATCTTGTCGCGCTGCGCTCAGACGACCAGCTGCTACCTCTAGACCCGCCAGCGACTGAGAAGCCCACTCCTCTGCCCGAGCGAGTTTTTCCTTCAGCTTGGAGGCCCTCGCCGCATTCCCTTCATGCTCGGATTGACACTGCATCTCAACAGTAAGAGCCTCTTCCACGACAGCTTTTCTCCTATCCATCTCCAGCTTATGCTTCTGGATGGAGTTGTCTAGGCCTTCCAGCTTTGTAGCAAGCCCCGCAGTCATGAGGTCGAACCGAGCCTGGACATCAGCATCGAGGCTGCCCCGAGTCAGCTGCAAGTATTCGGTAATGGGTTGCTCTAACCCATTAACCACCGCCTCCAGGGCGTCAGCTACCCCAGAATCGCCGAGCTCCCTGATGACCCCGATCGAAGCAAGAGAAGTCTTCTTCAGGCGCTCGAAATCTAAACTCTTCGCTAACACCATTGATATCATCGTTTTCAAACCGGTGTAGAAGAGGCTGGTATGTTGCTCGGTCAACGCAACTAGATCCAACTGGACGCCGGGAGCGGCCACAATATCAGCAAGTCCCTCTCCAGGGATAATTGCAGACGAGGTGGCCACAGCCGTCGCATCGACGCATGGCACGATCGAATAAGGTGCGGCAACGGCGGTCGAAGTCATCGCCACACTCACAAGAGGCAAGGTCACGACGACGGGTTCATCCTCATCTTGAGGTAACAAAACTACTCCGGGCGTACTGGCCCACGAAGCCACTTCCTCATCGAAGTTGGATGCCTCCGTATCATCGTCAGGAGCCCGAGCGGAGCCAGAATGCGCTTCAACGCTATACTCCCCGTGGGCGCTATCCCCTGAAAAGAGGACAAGAAAGTTAATATCAGTATGATGATAATCTTTCTAAAGGGAGACATAAAGACGATATTTACCCGGAGCCAACGGCATATACGACGCATCTGCACCCGAGGTAGCTAAACCACGCCTTAATGATGTAATGCGAACCGTCATACCTGGAGAAGGAGGTGGGCCGACCGATATCGCCAAGAGTTCTGTCAAGCCTTCACCTAGACGCGGCCGAGGTTCATCAGCTGGAACCTCGCCAGACATGCTCGCTGACACGACGGGAGTCTTTCCCGCTGCTGACCTCGGGAAAGATTCTTCCATCTGCCTCGGCCACACAGGCAACCTCGCTCCGCTACCTGGAGCAGCAGCCACGACAGCGACCTCTAGCGATGATTCTCCGGCGCCGTCGGCCGGAACTGTAGAAGGTCCCTCTCTAAAAGGCGAGGAACCTTCAGCCAAAGAATCATCCCTGATATGGGGAGAGGCTAGCTCACTCCCGGGAGCCTCAACACCTAGAATGCGGAGAGGACGAGCAACCGTCTCCTTCCTCCTCTTACGAAGAGAAACTTCCCTCGGAGCAGAAGCCCGTCGCTTCCCAGAAGAGAATACTAAAGCCCCCGCAGGCGGAGGCACTTCGCACCTCGGCACCGACACCAGAGGCTCATCCGGAGTACCAGACTCCTCGCCCTCGTCCAAAGAAACCGAGGGGACGTCAACTCTTCCCCCAGGCTTGGGAGAAGGCACCCTGAAGCTTCCACGCGTGTCAAAATCACGATGGAAGGTGTTAATCGCCACATAGAACTGGACGTAAGAATGGAGAATGTGGAGCTCCGTGGAGGTTGTAACGACCGGCACAATAAAGATTGCCCCCGTGCAACCCATGAGGAAATACTGCCACCCTCTGGCTCCATCAATGAGTCCGCCCCTGGACCTAAAGCTGGTGACGGCATTGCCCACGTACAACTGATCGTACCCAAACTGCCAGGCAAACCGACTAGGCAAGTAGGGCTCGAAGAAATAATGGTCTTCGCTCCTATACAGCAGATGGGAGGGTCTAATACAGACCAACTAGTTAAAAGCTTCCGGGGAAAGGTCGGTCTTCTCTCCACCTGAATCCTCAAGCCGCACCCCTGATTGATTGCGATGAACTGAGGGGACAATGCAGAGGATCTTCCAGCCGTGGCTGAGGTTCAACACCAGCCGACAGTCTAAGACTGTGTTCATATTCTAGGAGGAATCCTTGTAATTCAGCAAGAATATACCCTCCGAGCTGCTATCGGAGCCAGGAGACATCACCCGGAGATTATGGAGAATTAACCATCCCATCAAATATAGGTATGGTAACTCCACCCTAGGAAAACTCTCACATCGAGCTTCGTCGACGAGCAACCCATCAGTTATGGCTCTCAAGCCAGCCTGTATACGGCACACCATGGCGGGAAGCAAGCCCAGTCTTGCCCCGAACACCAGGCACACTGCCGGCCACAGGATGTTCCGGTGAATACGGTCCGCAAACGCTGTGTCGGGCAGTACTACTCGACGCAGCCATATGGAGAGGAAACCAGCCAACTGGGCTTTCTTAGACAGAGGTCGGCGACAATGCCTCAAGTAACTACAGGCCTTAGTGCCTTCGGGGTACTTTCCTACCCCCTCAACGAGAATCTGATCCGGAGCTGCGGCCTCCTCCATAAGACCCTCGACGACCTGGGCGCTAAGCACGCCCAAACAGTTCATGAGCTCATTTTTACCCCCTGAGGCTTTCTCCGACTTGGCAGCCCTAGCTCGGTGAAAGAAGAGGTAGGACATCCACTTGGTGGTATGAGCCAAATCAGAAGGCTCGTTATAAAAAGTAGTGCACGCAAAGTATTGACACATCAACTCATGATATACTTCTGCCACCCGAGGGTCCAAATCCTCCAACTCCCGGTTGGTGGGAACATACTCTTCGTAGGGGGTATCCCCCATCGGCAGTCTCGAGACAACTGCCATCTCGTAGAGCGCCAATCCCAACTCCCCCAGTGGAGTGGCAAAGGTCCGAGTGAGCGGAATGTACCGCTCCATCAGCGCCAGGAACAAGTTAGGGTTCGGAGGCAACCCGATTCTCGTCGCACTCACAGCGGCATATAGTCCAATAACCTCTAGCTCTCTCCGGAAGTGCTTCAAGGCCCAGCCCACTAGGCATGTCCATCGGGAGTTTATTGGGGCGATCCACCCATTACATTGAGGATTCTCCTTGGGATATACCCCGCCTCGTCCCATGAAGTCGTTACAGAAGGTCGCAATTGGACCGGCTGGATCACCGAGCTGTCTTCACTCGGGACACTACCCGGGCATAGTCCCCGGAACAACGTCACAAAGCCGGAAGGGCGACTGACAAACGACCCCCGGTCAGCTCCTTTGAGATGAAAGATCTTCCCTGGCTTACCGTGAAGATCAGGAGTCAGCATCCACGACATCTTCCTGGGATGCGTCGCATGGAAGAAGGCCGAGATGTGATAATCCCTCGGCATCGTTGGCAAATACAAAACCAAATTCCCGGCAGAGAAAACCCAGGGCTCCCTCTTGGGCCTCGTCTGGGACTGTTTGTCAATCATGTCCCCAAAGAGAAAATCCAGCTTTATGTACTGCTCCCCGTCTACGTAGGTCAGGGGCTCGCCCTTAATCATGCTCAACAGCGTCCGCTCGCCCTGAACCGATATCAGAAACCCCCTTCCCTCAGGATACTGGGGTCCAGAGAAGGGAAATGCCACGTGGGACAGATCCTCCAGGTAGTTCGAGTGCAGCATCCCAGCAGCGGAGCCCATCACCTCGGCCAGTGGAGACTCGCCCAGATCAACTGCAAAAAGTGCGAGGGAAATATGTCATTATAAATCTTGCACAAACGTACAGACCAAGGAAACGACAGTCTGTGCTCTACGCAGGATCGTAACCATTTGGTTATTTTACGCCGAAAGTCCCCTCCACAAGCGTAAAACTCAAATTTTACAATATACGCCAACTTTCGGTAGCCAGAGCTTTTACGCTCAGGGCTACGAAAATATGGAGTCTTTACGCTGGCACATTAGAAATGTGGGCGTAAAAGATGAAAACGCCTCCGTGCATCATCTTCCTCCAAAAAGGCCATCAGCACAGAAGACGATCTAGCGCGGTCACGTTCAACGTGTGCGAAGGATTTTTCGTCATTTTTGTCACCCCAAAGGCTATACCTCTAAGGCCGGGTGCGCTATTTGTCGGCGGGATACTTTGCTCGGAAGGAAGTTTGCCTTGCCCGACCAGAGACTCCCTCACTGGGGCAGAAGAATGAGAGGAAGAACCTATGCTCTTTCCCTTAGCGGAGGGGGTTTGTTTCGGCGCCATTTCTGAAAGACTCGAAGTGCTCGGAGAAGGAACAAAGAAAAACTCGAACAGTCGAAAGCTCTCTTTCGCAGAAGACAGATAAAAAGTTTTTCTCTCAAAAACTTGGGGTATATATAGTCCTGGTCGACTCCTCGAATCCTCGGACGAACTCCTCGAGACCCTAACCAAATCTCACAGATTATTTATGATTGGATGCTACGTCAGCCCACTACCCTTGGAAGACGGACAGTCAGCAAATTCGAAAGGTTTTTCGTGCAAAACGGTTCAGTGGGTTCTACGCTAAAAGAGCTTTCTACGCTCGACGGCTACGAATCTACAGCTTTATGTTCGACAGCTATAAGTCTATGGTTTTATGCCCGGATGCCTTTGTGCTCGGTAGCTTTTATGCTCGAGAGGCAACAAACCTACGACTTCATGCTCAGGAACCACAAGTCTACGATTCCGCGCTCGATGGTGTTTTACGCCCAGAGGTTACAGACTGATGATTTCGTGCTCCACGACTTTTCGTATATTCAAAACAGTCCCCAAAGCGGTCAATTGCAAAGAGTTCACACAGAAGATACTCGTTCTTGACCCAAAGCATCCCAAGTACCCGAAGCATACAGAGTTCAAACATTGAGAAATTACTCTTCTCGGGTCCAAAATTGGAGGTTCATCCAGACTCCAGTCTGAATATCTCGTCTATCAAAAGATGGCAACTCAGTTAGACAGCCATTTCTCGACCCTGTTCCAAGGGATTTATCGGGAAGTCATTCTTGAAGACGAAGTCTGAACAAAAATTCTGTTTATCAGAAGTTCAGAGCTCTACGCGGTCCCTCAGTCCTAGCAACAGGACAGTTCTAAAAATGTTCAAAATGCTCTACAGCGTTCTATGGACTATTCGCTATGCGTAAAGGACAGGACCTAGCACTCTTTTTACAGAGTCGGCATAAAGATTCAGACGTGTCAAAGCTATACATATTCAGACTTCACAGCAAAGTATGGCAAGATGATCATATGAAGAAGCAAGACGTTTTTATTAAAAGATCAAAATCATGATTACATATGAGGGAAATCCAATCTACAAGGGTTTTCTTTTCATTTTTTATGATTACATATGAAGGAAACTCCGTCTACAAAAGGAGTTCCCCCGCCATCGTCTGAAGATCGCCCAGAAGCCGTCCTGGTAGGCTCTCGCTGGGCATCAATTCTTCATCCATCTTCTTCGGCAGTCAGTCGGTTACCGCAAACTGACTGACATATTGGTCAAGGGCGGAAGGATACAGAACTGGGCATCGGCCCATACTGTCAACAGAAGAAAAGTACAGCAAAATCTGCTTTCATACGTCTGACCCCCCCGAAGGCAACGGGAGAGGACAGCGCCTGCAAGCTGTGTGGGCCAATGCGACCCTTCCTCTCTCCTGGGGCAACGCCATATAAAGTTGCTGATCATCCCGAGCAAGGGAGGTTAAGATATCCTTCCATGATCCATCGTTGCAATGGACATTTGCTCAAAGACGCCGTCTTTTTTGGCTTCCTACATGCTGGAAGAATATGATCTCCTTCTTCCTCAGGTCGACCCGACGAACTCCGGCGATCATCTCTGCATGGTGAGGGGAATGTGGTGAGAACAGGTTCACCCTCCCCAGCCTTTTTATAGGTAAAAGAGATCACAATGGTCCCCAATAAATCTGCCATAATGTCCGCATCGACCGTTTTAACGCTCCATTCAGAAATGTTTCGAGTTACGAGGGGCCATTCATGCTTTATTCAAAAAGTTTCAAATTTCGAGGAATTTAAAAGCTTTGAAGGGGGTCTTGTACAAGCATGAAAAATACACTGGGAGGATCTACGCAGCCTTTTGATGCAGAGCAGCGTAAACAGAGGCCTTCAGAGGCATCAAGCGTGCAACAGAGCTTTCTTCGCTAAAATACAGCATGAAGTATAAGCTCAAAGGACCATTCGCGTAAGTGCAGTACGTCCAGGCCGCTCCAGCGTAAGACAGAGTTCTTCATCGCCTCCATAGCGTAAAACTCAGCCGCTCTCAAAGCAGCATTAATGAGTACGAGGAACGCTTCGTTTTCCTCGAAATAAACCTGTCAAGTCACGCAGTGAACCTGGCCTCTGACTCCTGACAAAAAGTGCTGCACGGCTACCCAAACGACGACTGGAAACGATGGCAGACCCCTCGGAATGCGCCCACAGTATGATGGTGGATCTCGGCATTTAATGCAGAGGATTTGGTTAAAATATCACCAAACCATCGGTTACCAAAGTCCCTCCAGCGTAAATCGCTCTTTCGCGTACAAGGGAATACGTCGTCTTATTTTACACAGGCAAACATGTGCTGTTTTACGCTCCGCAGTAGACAAACTGCCTGCCACGTCAAAAGCTACACTTCGTACAGGGCCCGAGGCACGTCTCTACGTCAAATTGCACAGAGCGGTGACAGTTTCCCTCAAGACACGTCTCTGCGACGGATGCACAGAAGGGCTGCAGACCTTCAAAACACGTCTCTACATTTAATGCACAGGATGGTGGCAAATCTCTGTAAGAGATTTGATTACACCTTCGAAAGCCATAATTCTGTCGAAGACGTCCACATCAACACTCTGGCACGGTACGCAGCGGCTTCTACGCCCATCCAGGATCTGTGCTCATTCGGCTTCAAATGCCCACTCAGTCTCTACGACCATTCGGCTTCTATGCCTGTTCGGCTTCTATGCCTGTTCGGCTTCTATGCCTATTTTGGCTTCTACGCCAGGGGTGACAGTCATTTGTCTTCTACGCCAACCTCTTCTACATAAGGGATACCTACCTACGTGGCTTCTACGTCGTGATCTTCGTAGCAGATATACGCATTTTGTCCCCTTAGTTGGACACGTGTCACATGCTCACTCAAAAGGTCATTTATGCGCAGGCATTGGTTATTTTAACCGTTGTGTAAAAGGGTGCTGTACTGTCTACTCCTCGGTTGTTACACCGACGGAGTGGTCACTGTCACCAAAACTCTATAAATAGAGACCCCTATCAATGGGGAACAAGGTCGACAATTTGGAAGATCGAACCAGGTCGGAGAATTGGTAAAAAAAAAAGATAGAGAGAGAGAGAAGGAGAAGGAGAGAAGAGTCCGGAGCTCAGACAAAGAGTAGGGGTCGACGGCTCTGGCACCGTGCATCCACCCTCCTTCGCAGCCTTCGAAGCCGCTACCCGTCTTCCACGGTACTTCTTCAAATCGTGTAGTCCAAGGGCTAAAGTGATCGACTGCAGATCAGACACCTATAGCAATTTATACCCAAATTAAATAAATTGTACTCCCGCATCCTCATATTGGATCGAATTGTACAAGTTTATTTGTAAACCAAAGGGCACGGGTCTCGTATAAACCCTGTCATTGAAATACACTTTTATTCTTTCGTTTAATACCACAAACATCGTGAATCTGATATCTGTTTAGTCGTTGATCTATCATGTTCTTCATTTGATTCTTGTGTCCTTAACTTTCAAGGGCACTGTTCCTATTACTATCGGTCAGATGGATCGAGTACAGCCTGAGAAGGAACATCATTAGGGAGACTAACATATTTTTGGAGGTAGGCCTCAATATTCAGGGGCAGAGTCTAGATTATATCTTAATGCAGATCGGCCGGCACTATCGGACCAGCAGGCATCACCTGTGCACCCAGTTCATCCTGAACAACTAGAGGGTGTTGCCCGAGCATTAATGGATATCCTTAGAGATTTTATGATGGCCCAACAGTACCAGAGTGATGTATTCACTCAGTCGGTCCAGACATCGTTGGTGCGAGGTGGTTCTCAGGTCCATAATTTTGCGGCCAGCTTCAGGCGTCTTAGTCCTCCAAACTTTTATGGCACAGAGGACATAATTTCGTCCGATGCTTGGCTGCAGGATATTGAGGCCATCTTGGAGGAAGTAGGGACTCCGGCTAGAGAGCGTGTAGCGGTAGTGAGGCTACAATTGTTAGACTTCGTTTGTGATTAGTGGGCAGGCATGAGGTTTCTCTCACATCACCTATTCCATGGACAGTTTTTATTGGAAAGTTTCAGGCAAGGCATTTTGACCCGATGGTGAGCTACGTGTCACGCCCCAGTCCCAAAATCTAAGGACTAGTGTTTGTGGTATTAAACCAAAGAATGAAAGTGTATTTCAATGACAGGGTTTATACGAGACCCGTGTCCTTTGGTTTACAAACAAACTTGTACAATTCGATCCTATACGAGGATGCGGGAGTACAATTTATTTAATCTGGATATAAATTGCTATAGGTGTCTGATCTGCAGTCGATCACTTTAGCCCTTGGATAACACGATGTTGAAGAAGTGCCGTGGAAGACGGGTAGCGGCTTCGAAGGCTGTGAAGGAGGGTGGATGCACGGTGCCAGAGCTGTCGACCCCTACTTTTTGCCTGAGCTCCGGACTCTTCTCTCCTTCTCCTTCTCTCTCTCTCTTTTTTCTACCAATTCTTCGACCTGGTTCGATCTTCCAAATTCTCGACCTTGTTCCCCATTGATAGGGGTCTCTATTTATAGAGTTTTGATGACAGTGACCACTCCGTCGGTGTAACAACCGAGGAGTTGACAGTGCAACACCCTTTTACACAACGGTTAAAATAACCAATGCCTGCGCATAAATGACCTTTTGAGTGAGCATGTGACACGTGTCCAACTAAGGGGACAAAATGCGTATATCTGCTGCGAGGATCACGGCGTAGAAGCCACGTAGGTAGGTATTCCTTGTGTAGAAGAGGTTGCGTAGAAGCCAAATGACTGTCACCCCTGGCGTAGAAGCCAAAATAGGCATAGAAGCCGAACAGGCGTAGAAGCCGAATGGGCATAGAAGCCGAATGGGCATAGAAGTCGAACAGGCATAGAAGCCGAACATGTATAGAAGCCGAATGATCGTAGAGACTGAGTGGGCGTTTGAAGCCGAATGAGCACAGATCCTGAATGGGCGTAGAAGCCGCTGCGTACCATTTCAGAGTGTTGATGTGGACGTCTTCGCCGAAATTACGGCTTTCGAAGGTGTAATCAAATCTCTTACAGAGATTTGCCACCATCATGTGCATTAAATGCGAAGACGTATTTTGAAGGTCTGCAGCCCTTCTGTGCATCCGTCGCAGAGACGTATCTTGAGGGAAACTGTCACTGCTCTGTGCAATTTGACGTAGAGATGTGCCTCGGGCCCTGTACGAAGTGCAGCTTTTGACGTGGCAGGCGGTTTGTCTACTGCGGAGCGTAAAACAACTCATGTTTGCCTGTGTAAAACAGGGCGGCGTATTCCTTTGTACGCGAAAGAGCGGTTTACGCTGGAGGGACTTTGGTAACCGACGGTTTGGTGATATTTTAACCAAATCCTCTGTATTAAATGCCGAGATCCGCCATCATACTGTGGGCGCGTCCCGAGGGGTCTGCCATCGTTTCCAGCCGTCGTTTGGGTAGCCGTGCAGCACTTTTTGTCAGGAGTCAGAGGCCAGGTTCACTGCGTGACTTGACAGGTTCATTTTGGGGAAAACGAAGCATTCCTCGTACGCATTAACGCTGCTTTGAGAGCGGCTGAGTTTTACGCCATGGAGGCGATGAAGAACTCTGTCTTACGCTGGAGCGGCCTGGACGTACTGTACTTACGCGGATGGTCCTTTGAGCTTATACTTCATGCTGTGTTTTAGCAGAAAAAGCTCTGTTGCTCGCTTGATGGCTCTGAAGGCCTCTGTTTACGCTGCTCTGTATCAAGAGGCTGCGTAGATCCTCCCAGCGTATTTTTTATGCTTCTACAAGACCCCCTTCAAAGCTTTTAAATTCCTCGGAATTTGAAACACTTTGAATAAAGCATGAACGGCCCCTCGTAACTCGAAATATTTCTGAATGGAGTGCTGAAACGGTCGATACAGACTTTATGGCAGATTTATTGGGGACCGCTGTGATCTCTTTTGCCTATAAAAAGGCTGGGGGTGAACCTGTTCTCACCACATTCCCATCACCATGCAGAGATGATCGCCGGAGTTCGTCGGGTCGACCTGAGGAAGAAGGAGATCATGTTCTTCCATCATGTAGGGAGCCAAAAAAGATGGCGTCTTTGAGCAAGTGTCCACTGCAACGATGGATCATGGAAGGATATCTTAGCCTCCCTTGCTCGGGATAATCAGCAACTTTGTATAGCGCTGCTCCAGGAGAGAGGAAGGGTCGTCTTTGACCACACAGCTTGCAAGTGCTGTCTCCTCTCGTTGCCTCCGGTGACGAGAGTCAGACAGACTCGCTTTGTCCCGGCTTGATCGGCGCACGGAGCATAGGATCTGCAAAATCTATGCAGGCCCAGTTCTGTATCCACCCGCCATTGATCATTGCCATGTCAGTCAGCTTGCGGCAACCGACTGACTGCTGGAGAAGATGGATGAAGAATTGAAGCCCAGCGAGAACCTGTCAGAACAGCTTCTGGGCAATCTTCAGACGATGATGGGAAAACCCTCCTGTCGACGGAGTTTCCCTCAGTTGTAATCATGATAATGAAAAGAAAACCCTTATAGATTGGATTTCCCCCATATGTAATCATGACTTTGATCTTTTAATAAAATCGTCTTGCTTCTTCATATGATCATCTTGTCATACGTTGCTGTAAAGTCTGAATTTGTGTAGCTTCAACACGTCTGAATCTTTACGCCGAAAGAGTGCTAGGTCCTATCCTTTACGCATAGCGAATAGTCCATAGAACGTTGTAGAGCATTTTTGAATATCTTTAGAACTGTCCTGTTGCTAGGACTGAGGGACTGCGTAGAGCTCTGAACTTCTGATAAACAGAATTTTTGTTCAGACTTCGTCTTCAAGAATGACTTCCCGAGAAATTCCTTAGAACAGGGTCGAGAAATGGCTGTCTAACTGAGTTGCCATCTTTTGATAGACGAGATATTCAGACTGGAATATGGATGAACCTCCAATTTTGGACCCGAGAAGAGTAATTTCTCAATGTTTGAACTCTGTATGCTTCGGGTACTTGGGATGCTTTGGGTCAAGAACGAGTATCTTCTGTGTGAACTCTTTGCAATTGACCGCTTTGGGGACTGTTTCGAATATGCAGAAAGTCGTGGAGCGCGAAATCATCAGTTTGTAACCTCTGGGCATAAAACACCATCGAGCGCGGAATCGTAGACTTGTGGTTCCTGAGCGTGAAGTAGTAGGTTTGTTGCCTCTCGAGCATAAAAGCTATCGAGCACAAAGGCATCCGGGCATAAAACCATAGACTTACAGCTGTCGAACGTGAAGTTGTAGATTCGTAGCCGTCGAGCGTAAAAAGCTCCTTTAGCATAGGACTGGAGATCTGTAGCTTGTGAGCGTAGAACACCATCGAGCGTGAAATCGTAGACTTGTGGTTCCTGAGCGTGAAGTCGTAGGTTTGTTGCCTTTCGAGCATAAAAGCTACCGAGCATAAAGTTATTCGGGCATAAAACTATAGACTTATAGCTGTCGAACGTAAAGCTGTAGACTCGTAGCCGTCGAGCGTAAAAAGCTCCTTTAGCGTAGAACTGTTTGATTTATAGCTCCTGAAAAGAAAGTTTCTTCGAGCGTGAAGTTTGCGGATCTGTTGCCTCTGAGCGTAAACTGAGCGCCACCGAGCGTGAGATCGACGATTTGTTATCTGCTGAGCGTAGAGTCGTAGGTTTGTGGCCTCTCGATCATAAAAGCTACCGAGCACAAAGGCATCCTGGCGTAAAACCATAGACTTGTAGCTTGCGAGCGTAAAAAACCGTAGATCCGTTGCTGTCGAGCATAGAAAGCTCTTTTAGCGTAGAACCCGCTAAACCGTTTTACATGAAAAACCTTTCGAATTCGCTGACTGTCCGTCTTCCAAGGGTAGTGGGCTGACGTAGCATCCAATCATAACCAATCTGTGAGATTTGGTTAGGGTCTCGAGGAGTTCGTCCGAGGATTCGAGGAGTCAACCCGGACTATATATACCCCAAGTTTTTTTTTTAGAGAGAAAATTTTTATCTGTCTTCTGCGAAAGAGAGCTTTCGACTGTTCGAGTTTTTCTTCGTTCCTTCTCCGAGCACTTCGAGTCTTTCAGAAATGGCTCCGAAACAAACCCCCTCCGCTAAGGGAAAGAGCATAGGTTCTTCCTCTCATTCTTCTGCCCCAGCGAGGGAGTCTCTGGTCGGCCAAGGCGAGCTTCCCTCCGAGCAAAGTATCCCGCCGACGAGTAGTGCACCCGGCCTTAGAGGTAGAGCCTTTGGGGTGACAAAAAACGACGAAAAATCCTTCGCACATGTTGAACGTGACCGCGCTAGGTCGTCTTCTGTGCTGATAGCCTCTTTGGAGGAAGATGATGCACGGAGGCGCTTTCATCCTTTACGCCCACATTTCTAATATGCCAGCGTAAAGACTCCATATTTTCGTAGCCCTGAGCGTAAAAGCTCTGGCTACCGAAATTTGGTGTATGTCGTAAAATTTGAGTTTTAAGCTTATGGAGGGGACTTCCGGCGTAAAATAACCAAATGGTTACAATCCTCCGTAGAGCACAGACTGTCGTTTCCTTGGTTTGTACGTTTGTGCAAGATTTGTAATGACATATTTTCCTTGCACTTTTGCAGTTGATCTGGGCGAGTCTCCACTGGCCGAGGTGATGGGCTCCGCTGCTGGGATGCTGCACTCGAACTACCTGGAGGATCTGTCCCACGTGGCATTTCCTATCTCCGGACCCAGTATCCTGAGGGAAGGGGGTTTCTGATATCGGTTCAGGGCGAGCGGACGCTGTTGAGCATGATTAATGGCGAGCCCCTGACCTACGTAGACGGGGAGCAGTACATAAAGTCGGCTTTTCTCTTTGGGGACATGATTGATAAACAGTCCCAGACGAGGCCCAAGAGGGAGCCCTGGGTTTTCTCCGCAGGGAATTTGGTTTTGTATTTGCCAACGATGCCGAGGGATTATCCCATCTCGGCCTTCTTCCATGCGACGCTTCCCAGGAAGATGTCGTGGATGCTGACTCCTGATCTTCACGGTAAGCCGGGGAAGATCTTTCATCTCAAAGGAGCTGACCGGGGGTCGTTTGTCAGTCGCCCTTCCGACTTTGTGACGTTGTTCCGGGGACTGTGCTCGGGTAGTGTCCCGAGTGAAGACAGCTCGGTGATCCAGCCGGTCCAATTACCGACCTTCTGCAAAGACTTCATGGGACGAGGTGGGGTACATCCTAAGGAGAATCCTCGATGTAATAGGTAGATTGCCCCAACAAACTCCCGATGGACATGCCTAGTGGGCTGGGCCTTGAAGCACTTCCGGAGAGAGTTGGAGGCCATTGGGCTATATGCCGCTGTGAGTGCGACGAGCGTCCGGTTGCCTCCGAACCCTAACTTGTTCCTGGCGCTGATGGAGCGGTACATTCCGCTCACTGGGACCTTTGCCACTCCACTGGGGGAGTTGGGATTGGCGCTCCATGAGATGGCAGTTGCCTCGAGACTGCCGATGGGGGATACCCCCTATGAAGAGTATGTTCCCACTAATTGGGAGTTGGGGGATTTGGACCCTCGGGTGGCGGAAGTATATCAGGAGCTGATGTGTCAATACTTCGCGTGAACCACTTTTTATAATGAGGCTTCTGATTTGGCTCATACCACCAAGTGGATGTCCTACCTCTTCTTTCACCGAGCTAGGCCTGCCAAGTCGGAGAAAACCTCGGGGGGCAAAAATGAGCCTGTGAATTGTTTGGGCGCGCCCAGGTCGTCGAGGGTCTTATGGAGGAGGCTGCAGCTCCGGATCAGATTCTCGTCGAGGGGGTAGGAAAGTACCCCGAAGGCACTAAGGCCTATAGTTACCTGAGGTGCTGTCGCCGACCTCTGTCTAAGGAAGCCCAGTTGGCTGGTTTCTTCTCCATATGGCTGCGTCGAGTAGTAGTGCCCGACACAGCATCCGCGGACCGTATTCACCGGAATATCCTGTGGCCGGCAGTGCGCCTGGTGTTCGGGGCAAGACTGGGCTTGCTTCTCGCCATGGTGTGCCGTATACAGGCTGGCTTGAGATCCATAACTGATGGATTGCTCGTCGACGAAGCTCGGCGTGAGAGTTTTCCAAGGGTGGAGTTACCGTACCTATACTTGATAGGATGGTTAATTCTCCATAATCCCCGGGTGATGTCTCCTGGCTCAGGTAGCAGCTCGGGGGGTATATTCTTGCTGAATTACAAGGATTCCTCCTGGAATGTGAATACAGTCTTAGACTGTCGGCTGGTGTTGAACCTCAGCCACGGCTGGAAGATCCTCTGTATTGTCCCCTCTGTTCATCACAATCAATCAGGGGTGCGGCTTAAGGATTCAGGTGGAGAGAAGACCGACCTTTCTTCGGAAGCTTTTAACTGGTTGGTCTGTATTAGACCCTCCCATCTGTTGTATAGGAGCGAAGACCATTGTTTCTTCGAGCCCTACTTGCCTAGTCGATTTGCCCGGCAGTTTGGGTACGATCAGTTGCACGTGGGTAATGCCGTCACGAGCTTTAGGTCAAGGGGCAGACTCATTGATGGAGCCAGAGGGTGGCGGTATTTCCTCATGGGTTGTATGGGGGCAATCTTTATCGTGCCGGTCGTTACAACATCCACGGAGCTCCGCATTCTCCATTCATACACCCAGTTCTATGTGGCGATTAATACCTTCTATCGTGATTTTGACACGCGTGGAAGTTTCAGGGTGCCTTCTTACAAGCCTGGGGGCAGAGTTAACGTCCCCTCGGTTTCTTCGGACGAGGACGAGGAGTCTGGTACTCCGGATGAGACTCTAGTGTCGGTGTCGAGGTGCAAAGTGCCTCTGCCTGCGGGGGATTTGGTAGTCTCTTCTGGGAAGCGACGGGCTTCTGCTCTGATGGAAGTTTCTCTTCGTAAGAGGAGGAAGGAGACGGTTGCTCGTCCTCTCCGTATTTGGTGTTGAGGCTCCCGGGAATGAGCCTGCCTTTCCCCATATTAGGGATGATTCTTTGGCTGAAGGTTCCTCGCCTTTTAGAGAGGGACCTTCTACAGTTCCGGCCGGTGGCGTCGGAGAATCCTCGCTAGAGGTCGCTGTCGTGGCTGCTGCCCCAGGTAGCGGAGCGAGGTTGCCTGTGTGGCCGAGGCAGATGGGAGAGTCTTTCCTGAGGTCAGCAGCGGGAAAAACTCTCGTCGTGTCAGCGAGCACGTCTGGCGAGGTTCCAGCTGATGAACCTCGACCGCATCTCGGTGGAGGCTTGACGAAACTCTTGATGATGTCGGTCGGCCCACCTCCTTCTCCAGGTATGACGGTTCGCATTGCATCATTAAGGCATGGTTTAGCTACCTCGGGTGCGGATGCGTCGTATATGCCGTTGGCTCCGGGTAAATGTCGTCTTTATGTCTCCTTTTAGAAAGATTATCATCATACTGATATTAACTTTCTTGTCCTCTTTTCAGGGGATAGCGCCCACG
Organism: Iris macrosiphon; assembly: GCA_036927795.1. NCBI lineage: Eukaryota > Viridiplantae > Streptophyta > Magnoliopsida > Asparagales > Iridaceae > Iris > Iris macrosiphon. The sequence goes on from JAYESA010000003.1 coordinate 36,545,071, forward strand.
GGGAGTATGGCGTTGAAGCGCATTCTGGCTCCGCTCGGGCTCCTGACGATGATACGGAGGCGTCCGACTTCGATGAGGAAGTGGCTTCGGGGGCCAGTACGCCTGGGGCAGTTTCGTCACCTCAAGAGGAGGATGAACCCGTCGTCGTGACCTTGCCTCTTATGAGTGTGGCGATGACTTCGACCGCCGTTGCCGCACCTTCTTCGGTCGTGCCATGCGTCGATGCGACGCCTGTGGCCACCTCGTCTGCAATTATCCCTGGAGAGGGACTTGCTGATATTGCGGCCGCTCCCGGCGCCCAGTCGGACCTAGTTGCGTTGACCGAGCAACATACCAGCCTCTTCTACACCGGTTTGAGAACGATAATATCAATGGTGTTAGCGAAGAGTCTAGATTTTGAGCACCTGAAGAAGACTTCTCTTGCTTCGATCGGGGTCATCAGGGAGCTCGGTGATTCTGGGGTAGCCGACGCCCTGGAGGTGGTGGTTAATGGGTTAGAGCAACCCATTACTGAATACTCGCAGCTGACTCGGGGCAGCCTCGATGCTGATGTCCAGGCTCGGTTCGACCTCATGACTGCGCGGCTTGCTACAAAGCTGGAAGGCCTAGACAACTCCATCCAGAAGCATAAGTTGGAGATGGATAGGAGAAAAGCTGTCGTGGAAGAGGCTCTTGCTGTTGAGATGCAGTGTCGATCCGAGCATGAAGGGAATGCGGCGAGGGTCTCCAAGCTGAAGGAAAAACTCGCTCGGGCAGAGGAGTGGGCTTCTCAGTCGCTGGCGGGTCTAGAGGTAGCAGCTGGTCGTTTGAGCGCAGCGCGACAGGATTTGGACCGTGCAGAAGCTGCTCGTACGGGCTGTCTTCGGCCGAAGGCCGATCTGACCCTTACGAATACTCCCGAGGCATGGCTGGAGCAGGCTCGCGTCGACGCCTTGGTTCTTAGGAATGAGAGGATAGCTGCACTGGAGTTGCTGATTTGCCATCTGACTACTCTGCCATTATGATGTATCCTTTCCCTTTTTGCTTGCCTAGATGTAATTCTGCCTTCCTTTTGGGAATAAATAAAGGCGACTCCTTTCTGACTTTTGTGGACCCGTTATTTCGGAATATAAATATCAGTTTTTAGGCGAGAGTAATATCAGAGGTAGTATGGACATGATAAACTCTCGATAACCTTCTAGCGGGATATCTATTCAGAGGCCTTACGGACATGATAGAGTGTAACCCAACTAATTACGTTCTGGAAGTAGTTTTATCAGAATCGAGATCCTTGCTATATTCCACTCGAGCGGAGGAGATTAAGCATAGTAACTCTTCAGGAATTTATCGTTGATAGGAGCCATTAACAGGTCTTCGTTAGGCTGGGCTAACCTGTAAGCGCCATTCGAGAACGTTGTCTCGATCACATAAGGGCCTTCCCACTTGGGCTGGAATTTGCCTTTACTTCTGTGAGTAAGAATCATCGGCCTTCTTACGGCTAGAACTAGCTCGCCGACTTTGAACACCCTTTCCTTCACTTTATGATCGAAAGCTCTAGAAATGCGTGCTTTGTAGAGCGCGATGCGCTGTTGAGCTTGGAAGCGTTTCTCGTCTAATCCTTCCAGCTCTTTGAGCCTTAACAGGTCATTCTTTTCTCGAGTCAGCTCATTAGTTACGGCTATCCTGAGCGACGGGATCTGGATTTTAATGGGGAGAACTGCTTCGCTCCCGTAGACCAGCGAGAACTGGGTGCAGCCTATCGACATCCGTACCGTTGTGCGGTATGCCCAGAGACATTCGCCCAGCTTCTCGTTCTAGTCTCTTATGTTTGAAGAGACGAATTTCTTCAAGAGTTTGATAATGGTTTTGTTGAAAGCTTCCACCAAACCATTAGCAGCTGGGTAGTATGCCGTAGAGGCAATATTGCGTATTCAATTTTTATCGTAAAACCGATGAAACGCTTGGCTGATGAACTGAGGCCCATTATCGTAAATTATCCTCCGGGGTACCCCGAAGCGATAAATGATGTGATGCTTGATGAAGCTGATCACATTAGATGCCTTTACCTCAGCGAGAGGGATTGCCTCTGCCCATTTGGAGAAGTAATCCGTGATGGCCAGTATAAACTGGTGACCCCTGGAAAAAGACGGGTGAATAGGGCCAATGATATCCATACTCCATGCTTCGAAAGGCCAGGATACGACTGTGGGATGTAGATGTTCGGACGATTGATGTATGAAGTCTGCATGAACCTGACAGGCTCTGCAATATCTTGCATACCGTATTGCATCTGCGATCATAGTAGGCCAGTAATAGCCCATTCTCCTGATGCGATCCTGTAGCTTAGGACCGGGTTGATGCGCTCCGCACACGCCATCGTGAGCTTCACGGATAATCTGCTGTGCTTCGTCGCTAGAGAGGCATCTCAATAGTAATCTGTCGTAGATCCGGCGATATAGGCTTTATGAAGATGCATCGAAGTAAAAGTGTAGTGATCGTCTCTTGACGGATACTGCTTCTTTGGGGTCCTCCGGCAAGATTCCGTATGCCACAAAATTTATGAAGGGACTTGTCCAATCTCTCGTAGGAGGATCGATGTTGACAGCGTAGCTGCGTTCTATGTGACAGCTGTTCTTCACACAGAATAAGTCTCTGTTAAGAAGGATTACCGAATCCTGCCTTCTTACGGGAGTAGCTAAATCTGCCGCTAGACTGGCTAGGGCATCAGCTTCCAGATTCTGAGATCGAGGTACATGCTCTAGGAAGAACTCCTTGAATGTCATGGCTATCTCGACCATCGCTTGGTGATAGGGGATGAGGTCTGGATTCCGGACTTCATATATTCTCCTGACTTGATTGACGATAAGCAGAGAATCACCGAAAGCTTCTAAGGACTCTACCCCCAGCTCTTTAGCAACTTGGAGCCCTATTAGTAGGGCGTTGTACTCTGCCACATTGTTGGAGCAGGGCTCGCTAAGAGAATATGCTCGGTAGATGACGAGCTGATCAGGGGCGACCAGGACGACTCCCACTCCCGAAACGATATTTCCCTTAGGACCGGTTCTGGAGGCGCCGTCGAAGAACAGTTGCCATGCGTCACCTTTCATTGCGGAATTATATTCTGCAACTTCGTCGGGAATGTCTTCGTATAATTTGGAGGCCTCCGGGATCGGGTGAGCAGCTAGGAAGTCGGCCAGCGCTTGGCCTTTGATGGACTTCTGCGGTACGTATACCATGTCATATGGTGTTAACAATATCGCCCAAGTTGCGAGTCGGAAATTAAGAATGCTCGGCTTGCTCATTAGTACTCGAAGAGGGTTAATCCTGGAGTGATGTGGATAGTCTGGCCGGTGATGTAGTACCGCGTCTTTTGGATAGCGAACATTATTGCCAAGCATTCTTTCTCCACTGGGTTGTACCGGTGTTCGGCTCCGACCATCATCCTGTTGAGGTAGTAGATAGCCTGTTCATGCCCTACATCGTTCTTCTGTGCGAGAAGAGCTCCTAGCGAATGATCCATTGCTCGGACGTACAGCAAGAACGGTTTTCCCATAACGGGAGGCACCAGAACTGGTGGACTGGTGAGGTAGCGCTTGATATCTCCGAACGCTTGCTGGCAGGTTTCGTCCCATACGAAGGATACACCTTTCTTCATGAGATGAGAGAAGGGCTGACATCTCCCCGAGAGGTTGGATATGAATCGCCGGATGTAAGCCAGACGTCCTTGAAATCCCCTGAGTTCCCTCAGATTACGGGGCGGTCGCATTTCCACGATTGCCTGGACTTTATCAGGGTCCACTTGGATGTCTTTGGCGGTAATGACAAATCCCAGGAATTTGCCACTAAATACACCCAGAAAGGACTTCGTAGGGTTCATCTTGAGTTGATGTTGGCGTATTAACTCGAATATCATCCTCAGGTCTTGAATGTGATTGCCTTTGAGGCGGCTCTTGACGGCTATGTCGTCCACGTAACATTCCACTGTTTTGCGTAAATGCTCATGGAATATGTTACTCATAGCTCGTTGGTATGTAGCCCCGGCGTTATTCAATCCGAAGGGCATGACCGTGTAGCAATATACTCCCAATGGTGTCCGAAAGGAGGTGTGCTTCTCGTCTTCAGGATGCATCTTGATCTAATTGTACCCTGAGAACCCGTCCATGAAAGACATGCGTTCAAAGCTGCAGGTGTTGTCGATCATGATGTCCGTGATGGGAAGAGGGAATTCATCCTTGGGGCAGGCCGCATTCAGATCTCGATAATCGATGCAGATACGTACCTTTCTATTTTTCTTCATGACTGGGACAACATTGGCGACCCAGTCGGGATGTTGTTCTTTCCGGATGAAACCGTAAGCTATTAACTTCTTGACTTCAGCTTCGATGGCGTCCATCATATCTGGGCGGAACCGGCGTTGGTGCTGCTTTACTGGCTTCGAATCGGTCAATATATTGAGCTTGTGAGTAGCTACTTTCAGGTCCAGGCCTGGCATGTCCTCATAATTCCATACAAAGACTTCGATGTATTCCTTTATCAGCTATATAACTTCTTCCCTTTCAGCCGGGGGAAGGTTGTTACTGATAAATATTGGCTTCGGCGAAAGTTCACCCCCAACATCGATCTGGATAACTTCGTCTTTGGTGGGAGGTTCTCTTTGCTCGAAGCAAAATTCCCACTGTGTATCCATTTGCTGAGCCCAAGATTCATTCTCAAACGGCTCCGAATCCTGCTCATCTGCTCCTGAGGGATCTGTCACCACCATATTTACTGATAGTGTTTGTTCGAGAGCATCAGGTGAGTCGGGGGGCGACGAGCCGTTCTGGGAGGAAGAGATGTCCTCGTCTGACTTAGAAGTCGTAAGGGCGGTGGCATATCCTAATCCGAAACGGGTCTGTTGATAGCGGGTGTTGCCGCGCGACGGCGTTCGTCTGCCTCTTCCGTAGTTGAGGCCTGGCTTCCGCTTTAAGTTATAGCCCATGTTTTGCATGATCTTCAGTGCTTGAGGGCTGCATCGGTGAACCTGCATTCTCCCAGTATCATTCTCGAAAGGATCTTCCTGGGCAGTCGGTTGATTGCGCACGCGGCCGAAGACTATCGAACGCTGGCTGCTGCAGGTAGGTGGGACGATGAAGATAGAATCCTCGTGTGGCCCATATGTCGCGAAGACATTGGACGATGACGCCACTCCCTATGACGAAGTAGAGCCAATAGCACAAAAATTCTTGGAAACTATAAACTCCTACCGTCCGTATGTCCACCCCCACACGTATCTGAGTTGGCGGGACCGATGCTTGAGCTACGGCAGTGGCGTGCTGAGCTAGCATCATCCGGTGCATGTTCTCCATCGTGGATTGCATTTATCCCAGAGATGTTTCCAACATAGTGATGCGTTGTTCCACGTTTCCTGACGGCGAAGCTTCCTCGCGTTCGTCTTCAATGGCGTAGACTCCCATTTCCCTGGGCGTCCTCGAAGGACAAGTGTAGGTCGCTGCAGAAGTCGACTCTATACTCTCAGCATCTGATCTGGGAGATTGGCGACCCCCAGTGTCAGAATCGGATGAGTACGAAGCCGGTTGCTGTGACCTTGTACGAGTGTTTTGGAATATCCCAGCTTCAGTGTTCCTGAGGAGGTCTTCGAATCTTCTTCGGCTCGGAGGCCCTGCGGGATGACGTCTTAAGCTCGGCCCTCCTCTAGGTATGTGAGAAGCCATGTTCACGGATGCATACGCGGGCTCTTCTTCCGGGAAAGACTGAGAGTAGCTCAATCGGTCAAAACCGACCGTTTTGCTTTAGAACAGCAACAGTCAATCACAATTTTATGATATTATAACATTGCTCGCTAGGGGGCGTAATAGACACGTTGGAAGGTCCCCTCTCCTTACGCTTCTGGATTAAGTATTTGCGCCGGTCAGGGGGAGCAGCAACTTGAGCTTGTTTTACGTCGTTGGACTTTGCCCGGCGTAAATTGGAGATTCGCTCAGAGTGGCGTAAGGCTGAAGAAGTCTTCAGCTGGCCGTCGGCTTCCCGCGTAATCCGGAGGGTAGGCAGATTGCTCCTTCGCTGGCGTAACGGCCGAGGATTCGAGTATCCCGCTGCCTGCTTTCCTTCGCAGGAATCACGGCGTTCACCTGGTTCCTCGTAGAGGTCAGATGTTGTCTATCCTGGCGCTGAGGCATCACCAAAAGTTTGGTCTGTACCGCGCGTAGTGGGAGACTGGTTACTACTCGTAGAGCGCAGCGAGTACTTCTGGGTTAGCGCTGAGGCTTTGCCCAAAGTTTTGTCTGTACCGCGCGTAGCGGGAGACTGATTTCTGTGCGTAAAATACAGTGGGTACTCCTGAGTTAGCGCTGAGGCTTTGCCCGAAGTTTTGTCTGTACCGCGCGTAGCGGGAGACTGATTTCTGTGCGTAAAGCGCAGTGGATACTCCTGGGTTAGCGCTGAGGCTTTGCCCGATGTTTTGTCTGTACCGTGCATAGCGGGAGACTGAATTTTATGTACGAGGCACGGAGGGAGCGATGCTACCACCTCATTGGTCGGAGAGATCGGAGAGATCGGAGAGTCCACAGGAACGGCGGAGGATGTCTTGGGCATCCACACTTTGCGCAGCTTCCTGTTGTCTCGGACGGAGAGAGAGTGAAAGCTACCCCCAGTCCGAAGCATGTCTTCGTAGGCAGACTGGTCGAATTGGACGACCAGTGTCTTCTTTACGGAGCCCACGGATACCGCATCGTGTTGAGCAATTACTTCCTCGTCAGAAGAGAAAGACGTCCCCAGCAGAGTCGCCGTCTTGTTTGTGGTATTAAACGAAAGAATAAAAGTGTATTTCAATGACAGGGTTTATACGAGACCGGTGCCCTTTGGTTTACAAACAAACTTGTACAATTCGATCCTATAAGAGGATGCGGGAGTACAATTTATTTAATCTGGGTATAAATTGCTATAGGTGTCTGATCTGCAGTCGATCACTTTAGCCCTTGGACTACACGATGTTGAAGAAGTGCCGTGGAAGACGGGTAGCAGCTTCGAAGGCTACGAAGGAGGGTGGATGCAAGGTGCCAGAGCCGTCGACCCCTACTCTTTGCCTGAGCTCTGGACTCTTCTCTCCTTCTCCTTCTCTCTCTCTCTCTCTCTCTCTCTCTCTCTCTTTTCTACCAATTCTTCGACTTGGTTCGATCTTCCAAATTGTCGACCTTGTTCCCCATTGATAGGGGTCTCTATTTATAGAGTTTTGGTGATAGTGACCACTCCGTCGGTGTAACAACCGAGGAGTGGACAGTACAGCACCCTTTTATACAACGGTTAAAATAACCAATGTCTACGCATAAATGACCTTTTGAGTGAGCATGTGACACGTGTCCAACTAAGGGGACAAAATGCGTATATCTGCTGCGAGGATCACGGCGTAGAAGCCACGTAGGTAGGTATCCCTTGTGTAGAAGAGGTTGGCGTAGAAGCCAAATGACTGTCACCCCTGGCGTAGAAGCCAAAATAGGCATAGAAGCCGAACAGGCGTAGAAGCCGAATAGGCATAGAAGCCGAACTGGCATAGAAGCCGAACAGGCATAGAAGTCGAATGGTCGTAGAGACTGAGTGGGCGTTTGAAGCCAAATAAGCACAGATCCTGAATGGGCGTAGAAGCCGCTGCGTACAGTGTCAGAGTGTTGATGTGGACATTTTCGCCGGAATTAGGGCTTTCGAAGGTGTAATCAAATCTCTTACAAAGATTTGCCACCATCCTGTGCATTAAATACGGAGAAGTGTTTTGAAGGTCTGCAGCACTTCTGTGCATCCGTCGCAGAGACGTGTATTGAGGGAAACTGTCACCGCTCTGTGCAATTTGACGTAGAGACGTGCCTCGGGCCCTGTACGAAGTGCAACTTTTGACGTGGCAGGCGGTTTGTCTACTGCGGAGCGTAAAATAGCTCATGTTTGCCTGTGTAAAACAGGGCGGCATATTCCCTTGTATGCGAAAGAGCGGTTTACGCTCGGGGGACTTTGGTAACCGACGGTTTGGTGATATTTTAACCAAATCCTCTGCATTAAATACCGAGATCCGCCATCATACTGTGGGCGCGTCCCGAGGGGTCTGCCATCGTTTCCAGCCGTCGTCTGGGTAGCCGTGCAGCACTTTTTGTCAGGAGTCAGAGGCCAGGTTCACTGCGTGACTTGACAGGTTCATTTTGGGGAAAATGAAGCATTCCTCGTACGCATTAACGCTGCTTTGAGAGCGGTTGAGTTTTACGCCATGGAGGCGATGAAGAACTCTGTCTTACGCTGGAGCGGCCTGGACGTACTGCACTTACGCGGATGGTCCTTTGAGCTTACACTTCATGCTGTGTTTTAGCAGAAAAACCTCTGTTGCACGCTTGATGGCTCTGAAGGCCTCTGTTTATGCTGCTCTGCATCAAGAGACTGCGTAGATCCTCCCAGCGTATTTTTTATTCTTCTACAACTAGGATACGTAAGCATGCCAGACGCATGAATATGGCAACTCTAATATATGGAAACCATAACACATGCGTACGCTATATTATGAACAATAATCCACAAGTGGTACATATGTCATAAGTCACAGGGTATAGTCTAAATCTCATCCATAGAAAATCAATATAAATAAATACAGAAAATTTACTGTAACGATAAAATAATTATAAGAATTAAGTATATCGATATAAGTTTGAGAAATTTAACAAGGACGATAGGAATTGCCATCTGAGTTGGCAAAAAAATGGAAAACTGGATTTTTGCCAACCCTGTTGGCAAAAATCCGAACATATATTAAAAAAAAAAACAAACTTTCGCCAACTCCGTTGGCGAAATCTGGAAAAAAAATAAAATTTTTTTTTTTAAAAATAATATTAAAAAAAAATTCAAAATTTCGCCAACTGGATTGGCAAAAAAAAAAATTAATAAAAAATATTAAAAAAATATTTAAAAAGTATTAAAAAAAATAGGAAAAAAATGTTTTTTTTTTTGGGTTTTTTTTTAGGGTTTATTTGTTTTGGGTTTATTTTTTGTTTTTTGGGTTAATTTTTTTAGGGGTTTATCTGTTTTGGTTTTTTTTTCTTTGTGGTTTTTTTGTTTGATTTTATTTATAGGTATGTTAATAGTACCACTTTTAGCCGTTCGGTTCGGTCCAAACCGATCCGATCTTTCAAAAACCGAAAAAACCGACAACCGATTTTTTACAAACAGAAAACCGAACCGAACGTTAACAAACCGATCAAAACCGAACCGAAAATGAATTTCGGTTTTACGGTTCGGTTCGATTTTATGGGCTAATTGGGCCGGGCCTTGTAACAAAAGCCATTATACCTAAATAACAGTAAATTTTTTGAATATACAAGTTAAAATACAGTAAAAAAAATCTATTTTTGGAATCAAAACAAGAACAGATTTGTTTTTCTGTATTTTAACTTGTATATTCAAAAAATTTACTGTTATTTAGGTATAATGGCTTTTGTTACAAGGCCCGGCCCAATTGGCCCATAAAATCGAACCGAACCGTAAAATCGAAATTCATTTTCGGTTCGGTTTTCGGTTTGTAAAAAATCGGTTGTCGGTTTTTTCGGTTTTTGAAAGATCGGGTCGGTTTGGACCGAACCGAACCGCTAAAAGTGAGTACTATTAACATACCTATAAATAAAATCAAACAAAAAAACCACAAAGAAAAAAAACCAAAACAGACAAACCCCTAAAAAAATTAACCCAAAAAACCAAAAAGAAAACCAAAACAAATAAACGCTAAAAAATACAAAAAAAAATTACATTTTTTCCCAATTTTTTTAATATTTTTTTAATATTTTTTTATCAAATTTTTTTTATTTCGCCAACCTAGTTGGCGAAATTTTGATTTTTTTTTTTAAAAATTTTTTTTTAGAAATTTTTTTTTTCTAGAATTCGCCAACGGAGTTGGCGAAAGTTTATTTTTTTTAATATATGTTCGAATTTTCGCCAACTAGGTTGGTGAAAATCCAGTTTTCCAATTTTTCGTCAACTCAGCTGGCGATTCGTATCGTCCTTGTTAAATTTCTCAAACTTATATCGATGTATTTAATTCTTATAATTATTTTATCGTTACAGTAAATTTTCTGAAATAAATAACCAATATCTATATACTATATCATAATATGAAGTATCAAAAGAGGATAGTCGGATGGAAACAAATCCACTGCCAAACTGGAATATAAAAACAAACACAACAATAAGTACATCACCAATAATCACTAGGCCCGAAGAGAAGACATCCTCAAAATATAAGTAACCAGTCTGGATCAGTGCTCCTGCGAATACTCATGAACAGATACACCTGGAAAGGGACCAGGTCCTCAGAGGGACATAACAATATACATAGAAGCATGCCAATAAAATACTGAAATAAATATCTAATGGGTCGCCTAACCGTCTAAGTTAATGCAGTTTGAGAACAACTTTCTAACAAGTGGGCTATCTGGCCATAAAATGGGATTGGCATGATTCTCTCGGAGAATCAGGGGCCTACAAAGCATATCGTCTTTTGAACGGTAGAGGCCGCCAAGTAGAATAGGGGTCATCATCGCCCGTATCTCCAGCGGAGCTTCCGGGTTATATAAAAAGGAAAGTGCAAAGGAGCCCAAATACGGTACTTGTTGTTCTCCCCACCCCATGCTCTAAGCATATCACATCCATGACACGATTTGGTTCATAACCTATCTTTAGTACAATAGCCCAATCCTACAACCAAACAAGGATAAGGATTGGACCACCGTACTACAATAGGCTATGTCCATGGACCACTAATAACTGCTAAGTCCTCTAGAATACAAAGTTTCTATTAGCAGTTATTTCTACCGCACGACCAATACGTACAGGACGCCAGACCTGTTACGCAGTCCGTGATCTATATGAGACTTACACTCGTGTAACAACTGTGTCACGGCCAATGAAACCTAATGATGCTTCATGATAATGTGACGGTCGCAAAAACAAGGTCAATGCATATACGTAAATAAAAACAATCACGACGACACCGTCGTTGCACCCAAGTTTCCTTGGATGCGCATTTTATATATAGCAGTTAAAATATATGAACTAATGACAAAAAATAAAGATGCATGCAACATATGGAATATGAATAACAGTACAATGACAAGGTATACTTCCCTGGCAAGAAATCTGTATAGTGCAAGCGTCCAAATGTCAAGAATACGGGATCTGGAACTAAGGCCTCCGAATAAACTTCTCCGGATGCTGAAATAGATATCACCAATATTTCCGGAATCAGCGAGATAGCTAGAAATTACTATCCTTTCATCCAATTTGGACACAGGAGCAAAACGATAATTTTGGGTCAAAGTGGGGTCCACATGTGGCCCACTTTGCACCAAAAATTGTGTCAAGGGTAACAATCTCTAAATGGAATAAATTATATGTTAAACAAACTCTAAAAGTCAATATAAACTCAACGGTATGTCCAAATGTGAATTCCGGTGAGCCGAACACAATTTCGCCCAAAAATTCAACCATAGGGCCCGTCAATTGGCGACTTGGTCAACTATCTCAGAATTGCGTGAAAATTGAGTCACAGGATCGGCGCGATACCACGAGTCCTGTGGCGCAAGTTTTGTCGCATTCTCATGAGCGTGCACAAAATGTGCAGGGATTTTGCAAAAATTGCTACATGGAGGATTTTCTGCGGATACGGACTGATTTCGACGCGCACACGCATCCAAATCAGTTTTCGCAAAATCTCACACGTCCGGGTATACTGCGTGCACCATTTGGTACACTTGGTACACGATGGGGCCGTCCCGTTTGGCGGGGCGTGCTTCGTATCACAAATTTTGGATTTTGGAAAAAAATAAGTTTTTGGGATTTTCCAACTGGTTTAATTCTACACACGGCAGTTAATAAATTATTGTAAATAACAGAAATTAAACTAGATTAGGCGGTCTTCGCATACCATAAAGAAAAATCGAATTCGGATATCTGAGGTAAAAGATATGAATCCGTGGACATAGGTTGTTACCGCAGTTTTCTGCGATACCCAAAAGTTGTCATTTTTTGTCAACTTGGGCGTTATTTTTGCCTAAGTTTACGCGCTGAATGAGGTAAACTAATGCACAGGATTTAGAGAGGGATAGGTGGTGAATATACCGGTGAAGACGAGGCCGAGTTTGGTCGAACGAGGGCGCTGGAATCGAGACGAGAACACATGTACGTCGCTGTGTATTTCCTATCTCGGTGCGCTGGAATTACGGACGTCGCGGGGCGGCCGGGGCGGCTCCGGCTGGGCGCGGTGGCTGGCGGCGGATGCGGTTAGGGCTCGGCGGCGGTGTGGAGTGGAAGGAGATGGAGTAGGGTTTGGGTTTTGGGGTTAGGATGATATATAGATGGAGAGAGTCGGTGGAGGTCGATTCACGCGGGGGAGGGGGATGAGTCGGTTGCTACTGCTGCTGTTTTGATATTTCCCTTAGCGGGTCGTGGGTTAGAATAGGGTTTGGGTTTTGGGTAGAGATCCAATAGGAATTATTCTTTTTTTTTTCTTTTCTTTCTTTATTCTAATTCTTATTTCAATTATTTTTCTTTCTTTTTCTTTTCTAATAAATTATATATATATATATATATATATATATATATATATATATATATATATATATATATATATATATATATATATATATATATATATATATATAAAATTCTATAATTTATATTTGTGCATCCAATTGAGCTAGCAACTGTCCAAAGGGTCTCCTACATGGAATAAATTAGGAAAATTTTATAATGGCTCCATAAATCTCCTAAATGCACAAACACCTCAAATAAAAATTAAATAAAATCTATTTTCTCTATTTAGCTCATAACTACTATAAATAAATTAAATAATTAATAAAAAAATTATACATTTTTTTAAATTAGGGGTTTTATATTCTACCCAACTTAAAATAATTTTATCCTCAAAATTAAAATAAGGTAGGGTCTCTCTATCTAGTCTTACTTGGTCACAATCTAAAAGAATTCACCTCATGTTAATAATGCAACTTCTACCCAACTTAGATTTTTACCTATCTATCATAATAGGCTATACATCAAAGAAAACTATTCCTCAAATTATTAAATCATGTTATTCAATCCTCAAAGTTTACACAAAATATATCACCTATGATATACCCTTAATTACGGAAAGTAATCATCAAGTAATGTGTTTGGCCTATGGGGTATATCTCGTAATATATGTGTGTCAAACTTATACCAAGCATGAGGTTTCGTCTTTCCGAAATAAGGGAAGATGGAAAACAATAATAAAGAGTTCAAAGAAAAAGGTAATATAATAGAAGTATGCGGTTCATGTCATTTAAGGAGTTCAAAAGGAATTGTCAAGGCAGTTGTGGATTAAAATCTTATTTTGGTAATTTCTATTCACATGCTCGTATCAGTATAGTTATGTAATCGATATGATATTCTCAGTCATGTCTAGAGGGCAGGTACATTCGTCTACTAGTCAATTATATATCTCAATCCACGTAAAGTCGTCATGCGAAGAGCGAACCAAATGCACTAAGGTTGATCAGACCGTAATACACTTGATTCTGATTAGACAATGTATTAGTGTGGTTGATCAGACCCCAATAACACATATTTCATGATCAAGCTCGATAAAAGAATAAGCTTGCAAAACTAGGCTATAATAGTAGCATAAGTCGAGGTAGTCCAGAAAATACAAGCACGCTAAATTATGATGAGAGAAATTATAAAATAATTCAAGTTCACAAAAGATAAGACTCTACAGTCTCAACAGTTGTCATACCAACTCCTTGTCTATGTTGCTAGTCGATAAAATGGGGGTATGGGCTTCTGAGTTCTACAGTCTGAATAAACACTATCGTCTTATGTTAACATACAGTTAAAGTCATTCAGTTATACTTCATTAATGAGTCAAGAGGACTAAGTAACACTAGGTTGTGGGCATACTACCCAACTTAAAAGAATTAACTAATATTGTGGCTGTCTTGAGGGAATTCTACAGAATAATCGGGTCCTTGTAAATAAAGTAGAACTCTTATTAGGGTATACGAGGAAAGAGCTTGGTACTCATTAGGGTATCCTCTCGTATTATCTAGGTAAGGGTCACCTTAAGTCTTAATCATAGTGCTCATAGAACATGTGTCAATAGTAAGAATGGAAAAGTTACTGGCCTTTAAGTAAGAGGGGATATAACCTATATTGAGGTGTGGTACAAGTTACGCAATTTAAAAACTAAGGGATAATCACTAGGTCATAATCTATAAGAATAACTTAACCCACCAAGTTGTAACTACTAAGCACACAATTTCAAAATTTAACATTAACAACTATAATCCTAGCAAACTATATATCCTTAACATAGAATAAAATCACTTGGTCTATAATCAGAGGTGTCAGGTGGCACGAGTTGAAAGATGAAGAAAAGAAGGACGTAATTTTAGTCGTCGCACTATTAGCGAACGCTAAGGATTTGGAGGAACAAGATGTGAAATTAAATAGGGATACCCTTGATAAGCTCATGGTTCACTAAGGAAATATGGTATGCTAATATCTAGGTTCAAGGTATGATCAAGGAAAGTGTTGTATTTTATTCCTCTTGGCTTCCTAATGTACTGTCTGCTAATATTAAGACAAAAGCTAGAGTTATAGTTCTCTGATACTATCTCACTTATGAAAGTTTGGTTTAGTCCTAATATTCAACCATGAATTTCTATTGGTTTCTTAATACTAGGGTCAAATGCTATGGTCAAATTTCAAACTAATCCTAGTAGTGTTTATACTACTCTCAAGTCATTTATAAACATATCAAAAGGGTACTAGAAAACCAATCTATAGATAAGGAATGCCAGGGTTCACTAGATATTTTAAACTTAGTGATGTGTCAATACTCTAGTTATATTCTTAGTAGAAAGGTTACCCTACTTATTATCTAACAACATGGACTTCTATATTCTAGGAGGGCTACACTCAAGGAACTATTAGGGAAGCACACGAATCAATCATGATGCAATTATTCAAATAGAACATATTAGAAGGAAGGTGAATCATAGTCAATTGTGGATGAGATCCTATAGTCTAATCCTATTTGCAGGCTTGCTTGGTACAGTAACGTAACCAAGACAATATACTCTCGACCTGCATGGGCCACAACTAAAAATATGTCACGCCCCAGTCCCAAAATACTAAGGACTAGGACACGTAAGCATGCCAGCCGCATGTATATGGCAAATCCAATATATGGAAATCATAACACATGTGTACGCTATATTATGAACAATAATCCATAAGTGGTACATATGTCACAAATCACAGGGTATAGTCTAAATCTCATCCACAGAAAATTAATATAAATAAATAACCAATATCTATATACTAGATCACAATATGAAGTATCAAAAGAGGATAGTCGGATGGGAACAAATCCACTGCCGAACTGGAATATAAAAATAAACAAAACAATAAGTACATCACCAATAATCACTAGGCCCGAAGAGAAGACATCCTCGAAATATAAGTAACTAGTCTGGATCTGCGCTCCTGCGAATACTCATGAATAGATACACCTGAAAAGGGGCCAGGTCCTCAGAGGGACATAACAAGATACATAGAAGTATGCCAATAAAGTACTAAAATAAATATCCAATGGGTCGTCTAACCGTCTAAGTGAATGCAGTTTGAGAACAACTTTATAACAAGTGGGCTATCTGGCCATTAAATGGGATTGGCATGATTCTCTCGGAGAATCAGGGGCCTACAAAGTATGTCATCTTTTGAACGGCAGAGGCTGCCAAGTAGTATAGGGGTCATCACTGCCAGTATCTCCAGCGGAGCTTCCGGGTTACATAAAAAGGAAAGTACAAAGGAGCCCAAATATGGTACTTGTTGTTCTCTCCATCCCATGCTCTAAGCATGTCACATCCATGACACAATTTGGTTCATAACCTATATTTATTACAATAGCCCAATCCTACAACCAAACAAGGACAAGGATTGGACCACCGTACTACAATAGGCTATGTCCATGGACTACTAATAACTGCTAAGTCCTCTAGCATACAAAGTTTCTATCAGCAGTTATTCCTACCGCACAGCCCATACGTACAGGAAGCCAGACCTGTCACGCAGTCCATGATCTATATGAGACTCACACTCGTGTAACAACTGTGTCACGGCCAATAAAACCTAATGATGCTTCATGATAATGGGGCGGTCGCATAAACAAGGTCAATGCATATACATAAATAAAAACAATCACGACGACACCGTCTTTGCACCCAAGTTTCCATGGATGCGTATTTTATATATAGCAGTTAAAATATATGAACTAATGACAGAAAATAAAGATGAATGCAACATATAGAATATGAATAACAGTACACTGACAAGGTATACTTGCCTGGCAAGAAATCTGTATAGTGCAAGCGTCCAAATATCAAGGACACGGGATCTGGAACTAAGACCTCCGAACAAACGTCTCCGGATGCTGAAATTGATATCACCAATATTTTTGGAATCAGCGAGATAGCTAGAAATCATTACTCTTTCGTCCAATTTGGACACAGTGGCAAAACGATAATTTTGGGTAAAAGTGGGGTCCACAAGTGGCCCACTTTGTACCAAAAATTGTGCCAAGGGTAACAGTCTCTAAATGGGACAAATTATAGGTCAAACAAACTCTAAAAGTCAATATAAACTCAACGGTATATCCAAATATGGATTTTCGTGAGCTGAACACAATTTTGCCCAAAAAGTCAACCATGGGGTCCGCCAATTGGCGACTTGGTCAACTATCTCAGAATTATGTGAAAATTGGGTTACAGGACCGACGCGATACTACGAGTCCAGTGACACAAGTTTCATCGCATTCTGACGAGCGAGCACAAAATGTGCAGGGATTTTGCAAAAATCGCGATACGGGGGATTTTTTGAGGATACAGGCTGATTCCGACGCGCACACGCGTCCAAATCAGTTTTTCTAAAATCCTACACGTTCGGGTATACTGCGCACCTTTTGGTACACTTGGTACACGACGGGGCGGTCCTGTTTGGCGGGGCGCGCTCCGTATCACAAATTTGGATTTTGGAAAAAAATAAGTTTTTGGAATTTTCCAACTAGTTTATTTCTACACACGGCAGTTAATAAATTATTATAAATAACAAAAATTAAACTAGGTTAGGTGGTCTTCGCATACGAAAAAGAAAAACCGAATTCGGATCTCTGAGGTGAGAGATATGAATCCGTGAACATAGGTAGTTGCCGTAATTTTCTGCGATACCCAAAAGTTATCATTTTTTGTCAACTTGGACGCTGTTTTAGCCTAGGTTTACGCACTGAACGAGGTAAACTAATGCACAAAATTTAGAGAGGGATAGGTGGTGAACATACCGGTGAAGACGGGGTCGAGTTTGGTCGAACGAGGGTGCTGGAATCGAGACGAGAACACAGGTACGTCGCTGTGTATTTCCAGTCTTGGTGCGCTGGAATTGCGGACGTCGCACGGGCGGCCGGGGCGGCTCCTGCTGGGCGCGGTGGCTGGCGGCGGACGCGGTTAGGGCTCGGCGGCGGTCTGGAGTGGAAGGAGATGGAGTAGAGTTTGGGTTTTGGGGTTAGGATGATATATATAGATGGAGAGAGTTGGTGGAGGTCGATTCACGGGGGGGAGGGGGATGAGTCGGTTGCTACTGCTGCTGTTTTGATATTTCCCTTAGCTGGTCGTGGGTTAGAATTGGGTTTGGGTTTTGGGTAGAGATCCAATTATTTTTTTCTTTCTTTATTCTAATTCTTATTTCAATTCTTTTTCTTTCTTTTTCTTTTCTAATAAATTATATATATATATATATATACATAGAAAAATTCTAGAATTTATATTTGTGCATATCATTACAGCTAGCAACTGTCCAAAGGGTCTCCTACATGGAATAAATTAGGAAAATTTTATAATGGTTCCATAAATCCCCTAAATGCACAAACACTTCAAATAAAAATTAAATAAAATCTATTTTCTCTATTTAGCTCATAACTACTATAAATAAATTAATAATTAATAAAAAATATAATACGATTTTTGAAATTATGGGTTTTACATTAAGAGCTTCAGCAAAGGTTTACCAACCTCAGGCAGGAGAGCAGGACCGTCAATAGTTACGCGATACAGTTTGTGAGACTTAGTCGGTTTGCTCTTACTTTAGTAGCGATCGAGTTGAAGAGAGCGAGGAGGTTCCAGCAGGGACTCCATTTAGAGATTATCTTGGGAATAGAGTAGCATGAGTTTCAGACCTTTAACGCTGTGATGCGGGCAGCCAGGAGGTATGAGTACACATCGTAGAGGATTATAGATCGAGTTGGGAGTCAAAAGAGGCCCAATATTTTAGGAGGATCAATAACCCAGTCATTATCACCAGCTCCAGCAATTTGAGCCCTGACGATTGGATCCTCGAGGAGGACTGTATCATCTCATCAGTCTTCCCAAACGTTCCATCAACATAGGCTATCATATTTTTCTTCTTCTCGTAGTTGTTTTTATTGCGAAAAACCTGGGCATATAGTCTCATAGTGTCGTTGGGCACATGGATTGTGTTTAGTGTATGGGGCATCAGAACACATGATCGGAGCATGTTCTAGGAGGAATCAGACTGGATCATCATAGGCCCAGTCAGTAGTTAGGCCAGCAGCACCGCAGTACAGGGCACCAGCACTAGTGCATCTACAGCAGGTTCAGAAGCCTTTGCCTCCACAGGCTCAGGCATTCCAGCAGAGACTGCAGCAGTATGCACAGTCCTAGGCACTGGCGAGACCTAGAGGTCGGCAGAAGAGGGGACCAGTATCGAAAGGGCATAGTCAAGCCTTCTTGCTATCGATGGATGAGGCTTTGGCAGCAGGAAAGGTAGCAACAGGTACCAATATCGTCCAATTTCATTTAGCTTTAAGTTTATTTGATTATGGTATATCCATTAATTTATATTTGTACGCTTTGCGACACAAGTTGGATTGGATTTCGAGTCTTTACCTGTAAGATTGAATATACTTACTTATAATGGTCTCGTGGGAGTAGATAGAGTATATCCCTCAAGTAGAGTTATAGTATGCGGGAGAGAGTTTCTCACAAGGCAGATCCAGTTTCCTATGGTCGATTATGATGTCGTCCTTGGAATGGATTGGTTGAGTGCGAGACACGCGACGATAAATTGCCATAGTGGCAAGGTTATCTTTCGTGTACCTGGTGGGGAGGTATTCTCATTCTTGAAAGGTCCAGTAGAGTCATCGTAGGTTATATTGATGATGGCAGAGAATGAGGAGGAACAGTTTTCCAGAGTAGTTTGTAAGTTTTCTGACGTATTTCACGACGAGCTACTAGGTGTACTACCAGTTAGAGACATGGAGTTCATTTGATCCCGGGAGCAGATCCAGTATCAAAGAGGGTTTATAGGATGTCACCATCTGAGTTAGAGATCTTATACCAGATGATTGAGGAGTTAAGAGCCACGGGATTCATTTGACCTAGTGCATCGCCTTGGTGAGCCCTGTTACTTCTTGTTAAAAAGAAGGATGGTTCATCATATTTAGTTATTGATTATAGAATACTAAATACGACAAATATTAAGAACAAGTATCCCTTATCCAAGATAGATGACTTGTTTGATCAGCTCAATAGGGAAACTATATTTTTTAATATCGATTTATGATCTGGGTATCATCATATCAGAGTCAAAGAGCAGGATATACCCAAGACGACGTTGAGATCTAGATATGTTCATTAGGAGTTCCTAGTTATGCCATTTGGAGCGACCAATGCACCAGCTATATTCATATCGCTTATGAATACCATCTTTATGCCTTACCTAGACCAGTTTGTGATAGTATTTATTGATGATGTCTTTGTCTATAGTCGGAATGAGAAAGAGTATGAATAGCATCTTAGCGTAGTTCTTTAGATTCTTTGAGAGCATTAACTGTACACGAAGTTCAACAAGTATGAGTTTTAGCTTGATCGTATCTCATTCTTGGGACATATCATTTTTGGTAGAGGAGTCGAGGTAGATCCCAAGAAGGTAGTGGCTATTGAGAGTTGGCCAGTATCCCGTACAACTTTAGATTTATGCAGTTTTTTGGGTATAGCAGGCTACTACAGATGGTTTGTGCCAGACTTTTCTAGGATCTCTGCACCCTTGACACGGCTGACGTATAAGCATGTACGCTTTGAGTGGTCGGATGCTTGTCAGACTTCTTTCGAGAAGCTCAAGCAGAGTTTGATTTTGGCTCTTATTCTGACACTTCCAGTGGGACCAAGTAGGTTCTCAGTATATTGTGGCTTCAAGAGTGGGACTAGGCTGTATCCTTATGCAGCATGGCAGAGTGATAACATATGTGTCTCGGTAGCTTCGAGATCATAAGAAGAGTTATCCGACGTATGATCTTGTATTGGCAGCAATAATGTTTGCACTTAAGCTCTGGAGGCATTACCTATATTGTTATCAAGTGGAGATCTTCACAGACCACAAGAGCTTGAGGTATATGTTCATATGAAAGGAAATCAATATACGTCAGAGGAGGTGGCTGGAGTTATTGTCGGACTACGATCTAGACCTTCAGTATCATCAAGGGAAGGCCAATATCGTAGCTGACGGCTTGAGCAGGAGAGGAGGAGATTACTTCTTGATAGAGCAAAGCTATATTTTGGAGGATCTGTAGGAGATGGGTATCGAGGTAGTATTACCTGGTAATATCGGTTTTATAGCGAGTCTACAGGTTTAGTCTTCTATAGTTACGAGGATCAGAGCAGAGCAGACTGGAGATGTTAGGCTTCACCAGCTCAGAGCAGAGTGTGAGTCAGGACGTAGTCCAGAGTTGAATATTCATGAGAATGGGACTCTCAGGTTTGGGAGTCGCTTTGTGTGCCAAAAAAGATATTCGACAAGAGATTATGTCAGAGTATCACAGTTCCCAGTACTCAGTGCATCCAGGAGGGACGAAGATGTATCGGGATAATCGTCAGCACTTCTGGTGAATGGTATGAAGAGGGAGATAACTCAGTTCATTTCTCTACATTTAGTCTATCAGCAGGTCAAGACTGAGCATCAGAGACCGGTCGTACTATGTCACTACCACATTCCAGAATAGGGGTAATTTCGTCTTTTTATTTATTATAAGTATTGTACATGATATATATATACTATCTAGTGTTCTTTAATGTATGAGTTAGTGAACTAGACTAGAAACCCACTAAGATAAACCTCTGACCAAATATAGAAATTTGGATTTTAATTAGTACATTTTTAGGATTTAATATTAAAGATTATATTTAATTACTATAATTTTATTTGATTGTTGTACCTTACCGTTGCTTCGATATTTGGAGCGCTACACTAGCCATTGTCTTCCAACAAATTTTACACCCTTATTCTAGACTTGCCAGTCTCCTATTCTGATCTTGTGTAACTCATAATATGCCCTTTTGTGCTTTATTTTAGTCGCACAATATTCGTCGCACAATATTTATTCTAATTCTCACTTTTGTGCAATTTTAAAATTGTTGGGGACTTTTATGCAAAATTTTAGTGAGGTGTCCACACCCTATTGGACCCAACACCGAAGCAACATCCCACTCTTCTTTGACTTGTCACCTATAATTTTTCCCATATTTTGGATTGTGCAACACTCAAAGTTTGCTATCTCACCACTTTAGCCATCCATCCAAACACACTAAATTCTAGCCTTCAAATTCATTCATGTAGAAAGCAAACCCCATCCCGAGGAGGACCAAATCAAACTCTAACCCTAGGTCTACATCAAACCCTATTTCCCCCATATATATATACTTTTCCCCTATTATTTTTTATCAACACCAACATCAAACCCTAGCCGAATACACCATCATCACCTTCATCCCACAGCCGCCTATAACCCGCCAGATCCCCGGCCATCCCACTCGCCGGAGCACCCACAGACTTCATCCCCGATCACCATCCCGTTCTCCTCCTCTCCACCATGCCTACACCGCAGAACTTTACGCCACCGACGCCTCCTTCCGTCACGATCACCATCATCATCTACACCATCACCCGATCCTGATCGCCAATACCCCGACCATCCCTACAGCAGCCCCCGACTTCCCATGCTGTTGACCCCCACTGGCACAGCCGACCCACAACCGCCTGAGCACCCATGGTTCACCTCAACAGTACACGACTCCCCACGCCGTACCGATGACACAGCACCACCACCTTCCTTCAGCATCATCATCACCATTAACACGGCCACCAGCACGCCGGACCGAAGACCTCCCTCGCCTGAGCAGCAGCCACAGCCGAGCCTTTGCCTGAGTAGCAGCCGCAGCCGAGCCCTCCGCCTGAGCAGTAGACACAGCCGAGCACGACCTCCATCGACATCGAATACACCCTCCCTCATTCACGTGCACACATGTTCAACTTGCCCTTCCTTCATGATTGTGTGTGTGTGTGTACATGTGTGAATATTAATTAGGATTAATAATTGCTTCATGACAGTTTATTTGGTGTAAGACCTGTGTCGGTGAACCTGGTAATTCGTGCGCATGCGTGTGCATATAATAATTAGTTTGATATATACACATAGATATGTATATATATAATCCATAAGAAACTGGTTGTTAGTGCTATGTAAGACTGTAATATATATATGTATATTGTATGGCCATAGAGTTAATTGTGGTTATCCCGTAATTACATAAGACTATGTGACCCTGAATATTAGTGAGTTGACTGTCTGATTATGCACAACAATAGAGGACATGACACCCGTGCATTTAGACACACTTGACCCTGCTAGATTACCAGTATTACCCCTAGCGTAGCTTCTGAGTTCAGTGTGATTATGGTTGTGTGTGTGCTAGTATAACGACTGATGCTATATTATTATTACATTATGTATATAGGACTGTTGGATTGTTCAGACAAGACTTCGAAAATAGGATATTGGTATTGCCAGCTCAGGACCACAGGCGAGTATATTCTCTGACAGTTTTATTATGTTGATCATCTCTATGATTCTAGTTGTATAGAGTACATGATTCTGATACTATATATACACGGGTTAGCATCATCGAGACCTGTCACAAGGATTCGTGATTGGAATCCATCATGCTAGTAGGGGATAGGGAAATATTAGTATATTATGTGATCATACCCTACTCTACATGCATCATAGCTCACCACACACCTCACGTCGGGTGCAGCCTGACCATTACATGCCTCATAGCCTGTTATATATGATAGGCTGACTATTGCTCTCATCATAGCTAGCTGGATGGTTAGCCTGACCTACATGAATCATAGCTAATCATATGTAACAAGCTTGATTTGTGCCAAGATGATCACATGATTGACTGATATTTCATAAACTTAGCTAGATACTCTATTCATGTATTTCCAGTTCATTGTTCTAGCATGTACTTGTATTTCTGTTCATTACTAGTTGTACTATTAATGATGATATATTCTCCAGCATTTTCTTATTTCCAGTATTTTATACTCACCAATATTGCTTATTCCAGTATTTATATCCGTCTTGTATTTCTTTATACTGTGTTCAAGTTTTTATCAATATACATGGAACTGCTGTTAGTGCTTGTACTTCGCTCCAATCCAAACTGGATATTTTTTCTAGAGGATCTTGAGGACTTTTGTCCTACACATTATGGACTAGGTGTTGATGGAGACTACATACCAGATAGCTTAGAAGAGTCCCTTCCCTTAGAGGAGACACTACCTGCAGCTATTTAGACAATTATTATTTTATATATTTGCGTTTATATTGAGACTTTTGTTGAGACTATTTATGTTGGACAACTAGACTGTAGTTTATCACTATTTTAAGTCATTGTACTTGACTTATTTCCGTATCTCTTATCTTTTATCTCATCGTGCTATTTATTTCTTATAGTTATTGTGATTGTGTATATATTATACACTGTTGAGAGATGTTTATTTTATTGTTCTCCTTATGGAGTTGATATCATTGACAGGTTGTGAGTTATGTTTAGTATTATTGAGACCTAGACAACGTTCTACCGCCGATGCTGCGGTATAGGCTAGACGTACCCACGACTCATGTCCAAATTCTGGGTGCGGGTCATGACATACTACATCAGCCTTTACTGATTTCGGAGTGGAAGTGGTACCATATTACTATAGAATTTATGACCGGTCTTCCTAGATCCCTGTCTGGCAGAGATGCTATATAGGTTATAGTGGATTGACTAATGAAGGTTACTCACTTTTTTCTTTTCAGAGTAGGCAAATCTACAAAGTAGCTAGCTGAGATGAACATGAGATAGATAGTCAGATTGTCTGTCATACCAGTTAGTACAGTTTCTGATAAAGATTCGCGGTTCATGTCTCATTTCTAATGGAGCTTACAGTAGAGTCTGGATACTAGGTTGAAGTTCAGTTCAGCCTACCATCTATAGACAGATGGATAGTCAGAGCGTACAATTCAAACCTTGGAGGATATGTTTCGAGCTTGTACACTTGACTTCGGTGGATCTTTCAGAGGTTCACTTGCGTTTAGTAGAGTTCTCCTATAATAATAGCTTCTAGGCGAGCATTTAGATGGCACCATTTGAGGCTTTGTATGGTAGAGGATGCAGATCACCGTTAGCTTGGGATGACATCGGCGTGAGGCAGATGCTTGGTCGAGAGATGATTGGTCAGTCTGTTAGAATTATCAGGTAGATCAGAGAGCATCTCAGAGTGGCTCAGGATCACCAAAGTTATTGGATAGATCATCACTGTTGTCATCTTGAGTTCTCTGTTGGCGACCATGTATTTCTGAGGATTTTGCCTACCGGTAGAGTTATCATATTTGGAGTAAGGAGAAAGCTTAGTCCCAGATATATAGGCCTGTTCGATATTCTCGAGCGAGTTGGAGACATATCATATCGTCTAGCTCTTCTACCATCGCTTTATGAGGTACATAACGTCTTTCACGTATCTCAGTTGCGCTTGTATATTCCAGACCCGAGCTATATCCTGGATCATTCTGAGTTAGTCGTTGGTATCGACCTATCATATAAGGAGAGGCCCGTGTCTATTTTGAACCAGAGGAAAAAGGTTCTCAAGAACTGGACTATCAGTTTAGTTAGTTTGCTTGGGAGAATCAGTCAATGGACAAGTCAGCGTGGAAGCGTGAGTACGATATGCGTACTAGTTGTCTATTTCTCTTCGACTTAGGAGGTATACTTTTTCGTATACCTGTGTCCTATCATAGCTTGAGCGTATGATTGATTGTTAGCTTATCTGTTATATGTGTTATTATTTTCTTTTCTAATTTCTTGTTGTTGCCAAGAAATTTTATGCTCATATGCTCATATGAGTTTTCTGCTTGTTTCAGTTTTGTGCTTGCTTTCTTGGATCTTCTTGTTAGTCGATTTGGATCCTTATGGAGAAATTTTGAGGATGGAATTTTTTTTAGAAGGGGAGAGTTGTAAGACTCGTCTCACAGTATTCGTATTTTATGTGGATACGTATTTTTTGCTAGTTATTGCACTTTATTGGATCTTGAGGAAGCTCAGAAATTCTCAAAATTAAAACTTTACTAGCTGGCCAGTATCCAACGGTATACTACAGTATACCAATGATATCCTACAGTATACCGATGGTATACTGTCCGACATATATTTGTTTCACTTTTTGAGATATTTTTGAGATATTTTCGAGATATTTCTTTATAAATAGTACTAGAGTTATTTCATTTCTTTCTCTCTCTTTCTCTCTCTTCACTTCTTCATTTCTCTCTCGAGCTTAGAGCATGGTCTTGAGACCTGGAGTATTATTTCTGAACCCCTTAGTGGTGGTGGACTAGAAGTTTTAGGCTAGAAACTCGCTTTAGGCAAGTACACCTTTTCATTTTTGTGAACTTCTTTTACATTCTGTCATTTTACTTTTCTGGACCTTTATTTTATTCTTTTTAGCTTATCATCACTTTACTATTATTGTACATATCATGATTTCTAGCCTAGTGATCGTCTCAGTTTTAATTTCTGGAAGAATCTTATTCCGTCCCTTTTTGGTAACTTGGTAACAAAAATGGTACCGGAGTTGTGACCGTGAGATTTAGTCCATATTGTGATATGAGACTTACCCTAGACTCGACTTCTTGTTAGACTTGGTTCTGATAATTTTTGGGATTTGATTTAGGTCCCAAAAATTATACTTGACTTAACCATGTTTATTTTTGGAAACCGGCATACCGACGTTATAGTACAATACCAACGGTATACCGATTTCGACCGACTTGGATTTCTAGATATTTTTCTATGAACCCTATCGACATGCCGACGGTACTACTGTATACCAACGGTATACCGATCCTTGCCGACATTGTTAACCGACTTCAAGATATTTGTCTTGGCCGGCATACCGATGGTATACTACAGTATACCGATGGTATACCGATTTGTGAAACTTTATTTTTCAGTAACTTATTGCCTACTTAGAACGACATAAAGATGGTGTACTATAGTATACTGATGGTGTACTGATTTGTTGGAATCTATAAGTTGATGTATTTTTCTTATCTCGGGACCGGTATATCGATGGTGTACTGGACTGTACCGATGGTATATCGATCGTGCACTTTCTTTAGGAATTCTTAGTTTTTCGTGATTTCATTATGATACTTCTAACTTTTGCTTAGATACACGATAAATTGAACTGACTAGACATAAACTTACAAGGCTTCATATGACTTGACTTGACTTGACTTGACTTGACTTGGCTTTACTTGATTTTACCCCGCTTTGCCCGGCTATACGTGATGACATGATTGACTGGACTTGACTTGGCATGGATTTACATGACTTCATCTGTCACGACCCGCACCCGGAATGAGGGCACGAGTAGTGATCAACACCCAGCCTACGCCATAATATCGTCGGTAGAACACTGTCTGGGTCATCCATACTATCTAAACATCTTACACAAGATATATATGGTTCCTGTTAAAGTCATCTCAATTCCAAATGGAGGAACAATATGGTACATGATAATTATAAATAATACTCAATCACAATACAAACTAAGAAAGATAAAGCACGATATGGAATTACAAAGAAAAAGAGTCACAATACATCCACAAGTCCAAAATAATATATACATTCCAATAACCTCAATAAAGTCTAATACAAGTCTAAACAATAGGTCTAGGCCTACTCAACATCTGGTGCCAGGTCCTCCTGCTCTAAAGGAGTATCCTCTAATGGTATGCCGTCCTACGGCCCGTAGTAGGTGGGATACTGGTCCACAAGCCAATCATCTAAAAAATATATCCAGTCAGGATTAGAGCAAATTATATACCTCTGAAAGTAGTTCCAAATATATAATCGAGCATATATAACAGATAATAGAAAGGAATACAAGATAACTAACCATTAGAAAGTAATGAACTAGAGTGAACAGGTAATGTACTGAAAAGAAGAACAGGCAATATGAACAACTACAATTTTAACTAGAAATAGATAAACTAACTACTATGCCATAGAGTACAAGTTCATTATGTGATCGATTTGGGTTGAACACGAATACAATATGGTAACTCAATTACACGTGTGATATATAATTAAAATATACACGAATATACTTGGCTTGATCACATAACCAACTCCTACTTCCCATCCCTAACTAATACCAATGGATCCAAGCACGACATATTACAAACACGAATATAGGTACACTGAACACGAGCAGTATGTGAACACGAAGTACATGATAATCAATACCTAATACATACGATAAAATACATGTGAAGGAGGACTCGCTGAACAAAGTAGGGAATAACATCTCTTGACATGATCTATATAGTACTAGTCTATGTAGCTACTGTGTCAGAATCAAGTAAACAGTTCTAGAACAAATGATATATACACTATCATGAAATAAAAACTAACAAAGATATGTACTTGCCTCTGGTCCTGAGCAAAGGGTAACTCGGTGTCCAAGCTGGTGTCACACAATCCTATTAAGGAATTTTAAGTTAATTTAGTTGTAATAAGAGGTACATAAGTAAAGATGCATGCTTCTAAGCTATCTCTAGGTCCAACTAGGTCTTGGGTAGGTTTCTTAGTCATTACTTTGAATATAATAGCTAACCAAGTATTGGTGCTACATATCTTGAGTACATCTTAGTCTATTAGGTGATACCTTGGTATACTAATCAACCTGTCACGACCCGCACCCGGAAGATCGGGCATGAGTCGTGGGTACGTCCAGCCTACGCCGCAGCATCGGCGGTAGAACGCTGTCTAGGTCAACTATCTAGATAATAATCTCACACAAAAATTGGGCATGACCTCTCCAAAAGGAGGGCAACCACACAAACAATATATATAATCTGCCAAGATCTCAACTCCAAACGGAGGAGCAATATCAAAAGATAATCTCAAGTACTCAATCACGAATCTAAGCACGATAGATAACAAAGAAGACTAACAACTATAAAGTCTAACCACCAACTACTACTACAACAACCACAACATCAATAATAATAATAATACAACAATACATCATCCAAAATAATATACAAACAAGGTCTCAATCCAAAATCGGAGACAAATCCGGTGCTAAAAGCTAATAAAAACAACAACAAGATCCTAGTGATCCCGGCTACCAACCCGGAAATCACCTCTAAACTAGAGGGTCCCTGTCTGCACCATCGACAGGCTCAGGTCCATAAAACGTCGGACACCATTCCTCCGGATACTCTGAAAAATATGTCCAGTCAGGACTGGAGCAAGTACATCTCTAACAGCAGTTCCATTTAAATGATAAAAACTATAAAACAGTTATAGCAAGTAGCAAGAAAAATGGAGCAAGTATGAACAAGAAAATATGTAAGTCACTGGTGCATAAAGGTAAAGATGCATGGATATCAGAGCAAGATAGTAATAACTACAAGATACAGAAAATCTAAGCTAAGATCAAGTCCGTGCACATAAACGTGTAGTGAGTCCAGCATGAAAAACATATAGTGAGTCAAGTCCAGAAACATGTAAGTGAGACCAACAAGAATGCATGAGAGTCCAGACTATAAAGAATGAACTCGGTGTCTTTGAAATACTTGTTTCGACATGTAAACGGCTAGGGGTAAGTACGGCTCACCACGCACTGGGTGCACGGCTGCTATCATTCCAGATTAGACCAGAGGGAGTGATTCCTGATGATGCCAGATAGGAATGTTTACATGTCTACTCGAGTATTTCCCCGCCCCGACTAATACAAGTGGATCCAAGACCCGACACGCAAATCAAGATGAGTCCAGTCTGTACATGAGTGATGCCTGTAGTGATGCCTGTAGGTGATGCCAGTAGTGATTCCAGAATAGAGGCCAGAAACATGAAATGTACGTGTCGCAAGTAAATAAATCCAGAAATATCAATCAGTGTCCCGTGTTGTGCCAGAATAATCAGATGATACTATACTAGAAGCTGAATCATAATAATCATCAGATAATGAAAACTATCAGAGAATGTACTCGCCTGACGTCCTGAGCAACTGGCGATCCGAACTGGTGTCGCAAGGACCTAATGCGAAAAGCAAGGTTAAACAGGTTTCTAATGAGTTAAACAGATATAAAATAACTAAAAAAATAGGCTTCTAGGGTCGTTCTAGGTCAAACGGGTCAAACCGGTAAAATCTGGGTCAAAAAGTCAACTCTGGGTCCAAAAAGTCAACTCTAGGTCAAAACTAGGTCAAAAGTTGACTTTGGCGGTCAACCGAGTCAACTACGGTCAAGTCTGGGTCAAACTAGGGTGCTCCTGAAATTCTAGGTCAAACCGAGCTCATTAAGCTAGAAAACTCTCAAACTCGCCTCCTTGAGATACCGGGATACCCTCGGTATCCGATACCTCAACCTAGGCTACGCACCCCGCCTAAACCCGCTAAAACCTATGCTAGCACGCGTAAATATATACACATATACATATAAAAATCACTCCAATACTATTCCTAGGCTATTGCTCAAAAACCCCGCTCGAAACCCAATACCTTGGTTATCTTGAGGTATTGAAATACCTTGGTATCTCAAGGTATTGAGATACCGCTCTCAAACCCTCTAACTAGCTACCTAGCTATTAATTACATACCTAGATATTAATCTAGGCTAGGTAATATAGATATCTACTATATTTATATATATCTAAGTATGTATATACCTATGTATATAGATATCCACACACATATACATTTACCCATTATCTTACCCTACGCATAAATATATATGACTATACTATCTAGATATCTCTAGGTATTGATATAACTATATGTATATAGATATATATATACCTTAGATAGATAACTACCTATCTAGTAACTATCTATCTATTGATAGATATATCTATCTATCTAAGTATCTCATACTTATCTTACCTATTTATCCAACTACCTATCTATTAATTAGATATCCCTCTAACTATCTAATATATCTATAAACTAGTCTAACTATCAAACTCTCTAATCTATCTATAAACTATCTATCAATTAATAGCTATCTAGCTATCTAACTACCCGTCTAATTATCCATCTACCTATTTATCTACCCATAGATATAGGTATCTACCTATGCATCTACTTATCTATCTTATTATCTATCTATCAATCTAATCTATTTATCTATGTATCTATCTAACTAATCCCTCTACTACCTAACTATATACCAATCTATCTATATCTATATATATATACCTCTCTCTAACTCTCCCTCGCATTGATACTGCTGCTGCTAGCTGCTCCTCACCTTGCTGCTGCTCCTGCTGCTGCAAACTGCTACTGCAGCTACCTAGCTGCTGCTGCTACTGTTCATTCTGCTGCTGCTGCAGCTGGTTCCCTGCTGCCTCCCCCGCTGCGCTGCGCTGCTCTGGCCACCCCCCCTCGCTGCCTATACACCACACACCTACATATATATATATATATATCACTATCTATATATATATATACATACATATATAACTATATATATAACTACTAGATAGATATATATATACACACTCTAAACACTCTCTAACACACACACCTACACTCTCACAAACACACTAATACACACACTCACACACTAATATACATAGCTATATATATATATATAAACACCTATATTAATATATATATACACACATACAATTATATATATATACATATCACTACACACACACACTCTAAGATATATATATATACACATCTATATATATACATATACACACAAGCACACTTATACATATACATATATATATATATACATAGACATATACACACACAAGCACATAGATATAAATACACACATATATATATAAATATATATACATAAATACACATACATATAAATATATACATATATATATATAGACACACTTATAAATATATATATAAAGACACAAACACACCTACACAACACTACACACAATAACACACGACAACGCGCCCCACTCACGCCCAACGACCCCGACACTCACCAATACCCTAAAATATATAAAATATAACTCGAAACCTCTAGCACACACTCCCCGATACTAACCCAACGCGCGTACAAGCCCGAAACGAGAAAACCAAGTCGAAATGGCCGTTCGGTCATTTCGACGAACACGTGGTGCGCGGCTCGGAAAACCTCCTGAAACGCACACCAAACGAACTCGGAATCGGCCCAAAATTTACCCACGCGCTCTACACAATGCCTAGATCCTAGAAAATGTGCTCCCGCGTCGATTCTAGGTCCGTGGCGGAAACGCACACGCACTTAGAATCGGCGACGACGAAAAGCCCCAATTTCGCCCGAAACTCCCGTTTCTCCGCGACGCGGCTTCCCGTGTCCAAACGGAGACACGCTCTCACCCTCACGACACCCGACAACGTCTACCTAGGTCCATCTAACCTAGGGCATCACCCAAAATTGGGCCAAATTCGGATTTCACCCGAAATTGACACAAAACCTAGTGTTAAAGTCTCTAAACCCAACCAAACTAGTTCCAACTTCCTCCTACGGGTAGCCTAAGGGTCTAGGAAGGTTCTAAACTATTAATTACACTATAAAAGAGTAATTACAAGGGGAAATTTAGGGTTTACCTCTTGGGAGTTGGAATCCCAAGCAAAAATCCCCAAAATGCTCCAAATCCTCCAATCTAAGCTTCCAAGCCTCAAATCCAAGCTCCAACACCAAATCTAGGCTCTACCCACCTAGGTTGGGGAAGAATGTAGGGTGAGGGTTCTCAAATAAAGAAGGAATGGAAGAAAATAGGAAGAGGGACTTACTTTGGAGGAAGAAGGAGAAGAAGAAGAAGTGGAGAAGAAGAAGAAGTGAAGAAGAAGAAGTAGAATGAAGAGGAATGAAGAAAGGGGGCTGTGGGGCTGCTCACGGGAATGGGGCTGCTGGTCTCACGGGTAGGGAGGGGTAGGTAGGCCGGCCAAGTGTAATAAAAAGGGTTACACTAAGTTCCACATTCCCAAAACGCCCCTACTCACTCGGTTTTGGGTTCTGGGTTCCAAAAGCACTCAAACTAGCTCCAAATCTCTCCCACTAACCTCCTAAAAATAAAATAAATATTCTAAGCCCCAAAATAAGTCTCACAGGGGTGTGGGCTGGGTCGGACATGGGTCCACTAGGGTCTGACATGGGTCCAGGCTAGCCAAAATCCTAAAACAATCAAAATAAAAATAATAAAAAATAATGCAATCACTAATTAAATATAAATATAATTAATTATAAATAATACACAATTAACCAAATTAAAATAAAAAAAAATACCCGGCTCTGGAAATGGGGTGGTGACAAGCCTATCCTCCTTAGAAAATTTCGTCCTCGAAATTTAAAG
Organism: Iris macrosiphon; assembly: GCA_036927795.1. Classification (NCBI taxonomy): domain Eukaryota; kingdom Viridiplantae; phylum Streptophyta; class Magnoliopsida; order Asparagales; family Iridaceae; genus Iris; species Iris macrosiphon. The sequence continues at coordinate 36,577,881 of JAYESA010000003.1, forward strand.
TCAATCACACTCCTCTAGGTCAAACCCCCAACAATCACAGTCAAGAAATTCTACCTAAACAACATACAAGATCAGGGTCCTACTGGTCGTGTTATTACAGTCTCAATCGGGGTCACTAAACTATCTACCACAGCACAAAACGTCTAACAGGTACTAATGAAGCACACCATAAGGAATGGAAAGGACAGGAAGAAGAAACAAGAGACATACCTGCTAACCCGACATCCGTAGCATCGGCCTCCTCGACCGTCAATGCATAAGCCCTGCCCTGCTGGGGTGTATCCCTCTGCTGGTGCGAGGCATGATGCTGTGCCACAGATGGCCTAGCTCCAACTCTCTGATCCTGTGCTCCACCCAATGGAGGTGCAGTGGAGCAATCTCGCATCTGGTGAGCAGCGGATCCACAGAACAAACACACCTTCAGCCTCCACCTACAAACATCCCAAGTGTGTCCTGCCTTCCTGCAGTAGGCACAAGTGGGCGCTCTCTGATCCTGACCCTGCTGTGCTGCCTTCTGCACATAGGGACGCTTAGCTGGTCCCGCACTACCACTGGCACTGCCTGAATCATCCCTGCCTCTCTTGGACTTGAGCTCCAAGTCATCCTCTGCTCTCTGAGCATCTCCTACTATCTGCTCAAAAGTTGCCTCGCGGTCGCTCCTGGTCAAAGACTTGACCGCCATAACCAAGCCCTTGCGAAACTTCCTCGCCTTGGCTGCCTCACTCAAGCCATCCACGAATCTGCCCAGACGGTAGAACTCCGCTGCGTACTCATCCACCGTCATGCTCCCTTGGACGAGTGCCTCAAACTGGCTCTCCAAAGCACTTAGCGCCACATCTGGGAAAAACTTCTCCTTAAAAAGCCTCTTAAAAGCCTCCCAAGTAAGCCCTGGCGCTGCGATCCTCGTATCTGTACGATACCATGTCAAAGCGAGGTCGAACATCTGACTGCCCGCTGCCTCTATCTGCATGCTGTCTGGAATCTGCGCCAGCCTGAAGATCCCCTCGATCTGCTCTATCCAGTCATCCGCGTACAGGATCCCTTCTGTACCACGGAACTCCTTGGGCCGCATCCTCTGGAAGTCAATAATACTGCCTGGCCTCGGATGCTGAATCTGATCTGCCTGTGGCTGAACCTGTGCCACCCTATCCACTGCCGTCATGGCCACCTGGTGGGCGTTCTCAATGCCCAGCCTCATCACATCCACCTGACGGTGCTGCACGTCCATCATCTCCCTGAAGAACGCAAACAACTGCGCGGCATCTACTGGAGCAGGAAGTGGTGGAGGAACCACCGGAATGACTGGGGTAGTCCTCGGATCGATAGGTGAAGGAGAATCCCCGAGAGAAGCAGAGGCTCCCTCAACCGCAGGAGTGGTGAGTGGAGCGGTAGCAGCTGCCTGAATACGAGCTGGACGAGAGGTAGCAGACCTCTCCGAGGCAACTGCTGGAACGGTACGATGGGATCGTGTCTTCGGAGGCATCCTGAACACAGAGCAAAAGAAGTCAATACGGCGCAAGATACGATATCATCAAAGAAGGACAGTAATATTTCAAAAGAAAGCAATTTCAGAATAATTAGATTGGAATTGTTCCTAGTCGTGATTGAGTACACTCTCATCCTAGATCCTAGATCCTAGATCCTATAGCAGGCTCGCAGCAGTACAACTAATTTGTTGTACCACCACGACATCGCACTAATTGCGAATCGAGACCTGCATGGGGCCGCCACCAAAAATGTGTCACGACCCGCACCCGGAAGATCGGGCATGAGTCGTGGGTACGTCCAGCCTACGCCGCAGCATCGGCGGTAGAACGCTGTCTAGGTCAACTATCTAGATAATAATCTCACACAAAAATCGGGCATGACCTCTCCAAAAGGAGGGCAACCACACAAACAATATATATAATCTGCCAAGATCTCAACTCCAAACGGAGGAGCAATATCAAAAGATAATCTCAAGTACTCAATCACGAATCTAAGCACGATAGATAACAAAGAAGACTAACAACTATAAAGTCTAACCACCAACTACTACTACAACAACCACAACATCAATAATAATAATAATACAACAATACATCATCCAAAATAATATACAAACAAGGTCTCAATCCAAAACCGGAGACAAATCCGGTGCTAAAAGCTAATAAAAACAACAACAAGATCCTAGTGATCCCGGCTACCAACCCGGAAATCACCTCTAAACTAGAGGGTCCCTGTCTGCACCATCGACAGGCTCAGGTCCATAAAACGTCGGACACCAATCCTCCGGATACTCTGAAAAATATGTCCAGTCAGGACTGGAGCAAGTACATCTCTAACAGCAGTTCCATTTAAATGATAAAAACTATAAAACAGTTATAGCAAGTAGCAAGAAAAATGGAGCAAGTATGAACAAGAAAATATGTAAGTCACTGGTGCATAAAGGTAAAGATGCATGGATATCAGAGCAAGATAGTAATAACTACAAGATACAGAAAATCTAAGCTAAGATCAAGTCCGTGCATATGAACGTGTAGTGAGTCCAGCATAAAAAACATGTAGTGAGTCAAGTCCAGAAACATGTAAGTGAGACCAACAAGAATGCATGAGAGTCCAGACTATAAAGAATGAACTCGGTGTCTTTGAAATACTTGTTTCGACATGTAAACGGCTAGGGGTAAGTACGGCTCACCGCGCACTGGGTGCACGGCTGCTATCATTCCAGATTAGACCAGAGGGAGTGATTCCTGATGATGCCAGATAGGAATGTTTACATGTCTACTCGAGTATTTCCCCGCCCCGACTAATACAAGTGGATCCAAGACCCGACACGCAAATCAAGATGAGTCCAGCCTGTACATGAGTGATGCCTGTAGTGATGCCTGTAGGTGATGCCAGTAGTGATTCCAGAATAGAGGCCAGAAACATGAAATGTACGTGTCGCAAGTAAATGAATCCAGAAATATCAATCAGTGTCCCGTGTTGTGCCAGAATAATCAGATGATACTATACTAGAAGCTGAATCATAATAATCATCAGATAATGAAAACTATCAGAGAATGTACTCGCCTGACGTCCTGAGCAACTGGCGATCCGAACTGGTGTCGCAAGGACCTAATGCGAAAAGCAAGGTTAAACAGGTTTCTAATGAGTTAAGCAGATATAAAATAACTAAAAAAATAGGCTTCTAGGGTCGTTCTAGGTCAAACGGGTCAAACCGGTAAAATCTGGGTCAAAAAGTCAACTCTGGGTCCAAAAAGTCAACTCTAGGTCAAAACTAGGTCAAAAGTTGACTTTGGCGGTCAACCGAGTCAACTACGGTCAAGTCTGGGTCAAACTAGGGTGCTCCTAAAATTCTAGGTCAAACCGAGCTCATTAAGCTAGAAAACTTTCAAACTCGCCTCCTTGAGATACCGGGATACCCTCGGTATCCGATACCTCAACCTAGGCTACGCACCCCGCCTAAACCCGCTAAAACCTATGCTAGCACGCGTAAATATATACACATATACATATAAAAATCACTCCAATACTATTCCTAGGCTATTGCTCAAAAACCCCGCTCGAAACCCAATACCTTGGTTATCTTGAGGTATTGAAATACCTTGGTATCTCAAGGTATTGAGATACCGCTCTCAAACCCTCTAACTAGCTACCTAGCTATTAATTACATACCTAGATATTAATCTAGGCTAGGTAATATAGATATCTACTATATTTATATATATCTAAGTATGTATATACCTATGTATATAGATATCCACACACATATACATTTACCCATTATCTTACCCTACGCATAAATATATATGACTATACTATCTAGATATCTCTAGGTATTGATATAACTATATGTATATAGATATATATATACCTTAGATAGATAACTACCTATCTAGTAACTATCTATCTATTGATAGATATATCTATCTATCTAAGTATCTCATACTTATCTTACCTATTTATCCAACTACCTATCTATTAATTAGATATCCCTCTAACTATCTAATATATCTATAAACTAGTCTAACTATCAAACTCTCTAATCTATCTATAAACTATCTATCAATTAATAGCTATCTAGCTATCTAACTACCCGTCTAATTATCCATCTACCTATTTATCTACCCATAGATATAGGTATCTACCTATGCATCTACTTATCTATCTTATTATCTATCTATCAATCTAATCTATTTATCTATGTACCTATCTAACTAATCCCTCTACTACCTAACTATATACCAATCTATCTATATCTATATATATATACCTCTCTCTAACTCTCCCTCGCATTGATACTGCTGCTGCTAGCTGCTCCTCACCTTGCTGCTGCTCCTGCTGCTGCAAACTGCTGCTGCAGCTACCTAGCTGCTGCTGCTACTGTTCATTCTGCTGCTGCTGCAGCTGGTTCCCTGCTGCTGCTGTAGGCAGCAGCAGCTGCTGCCTCCCCCGCTGCGCTGCGCTGCTCTGGCCACCCCCCCCTCGCTGCCTATACACCACACACCTACATATATATATATATATATCACTATCTATATATATATATACATACATATATAACTATATATATAACTACTAGATAGATATATATATACACACTCTAAACACTCTCTAACACACACACCTACACTCTCACAAACACACTAATACACACACTCACACACTAATATACATAGCTATATATATATATATAAACACCTATATTAATATATATATACATACATACAATTATATATATATACATATCACTACACACACACACTCTAAGATATATATATATACACATCTATATATATACATATACACACAAGCACACTTATACATATACATATATATATATACATAGACATATACACACACAAGCACATAGATATAAATACACACATATATATATAAATATATATACATAAATACACATACATATAAATATATACATATATATATATAGACACACTTATAAATATATATATAAAGACACAAACACACCTACACAACACTACACACAACAACACACGACAACGCGCCCCACTCACGCCCAACGACCCCGACACTCACCAATACCCTAAAATATATAAAATATAACTCGAAACCTCTAGCACACACTCCCCGATACTAACCCAACGCGCGTACAAGCCCGAAACGAGGAAACCAAGTCGAAATGGCCGTTCGGTCATTTCGACGAACACGTGGTGTGCGGCTCGGAAAACCTCCTGAAACGCACACCAAACGAACTCGGAATCGGCCCAAAATTTACCCACGTTCTCTACATGATGCCTAGATCCTAGAAAATGCGCTCCCGCGTCGATTCTAGGTCCGTGGCAGAAACGCACACGCACTTAGAATCGGCGACGACGAAAAGCCCCAATTTCGCCCGAAACTCCCGTTTCTCCGCGACGCGGCTTCCCGTGTCCGAACGGAGACACGCTCTCACCCTCACGACACCCGACAACGTCTACCTAGGTCCATCTAACCTAGGGCATCACCCAAAATTGGCCAAATTCGGATTTCATCCGAAATTGACACAAAACCTAGTGTTAAAGTCTCTAAACCCAACCAAACTAGTTCCAACTTCCTCCTACGGGTAGTCTAAGGGTCTAGGAAGGTTCTAAACTATTAATTACACTATAAAAGAGTAATTACAAGGGGAAATTTATGGTTTACCTCTTGGGAGTTGGAATCCCAAGCAAAAATCCCCAAAATGCTCCAAATCCTCCAATCCAAGCTTCCAAGCCTCAAATCCAAGCTCCAACACCAAATCTAGGCTCTACCCACCTAGGTTGGGGAAGAATGTAGGGTTAGGGTTCTCAAATAAAGAAGGAATGGAAGAAAATAGGAAGAGGGACTTACTTTGGAGGAAGAAGGAGAAGAAGAAGAAGTGGAGAAGAAGAAGAAGTGAAGAAGAAGAAGTAGAATGAAGAGGAATGAAGAAAGGGGGCTGTGGGGCTGCTCACGGGAATGGGGCTGCTGGTCTCACGGGTGGGGAGGGGTAGGTAGGCCGGCCAAGTGTAATAAAAAGGGTTACACTAAGTTTCACATTCCCAAAACGCCCCTACTCACTCGGTTTTGGGTTCCGGGTTCCAAAAGCACTCAAACTAGCTCCAAATCTCTCCCACTAACCTCCTAAAAATAAAATAAATATTCTAAGCCCCAAAATAAGTCTCACAGGGGTGTGGGCTGGGTCGGACATGGGTCCACTAGGGTCTGACATGGGTCCAGGCTAGCCAAAATCCTAAAACAATCAAAATAAAAATAATAAAAAATAATGCAATCACTAATTAAATATAAATACAATTAATTATAAATAATACACAATTAACCAAATTAAAATAAAAAAAATACCCGGCTCTGGAAATGGGGTGGTGACACAACCTAATATCAATAACAATAATCCCTTGACCTAGGGTTACCCTGTTTTATAAACCCACATCAACTCTGACTAACTGATAACGTGATTAGCCAATACATCCTACCAACCAATAAATACTTAGAGATCCATCTCGGTGGTGTACTAATACATATCCTTCTAAACTCTCTGGAATCTCTCACACCTGATACTTAACCCCTCTTGATCTTAGCGCAGTTATACTTGACTCAACAACAGGTAATCTGATCAAGTATACACACATCAACTCCTTAGGGGAATACTGTGTTATACTCGATCACTTGATAAGTTCTAGTACAATTGAACTACATTATCAAGCCACCCCTGCTACTCCTCACAATACTTGTGAACATCCCAATTGCTGCAGATAAACCCTCAATTGCACCTTGTGTATCAGACCCTACTGCAGACATTCACACACACATGTACTGTCTTAACTACTACTCATCTGGTATTCCTCTAGCCTATTACCCGAGCCCCTAGTGCTACTGTTGCTGCTTCCCTGCTTTCCCACTTTAATACCTGTACCCAAGCCCTTACTGCTCTTCCCTCACCCTGTTACATACTGTAGGCCCGAACTAAAAGCTACAGTTGGTACAAATGCAGCAGATGCTGACTTCAACTACAGCATATTGCAGTTCTTCAAAACCCTTGATGCTGCAAAACTTAACTACTATCATGTTCCAGTGCCTGCTAAGACTCGAGCTCCCTTGTCAACCGGCTATACCTACACACTACCAATACTACCTGAACACATCTACACAACCCACATATATTTCCTTATTTCTTTATTACTCAAATGCATAAGTTGAACAACTAATACTCTTCTTACAACCAGGAATGATACTCACTTAACCAATACCTATATTAGATATTCCACTCTCAGCTGATACTGAAGTGTCAGTAACTGACACTAAAAAATACCAACCAAAATACTACTCGAGCAACTACTCAAGTATGTGTCTGATCCCCTCTCGTGTTGCTCTCCTTCAAATGTTGGTATGCACTTGGATACTCAAGTGCTCACATATCTACACAATCCTGGATGTATCACCTACATATAATTTGTATTCTCCTTACTAATCCTATAGTAGCAGTGCACCTAAGGAAGAACTTCCTGCTACTACTATTACATGTTCAGTTCTCCCAGGTAACACTCCTCCGAGTCTCACTACTGCTGATGTTGCAAAAGACTTGAGTGGTATCAACTGATACCACTCCTCCCTAATACTGCAGTGCAGTTCCTTGCCTGAGCACATCAACCCACATCTCCAAGGTCTGAACATAAAACACTCATAGTAGTGAAAATACTACTGTGCTCTGCACTTCACATCACCACCTATTAACCAAATTGAATGGTGCAGTCCCAAATATTAAATGCTCATCCTCACATAAATCACAACCATAGAATAAATATGCAGATATATATATCTATATATAATTAAAACACACACCATATACCTATATACATAGGTGCACTAGTGTCAAATTCTTAAACACTTAGAGTGTCAAATTAAGGAATTTATGATACGTGTCCAACTCAAGTGTCCAAAAGCCATAACTCCCACAATTACCCATACTAATCATACACACATATAAATTACACAATAATATAGCTAATTCAATTTGCTACAATGAGAATTAAAGAGTCATTGTGCAAAACACCCAAAATTGGGCCCCGTGTCGCACCGTATCATAAAATACAATGTTACGGCCTACACGTATCCATTTGTGGATACGTACCTAATCCCATTATCCTGATCTAAGTCTAATTAGATCTAATTGGTCTCATGACACAATGTTGATGTGTCAATCTCGTAATATTCCTAACATGCACACAAATTACCACATAGAACTCACAATGCATAACCAATTAGTCTAGAACTTGTTCCTATAGGTAGCCCTATGCCATGGGGTCATTCCTAATGGCAAAATGTATGATATAGGTGCTAGAATGAAAAGAAATTCAGAATTTATGAATTGAGAGATAGATTTCCAAGAAAAATATAATTGGACACGATCCGGTCACGATCTCTCCACCCAAGCTCCTTCTCCTTGTGCTTCTTTCTTCTCCAAGCTCCAAGCTCCTTGTAGAATGAGAATGAGAGGGAAAATGAAGTTGAATTGAGTAATAATTGATGGAGAAAAGGAAAGAAAATTGTGGATCTAAATTCTTGACCTAAAATAAAGTAATAAATAAAGAGGAGAGAGAGAGAGGAGAGGCTTATATCGTGGCTGGCCCCTTCCCCCTTCCCCAAGCAACATGTAAAAGTCCCATATGCCCTTCAATGGTGAATTATGAGGAATAATTAAGGGTGGACATTTTGGAAAGTTTTTATATTAATTCTAATTAGTCTAATCCTCTTAATTTAATTAGTGGGAGTGGGTTCTTGGGCTCGATCCATGTTGGGCTCACAAGTTGTCATGACAAGTTTAATTGGGCTTACAAGAAGTCTAACTATTGGACTAGCCTCCTAACAAAAATAAATAATATAAGTCATAAATAATTTATAGCTCAATCATAATTAAATAATTAATACAATTATTACACTAATATTTAATATTTATTCCTAACATCCGTGCCAAATTACCAAACTATCCCTAGTTAGAAAAGTGAGGGTGACAGTCTTACCCACCTTAGAAATTTTTTTCTCCAAATTAAGGAAGAAACTAACTACCAATATAAGTTAATACATGCAAGAAAGAATTATATCTCATCGCTCAAACAGATAAGGATATTGCTCATGTATCTCGGCCTCTCCCTCCTAGGTACTGTCTCCTGGCGAGTGATGCCTCCACGCGACGCGCACCAAAGGAATTTTTTTGTTCCACAGCACCTTCTCCCTATGATACAAAATCTCCATGGGCTGCTTTGGGTAGCTGAGAGTCGGACCAACCTCGATCTCTGAGTGATCTAGTACATGGCTAGGATCTGCCACGTACCGTATTAGCTATAACATATATAACACGTTATGCACTCCCTCTAATGCAGGCAGCAAGTCTAGTCTGTAGGCCATTGCACCGACCCTCTCAAGAACACCGAAGTGTCCGATGTACCTTGGACTAAGCTTTCCGCCTCCACCAAAGTGAATCGTGTCCCGTGTCAGAGAAATCCTTAAGAACACCAGATTACCAACCTACCATAAATACAGCCTTAACACTCTAACTAAAATAAGCAATCACAAGCAATACAAAATTAAATATATACCTCAAACTCCAATGGTCTTCTGTGGCTATCGGCCCAATGCCGCTATCTGTCCTGTGCCACCCGAAGTCTATCCCTGATGAGCTTCCACTTTCCATCTGTATCCACGACCATCTCTGGTTCCAATAAGGCTCTCTCACCAACATTATCCCATGATAACGGAGTGCGGCATCTTCATCCATACAGTGCCTCAAATGGTGACATCTCGATACTGGCCTGATAACTGTTGTTATAAGCAAACTCTACCAGGTGAAGATAATCCTCCCAAGATTCTCCTAAATCCAAAACACAGGTGCGTAGCATATCCTCGAGATTCTGGATAGTCCTCTCCGACTGCCCGTCTGTCTGGGGTGATATGCGGTACTGAACTTGAGCTAGGTGCCCAAGCTAGCCTGTAAACTCTTTCAGAAATAAGATATGAAGCGACAATTCCGATCCGAGACTATGCTCACAGGAACTCCAAAAAATTTGACTATCTGACGTATATACATCTTCGCGAGCTTCTTTGTAGACGTATCCACTTTGAATGGCAGAAAGTAGGCCAATTTGGTCAACCTGTGTACGATAACCCAAATTGCATCTTTACTCCTAGAGAATGCGAAAGACCCAAAACAAAGTCCATCGTCACATGCTCCCACTTCTACTCTGGAATGGATAAAGGCTGAAGCAATCTACCTAGCCTCTGTCTCTTTGCCTTTACCTGCTGCCATACCAAGCATCTAGATAAGAAGTTAGCTACCTCCCGCTTCATATCATACCACCAAACATGCTCTCTCATGTCCCTATACATCTAATTGCCATCTGGATGCATAGAGTACTGAGATCGATGCACCTCCTAAAGAACCTTCTCGTGCAACGCTCCACTCGGCATACACAATCTGGTACCATATCATAATGATCTATCCTCTGCAATAATGAAGTCCTCTGCCAATCCTATCTGGACCTGCGCCCTGATGCTCCTCAAAGACTCATTCTCGATCTGTGTGGCTCTGATCCTGTCCATCAACTCTAACTTTACCTGAAGTTCCTACATATGTGCTGCAACTTTAAAAACTAACACCTCAATACCTAAGTTATCAAGATTGGCAAACAAGTACTTGTCCCTCGTCAAGTATAGCCACTGGATACCTACTCAAGGCATCATCGACTACGTTGGCCTTCCCTAGATGATAGTGCAAAGAAATATCAAAGTCGTTCATCAACTCTAACCAGCACCATTGCCTCATGTTGAGCTGTTTTTGTGTGAACACATATTTCAAGATCTTATTATCTGTAAAGATCTCTACCCGCTCTCCATACAAGTAGTTTTTCCATAGTTTAAGAGAAAAAATAACTATTGCTAACTCTAAGTCATGGGTCGGGTGTTTTTTTCTCATGCGGGCATAATTGTTTGGAGGCATAAGCAATCACCTTTCCGTTCTGCTGTAACACACATCCCAAGCATTTACCCGATGCATCACTATATATAGAAAATCCTCCTATGTCAACACTGGAGCTGTAGTCAACCTCTTCTTTATCTCCTCAAAAGCAGCCTAACAATCTTCAGTCCAGATGAACTCCACGTCCTTCCTGGTTAGTCTAGTCATTGGCACCACAATCCTAGAAAAATCCTAAACAAATCTTCGATAATAGCCTACCAATCCAAGAAAACTCCTGATCTCGGCCACTAACCTCGGGCTAGATAATGACTCGACTGCTGATATCTTCTTCGGGTCTACTGAGATCCCATCTCCTGTAACCACATGCCCGAAAAATTTAACCTTATCAAGGAAGAACTCATACTTCGAAAGCTTGCCATAAAGCTTCTCATCCTGAGGGTCTCCAAAACTATCCTCAGATATTTTACATGCTCATCCGGGATCTTCGAATAAATTAATATATCATCAATGAATACTACCACAAACTGATCCAAGTACTGATGAACCACCTTATTCATCAGGTTCATGAATACTTTCGGGGCGTTGGTCAATCTAAACGGCATTACCAAGAACTCAAACTGCCCATATTGAGTCCTGAAATTTGTATTCAGAATATCCTCCTTCTTATCTTTCACCTAGTGGTACCCCGACCTCAAGTCTATCTTTGAAAATACCTTGGCTCCGCTCAACTGATCAAATAAATCGTCAATCCGCAGCAACATATATTTGTTCTTGATAGTGAGGTTGTTGAGTGACCTGTAGTCGATACACATGCAAACCGACCAATCCTTCTTCCGTATAAATAATATAGGATCACCCCTCGGTGATGAACTAGAGAGGATGAAGCCCTTGTCCCGCAAGTCATCCACTTGCTGCTTTAACTTTTCCAGTTCGCTGTTGTTTACTCTATAAACGTGCTGTGATATCGGCTCTGTGTCTGGCACCAAGTCTATAGAGAATACCACATCTCTGTCTGGTGGCAACCCCGGCAACTCCTCTAGAAAGACGTCAATATACTCTACAATCAATAGATGTGGCGACTCCTGCTCTTCTTCTATAGCTCTACAGAAATCTTCGTCGCTCTGCTCTACTACTCCTTTGACAAACTGAAACTCTGGCTCTCCTAGTATCTGAAATAAAACTCTACCTCCATGGCAATCAATACTAGCATGGTGCCTACTCAACCAATCCATCCCGAGTACTATATACGTAGCTCAGAAGTGGCATTACGAGTAGACACACGCTCAACTCTCGGTCTCCCAAAGAAACTCTCTGATCCTTGCAAACATCACTGACAAGGATAATGCCTCCCCCGATCGTGATCTTGCAAGTTCTGCCAACGGTTCAGTCTCAAGGTGATATTTCAAAAAAAAAGTTACAGATATAAAACTATGTGAAGCACCAAAATCAAATAAAGCATGAGCTAGAAAAGAATCAAGATAGACTGAACTTGAAATAACATCAACGACTGGCTCCTCCTCTTAGATGGTCAGGCGAAAGCTCACCCCTGTCACTGGAAACCTTTTTGTTACTGCTGGTGCTGAGCAAATTATTGCTATTTTGGTGGTAGGAGAGGTCCACTCTGCTGTCCCGTTGATGGTTTCGCTGGTGCTCTCTGTGCCTGGGCCCCGTCCTGAGCTGGACAGGCTGGAACTCTAGGACAAGCCCTCAACTGGTGGTCTCTTAATCCGTAGAATAAATACTTGCCCAATATCATCCTGTACGCTTCCCAACCGTGTCCCTATTTCTTGTAGAATGGGTAAGGAATAGCTGGCCTCTGGATCTGGTGCGTCAACTGTACTGACATTTTAGCTGGTCCAGGATACTGCTGCCTCTGCTGCTGAAAGTGTCTCTGATGCTGCTGCTGAAAGTGAGGCCGATTCGTTGGACCCGTGTTAGTACTGGATCCTCCTATGTCCCTCAGCCTCTTAGAGCCAAGCTCTAGATCACCTCTGCCAGTTGTACCTGCCTCAGGATCTCCTCAAAAGTAGAGGTGAGGTCTCCATTCGTATATGATATAATCTTCTTATTCGGGAAGGCCCTTCTTGAACTTCCTGGCCCTTCCTCTGGGTTCTGATCCTTCACAAAGTGGCCTAATCTGCAATACTCTGCCACATACTCATCCACCGCCATACCTCCCTGAAGTGGTACTGAAACTGGCTCTATAGAGATGTCAAAGCCACATCTGGAATAAACTTTTTCTTGAAGAGCTCCTTAAAAGCTTTACAAGTAAGTCTCGGTGCTGAGATCCTAGGGTCCGTCCTGAACCAAGTCAATGCGATATCAAACATTATGCTTCCTGCGGCCTCTACCTGCAACCTCTCTAGATTCTGTGCTAGTCGCAGGTTTCTCTCAATGTCTTCTATCCAATCATCATCATAAATAATTTCCTTAGTGCATTTAAAGTCCTTCGGCCCCATCCCCTTGAAATATATGATAGTCTCCGGCCTCAGCTGCTGCAGGATGAACTAAGTTGGTGCCTTTTGTGGCTGGACTAAGGTGACTCTTTCGACTGCGACGAGCAAAATCTGGTGGGAATTCTCAATGGCCTTCCTCATAACCCCTGACTGGCGCTTATATGCCTCTATCATCTATTGAAAGAGAGCAAACATCTGTGTGTAATCGACTATGGATGGTGGGGGTAGAAGATTCCCTAAAATTGTCGATGCTGCCCTATGTACTAGAGGTGGAGCACCCCCAAAAGTTGCTGCAAAATCTTGTCACGACCCGCACCTGGAATTTGGGCATGAGTCGTGGGCACGTCCAGCTTACGCCGCAGCATCGGCGGTAGAACGCTGTCTAGGTCTCTATAATACTAAACATAACTCACAACCTATCAATGATATCAACTCCATAAGGAGTACAATGAAATATACATTTCTCAACAGTTCATAATATATACTCAATCACAGCTATAAGAATAATGGCATGATGAGTTAAAAGATAAGAAGTACTAACATAAGTCAAGCACAACAACTAAAATAGAGATAAACTACAGTCTAGCTGTCCAACATAAAAGTCTCAACAAGTCTCAAAAACTCAACATAAGTCTCAATATAAGTCTCAACATAAACTCAAATGCATAAATAATAACTGACTAAATAGCTGCAGGTAGTGTCTCATCTAAGGGAATGGACTCTTCTAAGCTCTCTGGTATGTAGTATCCCTCTACACCTGGTCCATAATGTATAGGACAGAAGTCCTCAAGATCCTCTGAAAAAATATATCCAGTCAGGATTGGAGCGAAGTACAAGCACTAACAGCAATTTCATGTATATTGACAAAAACTATAATACATGTAAAGAAATACAAGATGGATATAATACTGGAAATAAGAAATATTGGAGATAATGAAATACTGGAAATAAGGAAATACTGAAGAACATATCATCATCAATGGTACAACTAGCAATGTACAGAGATACAAGTGTATGCTAGAATAATGAAATAGAAATACAGTGAATGCTAGAACAATAAACTAGAAATTCATGAATAGAGCATCTAGCTAAGTGTGTGAAATATCAGTATATCATGTGATCAGCTTGGGACAGATCAGGCTTATTACATATGATTAGCTATGATTCATGTAAGGTCAGGCTAACCATCCGGCTAGCTATGATGCGAGCAATAGTCAGGCTAATCATATATAACAGGCTATGAGGCATATAATGGTCAGGCTGCACCTGACGTGAGGTATGGGGTAAGAAATGATACATGTAGAGTGGGGTATGATCACATAATCTACTAATATTTTCTTATCCCCAGCTAGCACGATGGATTCCAATCACGACTCCGCGTGACAGGTCTCGATGATGCTAACCCGTGTATACATAGTGTCAGAATCATGTACGTTATACAACTAGAATCATAGAGATGATCAACATAATAAAAACTGTCAGAGAATATACTCGCCTGTGGTCCTCTGCTAGCAATACCAATATCCTATTTTCGAAGTCTTGTATGAATAGTCCAACAGTCCTATAGACATAATATAATAATAATATAGCATCAGTCGTTACACTAGCACACACACAACCATAATCACACTGAACTCAGAAGCTACGCTAGGGGTGATACTGGTCAACTAGCATGGTCAAATGTGCGTTTAACTGCACGGGTGTAATATCTTTAAATGCTGTGCATAATCCGATAGTCAACTCACTAACACATGTCTAAGCCAGTACGTTGGTGTACACAAGGCAGTCAACTCACAAATACTCAGGGTCATATAGTCATATGCAAATATATGGGATATCCACAGTAAATACCTAGGGTCATACAACATATATATATATAAATATGGGACACCCACAATTATCACTTATGGTCATACACTATCTATAATACTGCTATAAATAGTACTAGCAATTAATTTCCACACAATATATATATATACTAATTAGTTATTATATACACACGCACGCACACGTAAGTTTTTGGTTTTACTTGCATAGTATCTAGCAATAAACATCTAACAAACCAACTCCCACGAAGTAACATGCTAACCCTTATTATCATTCACATACGCACACGCACACAATCATGAATGAAGGCAAGTTGAACCTGCGCGTTAGCGTGCACGTACAAGAGGTCAAGGGTGTAGTCGATTGGAGATGGTGCTCGGTTGCGTCACGGTGGAGGGCTCGGCTTCGGCTGCTGCTGTGTCAAAGAGTCCGGCGTAGGGAAGTCGGGCATTGTCGAGGTGATGTGTCGAGACGTGCTGGCGGTGATGGTTCAGTCGTTGCTCAGGCGGTTGGGTCGGCTACTCCGGTGGAGTTCTACGGGTGCTGGCGGTCGCAGCGTGGGATGGTGTTAATGGTGATAAGGATAATAAAGGGAGACGGTAGTGCTGGTGTTGATGGTGGCGTTGGTGTAGGTGACAATGATGATGAGGAGAAGGATGACGGAGGTCGACGGTGAAGGCGTGGCCGGGGCTGTTGATGTCAGGGTGAGGGGAAGTCGTGGCGGTATCAGCGGTTGGCCGCGGGCCTTCAGGCAGTGATCGATGATGGCAGCGGTGAGCAGGTCACTGCTCCGGTGGAGGTCGACAGGATGAAAAGTCGGGGAATGGCGTGGGGGAGATGATGATGGTGAAGGAGGCGGTGCACCTGGCTGCTGTCGGTTGGGTGATAGCGGGGGTGTCCGACGAGGCGGTCGGGGAGAAGTTGAGGTGAACGGGGAGGTTGCGGGATAGGCGCTGCCGTGGTCGACGGTGAAGTCAGGTGGTAGGAGATGGCCAAAATCCGGCGGCTAGATAATGGGAAGGATGAAGAAAGGTTAGGTTTAGGGTTTGGTGTTTTGTGATGTTGATAAAAATATAGGGAAAAAGTATTTTTATATGGGGAAAAAAAAGGATGATGTAGACCTAGGGTTAGGGTTCGGTTTGGCCCTCCTCGGGGTGGGTTGGATGCTACATGAAGAAATTTGAAGGCTAGGATTGAGTGTGTTTGGATGGATGGTTAAAGTGGTGAGATAGCAAGTTTTTGAGTGTTGCACACTCCAAAAATATAAGAAAAATTATAGGCGACTGGTCAAAGAAGAGGGGGATGTTTCTTCATGTGTTCGGTCCAATGGGATATGGATACCTTACTGCAATTTTGTATAAAAGTCCTCAACAATTGAAAAATTGTGCAAAAAGTAGAATTAAAATAAATGTCTGGGATGAATATTGTGCGTCTAAAATGAAGCACAAAATGGCATATTTATGAGTTACCCAAGGATCAGAACGGAAGTTGGCTTGTCTAGGACAAGGGTATAAAATTTGTTGGAAGGCAAAAGCTAGTGTAGCGCTCCAATTATCGAAGAACGGTAAGGTGCAACAATCAATGAAATCACAGCAATTAAATGAAATCCCTAATATTAAATTCCGAAAATGCTAATTAAAGTCTATTGTCCAATATTTTGCTCAGAGTTTCAACTAGTGGATTTCTAGGTCCAGTCCACTAACTCATGCATTTAAGGAACACTATATATAATATATAAATATCATGTAATATATTAACACATTAAATTAAATAAATGAAAAGATGAAAATATCCCTATTCTGGAATGTGGTAGTGACAAGTCTACCCTCCTTAAAAAAATTTGTCCTCGAAATTGAAAAACTAGCACAAGAACAAACAATCAAACAGAATTATACATCAAATCTCGAAGAGATACGGATACTGCTCACGCATTTTATCCTCTCTCTTCCAGGTTAACTCGCCTAGAGAGTGATGTCTCCATGCAACACGAACCAAGGGAATAGTCTGGTTCCGTAATACCTTCACTCTACGATCGAAGATCTCTACGGCCTATTCGGGACAGCTGAGTGTCGGTCCAACCTCGATCTCTGAGTGGTCTAGTACGTGACTAGGATCTGCCATGTACCTTCTCAGCTGTGACACGTGGAACACGTCATGCACTCCTTCTAGTGCAGGTGACAAGTCCAGTCTATAAGCCACTGCACCGACCCTTGCAAGGATACTGAAGGGTTCGATGTAACGTGGACTAAGCTTTCCGCCTCTACCAAAATGAATCGTGCCCTGTGTCAAAGAAATTCGTAGGAACACCAAATTGCCAACCTAGAACAAACAATCTTAATAGGCAATCTAAAACAAAACAATCACAAACCAAAATAACAAAACCTATACCTGAAACTCTAAGGGTCTACGGTGGTAATCGGTCCAATGCCGCTGTCTGTCCTACGCCACTAACAGTTGGCCTCTGATGAGTTTCATCTTTTCTGCTGCATCCACGACCATTTCTAGTCCTAACAAGGCTCTCTCCCCGATATCATCCCAAGATAACGGTGTACGACACCTTCGGCCATATAAAGCCTCGAATGGTGACATCTTAATGCTCGCTTGGTATCTGTTGTTGTAAGCAAACTCTACTAGGTGTAGATGATCCTCCCAAGAACCTCCAAGATCTAAAACGCAAGTGCGTAGCATATCTTCGAGAGTCTGAATAGTCCTTTCAGACTGTCCGTCTGTCTGAGGGTGATATGAGCACACTGAACTTTAGCTGAGTGCAAAAGCTAGCATGTATACTCCTCCAGAAGTGGGAAGTGAAACGACTATCCCGATCTGAGACGATGCTTACAGGAACCCCATGTAATCTGACAATCTGTCGCACGTACATCTCTGCTAGTGTCTCTGTCAAAGTACCCACCTTGAAAGGTAAGAAGTGGGTCGATTTGGTCAACCTATCCACCATAACCCAAATCGTATCCTTTCCTCCTAGAGAACATGGAAGCCCTGAAATGAAGTCCATAGTCATGTTCTCCCACTTCTACTCTGGAATGGGTAAAGGTTGAAGCAATCCTCATGGCCTTTGTCAATCTGCCTTTATCTGCTGGCACACTAAATATCGGGATGGAAAGCGTGCTACCTTGCGCTTCATACCATACCACCATACGTGCTCCCTCAAATCTTGATACATCTTGTTGGCATCGGGATGCATCGAGTATTGAGAGCGATGTGCCTCCTGTAAAACCTTTTCATGCAGATCTCCACTCGGCACACACATCCTCGTGCCGTGCCTTAAAGATCCATCATCCGCAATAGCAAAGTCATCTGTCAATCATGTCCGAACTTGTGCCTTAATACTCCTCAAAGTCTCATCATCATACTGTGCAGCTTTAATTCTTTCCATCAACACTGATTGTATCTGTAATCCCCATATCTGAATCTCCATACCTGGAACTAGCACTTCAATTCCTAAGCTCTCAAGATCAGCTAATAAATGTCTATTTGTCATCAAGTACATGGCCATCGGATACCCGCTCAAGGCATCGGCGGCTACGTTGGCCTTTTCTGGGTGGTACTATAATAAGATATCAAAGTCTTTCATCAACTACAACCACCTTCTCTACCTAATGTTTATCTCCTTCTGTGTAAACACGTACTTTAAACTCTTGTAGTCCATGAAGATCTTCACACGCTCTTCGTACAGATAGTGTTTCCACAGCTTTAGAGCGAAGATAACTGCTGCCAACTCCAAATCGTGGGTGGGGTAGTTCTCTTCATGAGGGCATAATTATCTTGAAGCATAGGCAATTACTTTCCCGTGCTGCTGAAGAACGCATCCCAAACTTTTTCCTGAAGCATCACTGTAGATAGTGAATCCACCTGTCCTTGATGGCAACGTCAAAACTGGAGTTGTCATCAATCTCTTCTTCAGCTCATCAAATGCGGCCTGACAATCCTCTGTCTAGACGAATTCCACATATTTCTTGGTCAGCCTAGTCATTGGCTCTGCAATCTTGGAGAAGTCTTGTACAAACCTCATGTAGTATCCTGCTAGCCCGAGAAAACTTCTGATCTCAGCTACCGAACTGGGGGTAGCCCATGATTCCACTGCTTCGATCTTTTTAGGGTTAACTTAAATTTCGTCACCCATCATTATATTTCCAAGAAATTCAACCTTCTCAAGGAAGAAATCATACTTTGAAAGCTTCACATATAGCCCCTCCTTCCTGAGAGTCTCCATGACCATCCTCAAGTGCTCTTCGTGCTCCTCTGGGGTCTTCGAATACACATGAATATCGTCAATGAACACTACTACGAACACTGGGCTCTGTAATCTTGAAATCCCCTGAATTCTCTAAGATTACGGGGTTCATTTTAAGTTGATGTTGGCGCAGAAATTTGCCACTGGATACACCAAGAAAGGACTTTGTTGGGTTCATTTTAAGTTGATGTTGGCGCATCAACTCGAATACTGTCTTCAAGTCTTGGATGTTATTATCCTTGAGGCGGCTTTTGACAGCAATATCGTCGACGTAACATTCCACCATTTTGCGCAGATGCTCATGGAATATGTTACTCATAGCTCGTTGATATGTAGCCCCGGCATTCTTCAGTCCAAAAGGCATGACCGTATATCAATATACCCCCGTGGTGTACGAAAAGCAGTATGCTTTTCATCTTCAGGATCCATCTTAATTTGATTATATCCTGAAAATCCATCCATGAAAGACATGCGCTCAAAACCGCACGTATTATCGATCATGACGTCTGTAATGGGGAGAGGGAACTCGTCTTTAGGGTAGGCCGCGTTTAGATCTCGGAAGTCGATGCAAACACGCACTTTCCTATTTTTCTTCATAACCGGGACAACATTAGCGACCCAATCAGGATGTTGTTCCTCCCGGATGAACCCACAGGCTATTAGCTTCTTGATTTCAGCATAAATGGCATCCATTATATCCGGGCGGAACCGGCGTTAGTGTTGCTTTACAGGCTTTGAATTGGACAATATGTTGAGTTTATGGGTAGCCACTTTTGGTTCAAGACCTAGCATATCCTCATAATTCCAAGCAAAGACGTCGATATATTCTTTTATCAGCTGGATCATTTCTTCTCTTTCTTCTTCGGAAAGATTGTTACTGATAAATATCGGCTTTGGTGAAAATTCATCCCCAACATTGACTTGGATAACCTTATCTTCAGTGGATGGTTCTTTTTGTTCGAACCAGAGTTCCCATTGTGTATCCATTTGCTGATCCCAGGATTTATCTTTAAATGGTTCAGATTCTTATTCCTTTGTTTCGAGGGAATCTGTCAACACTATATTTACTGATAATGCCCGTTCGAGTTCATCATCTGAATCGGAGGATGACAAATCATCTTGAGAAGAGGAGATGGTCTCCTCATTCGACTCAGAGTTGTTTGAAGTTGCAAGATGTGTGGTATACCCTAACCCAAAACGAGTTCGTTGACAGTAGGGATCACTATGCAACGGCATTTGTCTGCCTTTTCCATAGAGGATCATTTCCTCCTCCCGATTTGGTTTTGCCTAAGTGGATAGTTATAGGTTCCGTGACTTTAGGACGGGTAGTCCGCCCTTTTACCTGGATTGATAAAGGTTGCTCAGCATATGGTTCTCCTGGCTCCTGGTGGGATTCCTCCTCCGTCCTGCCTGACACCTCCTTTATGTAGTCTTGGGTGTACAATATGGCATTAGAATAGTAAGATTCAACCCCTTTGAACGGGTTAAGATCAGTAAACTCTGTTTTTACTGTCCCTTGGACGTCTACATATTTGAAGCATTGATGTAGAATTGAAGGAACAATATTGTGATCGTGGATCCATGGTCTGCCCAACAGAATGTTGTAAGACACTTCCGAATCAATGATGTAGCATGTAGCCACTGATATAAGGTCACCAATCTGGATCCTCAAACGAATCTTCCCTAATGGTCTGCTCTTCCTGGCATTAAAGCCCACGATTGTGGTGGTAGTGTAAGCCAGTTCGCTTGTAGAAATTCTCAACGGTCTTAACAGACTATGAGGGATAATGCTGATCGACGATCCCGGATCTATGTGAATCCGGTCTACCTCAACGGAGCCGACGTATCCGGTATAATAAAGAGGCTTGTCATGTCTGTTATGTTTCAACAACATGTCCTCTTGAGTGGAAGAGATGTTAGGGACCATTTCCATTACACTATGGCATTGAGGATATGCCACAGGCTCTTTATCAGGGGACTTGAGCTGGGTCAAGCATACATCTGCTTGCATTAAGGCTTTAATCAAAGCTTGACGAGTGTCTTTGGATAGCCTAAGTAGCTCAAAAATGGACAATCTGGCCAAAGTATTAGCCAACTGAGCCAAAATGTTGAAGTTATAAGGTTTCTCTAAACCTTTGTTTTGAATATTCTTCAAAGGTTTATCGAAACGAACTTCTTTCTGCTTGCCTTTGTCCAGCGAAGTTGGTTTAGAAGGACCTGCCTCTGGCATAACAGGTTCAGGTTCTGGATGTTTAGCAGGCGAAGTGTCCGTCGTTGCTTACTCCTGGTTTCCTCCATAGTCTTTAAGGTAGGCTTTTCCTGACCGGGTTCCGGTTGCTAATGCCTCTTCTTCCGATGTCGGGGATACTGCAACCATATTGCATAGTTTACATCTTAAGTTCTTTTTAGACTTAGCTTTAGCAGCTTTAATCTTTTCCTCAATTTCTGACACCAGATCAGGGTGAACCCATATGATCTCTCCACGCTTGGTAGTTAGGGGCACTAAGTCATGATTTTGACCCCTGGTAGGAGGGAGATTAACAATGTTCATCATTGTCCATGGAATAGGTACCACACCATCCGGGACTTCTTGAGGGGGCAAATTGCCAAACTTGAGTGAGATCATGTTTGCAGTGACCGTCTTTTCGCTATTATACAGAGTAATGGCCTTGGCGTCGATCAGCTCCTAGAATTTTCTCTTCAGTACATAGCATGCCTTTGTGGGGTGATGTATCTATCTGTGGAAAATGCAGTACTTAGGATTATTTGTAATGTCGACTTCATTTGGACGCTTTACCTCGGGAAGAGTAAGCTTGCCACTTTTTACTAGACAATCGAATATGCTTGGAATATCGTCTTCGTCAAAAGAATATTCCTCTATAGGTCTAGAAGTCCCAGGTTTCATTTGCGTAGTCACTGGAGTATTTTTCCTGGACGTGTTGATGGCCAGAGCTTCCTTTCCTTTGGAACTACGAGTATGGTCATTATTGGAAGATGACCGCTTCCCTCGATCAGAGGTAGAGATCATAATTCCATTGTCATGAGCCTTCCGACTGTTATCTTCAGCGGCTACCGCTGACATGATAAACGAGGGCCAATCAGGGAGCTGATATGGTCCCGTGAATACTGAGATCAGTGGGAGAAGGTTCTTCCTGCAAATATCCACCAAGGCAGAATCTGAAACTCCGGGAGGCATCTGCAAAGTAGCCTGTTGAAAACGTTCAATAAAAGTACGAACGTTTTCTTTCTCCTTCTGCTTTACTTCGATAAGTGATGACATAGACATGTCCATTCCTCCTTCGTAGAATCGAGCGAAGAACAGTGTCTTGAAATCTTCAAAAGAAGTAATACAGTTGTCCGCTAGACTACGGTACCATTGATAGGCCACTCCAAACAGACAGCCTTTAAACACTCGAGTGAGAAGGGCATCATTCCCTTGCAATAACACTGTCATCATGCTGAAGTAATTCATGTACTGGATTGGCGACGTCTTTCCCTCAAACAAAACCATAGCCTGTGGTTTGTATTTTGGTGGGAAAGGGATCTCGTCCCAGATAGCTGGGTATGGTTGGTTGATTCCCAACTTCTTGAGCTGATCCTTATGCTTCAAGGCATCAAATTGGGCTTTTAATTCCCGAACTGCCTGTATCGGATCTTTAGTCGGAAAATGAACAGCAGAGAGGTGAGAGATCGATTGTATTATGACTCCCATAGGAGGTAATACATTCTCTGGGTTAATGGGTTGAGGAGCAGCTGATTCTTGATTTTGAATAGGCTCCTGGCTTGCATTGGATGGTGGCATGTCTACTCCCACACGTAGTTGAGTCGGAGGAACAGGTGCTTGAGCTACCGCAGCTGTATGTTGAGTCACCATTATTTGGTGCATACTCTCCATAATGGTATGCATCTCTTTAAGTGATGCTTCCAATACAGTGATGCGTTGTTCAGTACTTTCTGATGGGGAAGCTTCTTCATGTTCATATCCAACGACATAAACTCCTATTTCTCTGAATGCCACCTAGGGATTAGTATAGATCTCTGTAGAGATCGAGTCTATACTTTCAGCATCAAATTCAGAAAGCTGGCGACCCCTAGTGTCGGAATCAGAAGAATATGAAGCCGATTGTCGTGACCTCGAGCGGGTGTTTCAAAAAATACCTACCTCAATATTCTCCAGGAGTCTGTCAAATCTTCTTTGGCTCGGAGTTCTAGAGGGATGACGTCTTGAACTTGATCTTCCTCTAGGAATGTGCGAAGCTGTCACGGCCCAGTCCCAAAATGCCGAGGGACTGGAGATGCGTGGCAATGGCCAGCAGCACGCACCGATGTATAACCCAATTTAATAGAATCATCAGGGCGTACTTAAGCTGTAAATAAGGTCTATTACAACAAGTCACACTAATCTCATCCATAAAGATAAATAAATAAACTGCATAATCAAATGGAAATAAGTAGCAACAATATCACAGCAAGTCAGTCGGAGGAACAATCCGACTATAGTCTGAATAAGCTGGCTCTATAGGCCAGGAACAAAAGATGTAAACATGAAATAAATAAATGAGTACTAGGACAGGCACTCAGGAGAAGTCCTCGGCAGTCACCTCGTCTTCAGTGTTCGGTTCAGCTCCAGCAATAGCTTCAGCTCCGGTCCCGTATACCTCGTGATACTGCTCCTCAGCTAAACCTGGGGACATATTCCATTCCAGGTCCTCAGTGGACATAGCAAGGCACAAAATAAAACAAGCCAAATGAATAAGCAGTGCAATAAATAAATGAACAGCAGGGTAAACTAAGTAACCATCTATATGATATGCAAATGAGAGCAACACTAGTACTCAGGCTGAGACCGCTACAAGCTCTGTGTCGGGGAGCCGGTAGCAGTAATAACACGTAAAGGGTCTAGCTCTGCTGGAGAGTCTACAACCTCACAATAATAGTAGATATATATGTAGAACATCCTGTAGCCTATGTGTCTCTCCCCACCCAATGTAATCACGCAAGCCATGACCATAACGTCTCATGTCCATGTCAGCGGGATTATAACTAATGCAACAAGTCATACTGTCTATAATAAATGTCTCTATCAAGTCCTGTATCCTATACAGAATCACCACGAATATCTCAGGAGAATTCTGTCCATGATAGTGTCAAGTGTCCGGGGTTGTAGGGTACTTGATAGGTCAAGTACAAAGTAAGGGGATCGTAAATCCATCTCTAAAAGACGAACCCAACACCGCGTACGGTGTCGGCACCCGACTATGATCGGACACTAGGTACGTCATACGTTCCCTAGGTTAAGCAGTTTAAATCAGTTTATATAAATTTGCATAAGACATCCAGCAGAGTATTTTTACAGAAAAATATGAAATTAATGACTGCAAGTTGGCAAGGTGCACTTGCCTGATATTTGAATTCCACTTAGGTCCTGGTTTCGGAAATTTCCAGAGATGTCTCCGAAAGATGAAATAAACAGTACCATCACGCTCAGAAGGTGTCAAACAGCTAGGATCGCCTGTCCTTGGGTCTAATTTGGAGATAAGGGCAAAAATGGCAATTTTGGCCCAAAATGGGGTGCACCGGTGGGCCCGCTTGCACCAAAAAATGTGTCAGGGTCAATGGTCTCCAAATTCACCAAACTTAGTGTCAACAAGTCAGGAACGCTGATACGAACCCAACGGAACTTCCAGATTTGAATTCCGAGGAGCCGATCACGAAATCGCCGTCGAGCGGGGCTAGTGGGGCCCACGACACGCGATTTCGTCAACGTTCTTAGAATCGGACCAAACTTGACCCACAGGACCATCGTATCGCTACGAGTTCGATGGCGCAAGTTTCGTCTCGATCCGACGTGTGTGCACGAAGTTAGGGTAAATTGCAGAAAAGGCGGATACGGGGCGATGTCCGCGGATACGCGTTGATTTCGGTATGCACGCACACCCGAATCAGTTTCTGCGAAATCCTACACGTTCGTATCGACGAGGCGCACGTATCTGTGAAGACCGCACGCGACCGAGTCGTCCCATTTGGCGGGGCGTACTCTGTTCCGGGGTGAAACAGGGTCTGGTTTTTCCTTTTTTGGATCGCGGTGTGCGATCACCACAGGACGCGATGCCCCGAGCGGTTTGTCCGGGCACCGAGAGGGTCATACAGGCTACGCGTAGCAATTTACAGAATCGAAATCAGAGCTACGAGCAAGAAATTAGGAGTACCTGAACAGGGCTTCACGAAACGGGGTTTTTCGTGTCCGACACGCGAGTTCGTGTCCTGGACGTTGTGTCCACGCTGTGTCCGGCCAAGGGCTAGGGATAGGACACGCTGCGGTGGCCGAGGACCGTCGGAGAGGGCTGGGGGCAGCGGAGGCGATCGAGGTCGTCGGCGGCGGCGCACCGGAGCGGGCGCTGGACAGGCGGCCGGCTGTTGCGGCCGGAGCAGCTGCTGCTGCGACTTGCTGTCGGGGGAGGAGGAAGGAGAGGGAGGCCGGCGGAGCTGGGCTTGGCGGTGCTGCGAGGCGGGCGGAGCTGGGCAGGGGCGGTGCGGCGAGGGTGGCTGGGAGGAGGGCGGCGGAAGCTAGGGTTCCGGCGGGGAATGGTGTTGGCCGGAGGGAGGAGAAATGAGGGGGTTTTATAGGCTGGGGCTGGGGTGGCTCGGGAGAGGGTCATGGCGGAAGAGGCGGGCCGCGGGGAGGTCGTGGCCTCCCCCGGCGGAGGCGGCGGAGAGCCCGGTCGTGGCCGAGGAATCCGGCCGCCCGATTGAACGTGGGGGAGAGGGGCCCGGGTCGGGCGCGGATCCGGGTGGGACGGACCCACCCGACCCGCTAGGAGGGCTGAGCGGGCTGGGCTGCCTCACTGGGCTCGGCCCACTGGGCCGGGCCGGGCCCAACCAAAAATAATAAATATAAAAAAATAATAACACAGTAATTAATTAATTTTAATTATTAAAATATTTTTAGGCTTTTAAAAATAGGTCCGAGGCCCAATAAAATCCCAGAAAATTACCCTAAGTCCGGTTTTCTATTTTACACCATAAAATCATACTTTTATTTCATTTTAATGTTATTTATTGGCAATTAAAAATTACAACTCACTACAGGGCCTATGTAAATTACTGAAAATTGCATATTAATTCCCTAAAAATTGATTTTAAAATATCTGAAATTTTTTGGGTGTTTACAATCTACCCCCCTTAAGAGGATTGCCTCATCGCAATCGAAGGGTAAACTATAAAGGCAAGATTTACAGAATTAAAGAATGCTTAGGTTCTACCTGAATCTGCAAATAGGTGTGGATAACGCTGCCGCATAACATCTTCTCGCTCCCAGGTCGATTCGCCAGGAGAGTGCTGCTTCCAAGCTACTCGAACCAGCCTGATTGTCTGCCCTCGCAGTGTCTTCTCGCTGGTGTCGAGTATACCCACTGGCTGCTCTTCGTATCTCAGGCTAGGTCCCACCGAAATCTCAGAATGATCAACTATATGGCTTGGGTCCGTCACATACCTCCTCAGTTGTGAGACGTGGAATACGTCATGCACTCGCTCTAAGGACGAAGGTAATGCAAGACGGTAAGCCACCTCACCGATGCGCTCCAAGATATCAAATGGCCCAATGTACCTTGGGCTTAACTTGCCTCTGCTGCAAAATCTGATAGTACCTCTAGTGGGCGAGATCCTCAAAAATACATGCTCTCCTTCCTTGAACTCCAGGGGTCGTCGGTGTGCATCGGCCCAATGCTTCTGTCTATCCTGGGCTGCACGAAGATGGTTCTGAATCTGTTTTACTTTCTCTACTGTCTCTGTTACCAACTCTGGACCCAGTATTTGACGTTCGCCAACGTCGCTCCAGCATACAGGCGATCTGCACTTCCTTCCGTACAACGCCTCGAAAGGTGCCATCTGAATGCTTGCCTGATAGCTGTTGTTGTAGGAGAACTCCACTAAGTGCAGATGATCTTCCCAAGATCCTCCAAAGTCCAGTATACAAGATCGTAGCATATCCTCCAGGATCTGAATTGTGCGCTCGGATTGGCCATCTGTCTGAGGATGATAGGCAGTACTGAACTTGAGCCTGGTGCCGAGACTCTCTTGCATGCTTCGCCAGAAGTGAGATATAAATCTTGAGTCTCGATCTGATATAATACTAACCGGCACTCCATGTAATTTTATGATCTGACGCATATACATGTCGGCTAGTACTTTCGTGGATTGTCCGACTCTGAACGGCAAGAAGTGAGCCGACTTAGTGAGCCGATCCACGATGACCCATACTGCATCCTTACCACTAGGGCTTCTTGGAAATCCAGTGACAAAGTCCATGGTAATATGTGTCACTACCACATTTTCTAGGAAAGGGTATTTTGGTAATTTCCTATTTAAATAAATATTGTGCATGGTAAATAATTATTTGTTGTATTATTTAATTGTTGTTAGTTATTATTTAATTATTTTAGACTTATTTTAGTGGACCCAACTAGTTTAGTTTGGACCCATGGACCAACATGAATTAATTAGTTAGACTTGGCCCATTTAGAAAGCCCATAGTTAAGGAGATGGATTAAATTAATTAAATGATTAGACTAGAAGCTTCCTTCCTTAATTATTTCTTCATGAGAGGCTCCAAGGGGTACATTGGACATTTTACAATTGCTTGGGGGAGGGGCTATGGCCGGCCTATTAAAGAGGGGGGGAAATTTCTCTCTCCTCTCATCTCATTCCAAATCTAGATCTAGAATTCTCCCACTACCAAATTCCCTCCATTCCTAATCCAATTCCCTACCAAATTCATTCCAAATTCTTCCCAATTCACCATTAGAGAAGGAGGAAGCAAGGATCTAGAAGAAGGAAGCAAGGATCTACAAAGAGGAGCAAGGATCTACAATTTGGAAGCAAGTTCATCTCAATTGGAGGTTTCATTGGGAATCCATCTCCCAATAGGTATAATTCAGATTTTCCCATTTAAATAGCTTCTAAATCTGAGATTTAGTCATGTAAAATCAACCTATATGTATGTAGTACCCATAGGACTTTGTTTTGTGTTCATAGGAGACCCATGGAGAAAGTTATGGTGCTTTTTGTGTCAATTTTGTTGGAATTCCGAATTTATATTTTGTTGTGTGTGTCAATTGATCCTATAGATCAATTTGAAGATGAGATTTGTGTTTGAGGCTAGTGTCGTGTCCATATTGGGATACTTGTGGTTCGTATCCCAACTATTTGGTGATACGTGTCATTTGGGGGTTTTCCTCCGACACGGGGCTTTGAACATGTCGTATTTTGACACGGACACATAGATCTACTTTTGACGCTTTGATTTGTTCATAAATATTATTTGTGATTTGTTTGTGTCCTTCGGGGTGCATTTGGTTGTGTGTTGGACTCGTGTCGCATGCGTATCCTAGATCTAGTGGGATACGGTGAGATACTCTCCAATTGTGTGTATTTTTGCATAGATCTAATTAATTATGATTCAATTCTTCATTTATAATTAGTATATATATATGGATATTAAATATTTATTTTGTGTATTTATTATAGTAATTATTGTAGCATAGATCTATATTTTGGGTGTGCTAATATAATGTACAATATAATATGTAGCTTTCTTGCATGCAAATATATATGTTACTACTTGTTAAATAATATAATTTATACATAAAATATTTTATAAAATATATTTGTATGTTTAATTGTGTAATTATATTATTTATAATTATTATGTAATTATTTGGATATTAATGTAAATATTTTAGGTGTGCTTCTAGCCATGTAAATTATATGTTCTTTGTTAAATATTTGAAGGTATAAGTTTATGTGTATATTAATATATATATGTACATTTTTGTATTAATGGTTTATATATATATATATATATACTGTTTTATATATTCTGTTTATATATATATATATATATATATATATATTATTTATATATTCTGTTTTTATATATATAATTATATATATACAACTTGTTTTAGTGACAGTGAATTAATGACAGTAAAAAAAACTGTCATTAATTAGCCGACTAATAGCAGCCGCTGTAGCCTTCGGGCAATTAATGACAACCCTGTCATTAATTGCAGCAGCGGGAAACAGCAGCTTTTCTGCGACGCTTTTCCGCGACAGTTTAACTGTCAGCGAAAACCAAAGCAGTGGCAGTTTATTATTTGGATTTCGGTGACAGTCCTTCGGTGACAGTCCCGACTGTCACTATTTAAACTGTTTTGATTTAATCTTATTTTATTCACTGTTTTTCAATGACTCTTTGACAGATTAATGTATATATTATATATTATAATTGTATATATATATATATGTATATATATATGTGTTTTGTGAGGAATAATAATTGTAATAATATATTATGTTATTTATATAAATGTTGGGTTGTATATATATTATTTTAGGGTATATATTAATTATATTATTAGTATACTTTGTGTGAGTTCTTTTTGAATCTAATTTGATTCCTAAATTATTGTAGTTTATCTCTATATTATTTTATAGATGTCTTGTGAGGTTGACTTTGGGTTTGACCATGTTTGACTTTAGTGGACTTTAGAGTTGACCATAGTTGACTTTTGACTTAGAATTGACTTATTGACCTAGAAATTGCCTAGTTTGACTTGTTCTCTTTCCGGGACCTTGTATTAATGTGGTATTCCATATCTAGGTCTTCGAGGCACCGAGTCAGACATTTGTGAGACTGTTCATTGGACTTCAGGCGAGTACATTCTCTGATAGTTTCTCATTTATGATATCCTCTATGTTCGTTGTATCTAGTGTAGATATACATGTTCTCTTGACACTATGGTTACATGGATTGGTATATCCGGATCTCGTCATGAGATGTTATTCCTTGGTATATGGTGTATATGGTACAAGTATTGTTTCATTGGTTATCTTGTACATGTACAGACACCGATTCTCGGGGAGACTAGCTATCTTCTTGGGGAATCTAGTGCCATAACGTACCATGGTTGGATCTATTATACCAGTCGGGGTGGGGAGTATTTTAGTGTAGATATGTGATCATACCCTCCTTGTGCATGTCTTGTTCCTTGTGAGTGTTGATCATACACCGCACGTATAATCAGCCAGGCCATTATACTCTTGTGCAAGTTCCTAAGCCGATCACATGTTAAAGCTAGTACTCACACACTTAGTCATTAGTATTCTTGTTCTATCAGCATATTTTCATTATTGTATTTTTTTCCAGTACTTCCTTATTGTCTATACATTTCTTATATCTATTTATGCATCTTGTTTATCCACAGCTACTTACTGTTACATAGTTTTTATCATTATTTGAGAACTGCTGTTAGGGTTGTACTCTGCTCCTTTCCTGACTGGATATATTTTTCCAGATGACACTGAGGAGTACCCTACCTATTATGGACCCCAGGATGTTGTGGGTTTAGATTCTGAGACCCTGGCTCAAGAGGGACTTATCCCAACTGAGACAGTTGACCCTGGAGTTGTAGCTTTATAGTTTTGTAGTATTCTTTTGTACTGGATTTGTCTCCAGCATATTTTTGTATTTTTCTTCAGACTCATTGATGTATTATTTTAGACTCATGAGTTGTATTGTGACTATTCTATTCTTATCTGATTCGTGTTCATTCTATCTTAGTTCTGTGATTGAGTACACTATCTTTTGGTGGTTCATTATATTAGATAGACTTTCTAGACAGCGTTCTACCGCCGATTCTGCGGCGTAGGCTGGGCGTTGTTTTCGACTAGTACCCTTACCCCGGGTGCGGGTCGTGACACGTTTTTGGTGGTGGCCCATGCAGGTCTAGCTTCACAAGTATGTGATGTCGTGGTAGTGCGACAACTTAGTTGTACTACTGCGAGCCTGCGATAGGATATAGGATATAGGCTGAGATACTCAATCACATCTAGGAAAATTCTTTTGATTCAACTATTCTCCTTTGACGTTGATACTTGATCTCTTAAACTGTCCTTTCCTTGAATATCTTACATCTTGTGCCATATTGATTCTTCTTTCGCTTTGTCTCAGGATGCCGCCTAAGACTAGATCACAGCAGGGGAGAGCAGTTTCTGAGAGGTCTGCGACATCCCGAGGGCCTGCACCAGTCACTTCTCCGGTGATTGGAGTGTCAGCTGCTTTCGGAGGTCCACCACCCACTCAGAGGACTGTGCCAGCTGTATCTGAGGGGCTTCCACCTCCACCTCCTGTGCCAGCAGAGGCGTCATAGATGTTTACTCTGTTTCATGAGATGCTCGAGGCACAGAGGGCTCAGTCGGAGGCACATCAGAGGCAGACCGACGTTCTACGGCAGGGCATCGAGAGTGCTCATCAGCTTGCTCGTGCTGTAGTTGAGAGAGGAGTTCCGGTCCAGCAGCAGGTTGTTCCTCAGGTTGCTCAGCTTCGGCCAGGCAACATTCAGGACTTCAAGAAACTGGAACCTAGGGTTTTCAAAGGGACGGAGGGCATCGTCTATGCTGATGATTGGCTCGAGGACATTAAGCGTCTTATGAGGGTGTCCCATCTTTCTGAAGATCTGAAGGTTGAGGCGGTAGGACTTCAACTGTTCGACGTCGCTCGTACCTGGTTCAGGAATGAGCCAGTTCTAGTTGACGCAGGACAATCTTGGAAGGTATTCAGGGACCTTTTCAAGAAGAAGTTTTTCGCCCGGATAGACAGGCTTGACTTGGGGAGACAATTTGAGAGTCTCATTCATGGAAGCATGTCTGTGGAGGAATACGCTGCAGAGTTCGGTAGGCTAAGCCGATTTGCAGAGTATCTGGTGAGGGAGCCGGAGGTTCGAGCTATTCGTTTCCGAGAGGGTCTAAACTGGGAGGTGAAGATTCTCATTCCGTCTTTTTATGAGACATACTCGGAGATACTTGCGGAGGCACGCAAGGTTGAGCGGGATCTGGGTTTGAAGACCAAGAGAGACCGTGATTCTTTTCTGGGGGCCAACGGCAGTGCAGTATCTGCCAAACGTCCTCATTTCCAGTCCAGACCTTTCCAGCAGGCACAGCAGAACCAGACTCCAGCTAGAGCGCCTTTTCACCAGGCATCTCAACAGCAGAGGCAGTTACAGCAAGCTCTATGCAACTTCTGCAAGAAGCCCGGCCACATCTGGAAAGTTTGCAGAAAGAGGCTAGGAGTTTGTTTGTATTATGGTACTGAAGGGCATCAATTGAGGGAGTGTCCTCGTCGTGCAGTTCAGGGAGCAGCTCCAGCTCCGAGGGCACAGATGAGACCACCTGCAGCACAACCGAGGGGACCGCTTCCGACACAGCAACAGCGTTTTGTCCAGCATCAGCAGCAGGAAGGTGCTCGGCAGGGACGAGCGTTTGCTATGACAGTCGAAGAGGAGGAACCCACCGGAGATGTCATCGCAGGTTCTATTCTTCTTGATTCTATTCCAGCTTTAGCTTTGTTTGATAGTGGTGCTTCCCATAGTTTTGTATCTGTTTCTTTTGCTCTAAAGCATGGTTTGGTAGCTGAGTCTTTGCTTAGGACTTGCAAGATCATGACCGGGGGAGGCATTATCCTGGTTAATGATATTTGCAAAGATCGGAGAGTTACTCTGGGAGGCCGGGAGTTGAGTACGTGTCTACTTGTAATGCCACTTCCGAGCTACGACATTGTACTCGGGATGGATTGGTTGAGTAGGCACCGTGCTAGCATAGATTGTAGAGAAGGTAGAGTTTTGTTTGGTCCGCCAGGAGAGCCAGAGTTCGAGTTTGCTAGAGGAGCTGCGGAGCAGGAAGAAGGCATTATTTGTGGAGCTATGGTGGAAGACAAGGAGTTGCCACATCCGTTGATAGCAGAATTTTTGGATGTGTTTCCTGAAGAATTGCCAAGATTGCCGCCAGATCGAGATGTTGAATTTTCTATAGACTTGGTGCCAGGTGCAGAACCGATTTTGCAGCATGTCTATAGAGTAAAAAACAGCGAGCTGGTCGAGTTGAAGAAGCAGGTGGACGAATTGCAGGATAAGGGGTTTATCAGATCGAGTTCTTCACCATGGGGAGCCCCGGTATTGTTTGTACCGAAGAAGGATGGATCGGTGCGTATATGCATTGATTACAGGGCTTTGAATAATCTCACTATCAAGAATAAGTATCCTTTGCCACAGATTGATGATCTGTTTGATCAGTTGAGTGGTGCGAAGGTATTTTCTAAGATAGATTTGAGATCAAGCTACCATCAGTTGAAGGTGAAGCCGGAGGACATACCGAAGACTGCTTTTAGAACTCGGTATGGTCAGTTCGAGTTTATGGTGATGCCGTTTGGTTTGACTAATGCACCGGCGGTATTTATGAACTTGATGAACAAGGTGTTCCACCAGTACCTTGACAAGTTCGTGGTGGTGTTCATCGACGACATACTCATATACTCGAGGACACCGGAGGAGCATGAGGAGCATTTGGGGATTGTGTTGGATGTGCTGAGGAAGGAGAAGCTGTATGGAAAGTTGTCCAAATATGAGTTTTTCTTGGACAAGGTGGAATTCTTGGGGCATGTTGTGACTGGTGATGGTATTTCAGTGGATCCGAAGAAGATTTCAGCAGTGGAATCTTGGAAGACTCCGAGTTCGGTAGCAGAGATCAGGAGTTTCTTGGGATTGGCAGGCTATTACAGAAAGTTTGTGCAAGATTTTTCGAGGATTGCCGAGCCGATGACCAGACTCACAAGGAAGGATGTGGAGTTTGTTTGGACGGAAGATTGCCAGGCCGCTTTTGAGGAGTTGAAGAAGAGGTTGACGTCTGCTCCTATTTTGACATTGCCATCAGGGTCCGGAGGTTTCACTATTTATAGTGATGCATCGGGAAAGGGTTTAGGTTGTGTTCTTCAGCAGCATGGGAAAGTGATTGCCTATGCATCCAGACAATTGCGTCCTCATGAAAAGAACTATCCTACCCATGATTTGGAGTTGGCAGCTGTCATATTCGCCCTGAAGTTGTGGAAACATTATTTGTACGGAGAGCGTGTGGAGATCTTCACAGACCACAAAAGCTTAAAGTACGTTTTCACGCAGAAGGAGTTGAACATGAGGCAGCGTCGGTGGTTGGAACTGATGAAGGATTTTGATATCTCTTTGCAATATCATCCTGGGAAGGCCAATATAGTTGCCGATGCTTTGAACAGGTATCCGGTAGCTATGTTCTTGACGCAGGATTGATATTTGTTGGAGGACTTGGAGAGCTTGGGCATTGAGGTAATTGTTCCGGGTGGTGCTATGCAGATGTGGGGATTGCAGATACATTCAGATTTAATGGATAGGATCAAGGCAGCACAGTATGATGACGTATCTTTGAGGAGTATCAGAGCTCAGGTGAGAGCAGGATTGGAGGATGATTTCACTATTGCAGAGGATGGATCTTTGAGGCATGGAGTTAGATTGTGTGTGCCTAGTGGGGAGTTACGAGAGGAGATATTGCAGGAAGCGCATCGCTCTCAGTATTCCATACATCCAGGTGCTAACAAGATGTATCGGGATATGCGAGAGAGTGTGTGGTGGTATGGCATGAAGAGGAAAGTGGCACAGTTTGTATCCAGATGCTTAGTGTGCCAGCAGGTGAAAGCCGAGAGACAGAGGCCAGGAGGTTTACTTCAGCCATTACCCATTCCAGAGTGGAAGTGGGAACACATTACTATGGATTTTGTGTCCGGACTACCACGATCTCCAGGAGGGAAAGACGCGATTTGGGTCATTGTTGATAGATTGACCAAGTCGGCCCACTTTTTGCCTTTCAAGGTGGGTTGTCTACGGAGAAGCTGGCAGAGATGTATGTGAGGCAGATCGTTAGGATACATGGAGTTCCCGTCAGCATAGTCTCGGATCAGGATAGTCGTTTCACTTCTCATTTCTGGAGGAGTTTACAGGAGAGTTTGGGCACTCAGCTCAAGTTCAGTACTGCATATCATCCCCAGACAGATGGGCAGTCAGAGAGGACTATTCAGACTCTCGAGGATATGTTGCTCACTTGTGTACTAGATTTCGGGGGTTCTTGGGAGGACCATCTCCATTTGGTAGAGTTTGCTTACAACAACAGTTACCAGGCCAGTATAGAGATGTCACCTTTTGAAGCTCTATATGGTCGGAGATGTCGTACTCCTTTATCTTGGGACGATATTGGAGAGAGAGTTTTGCTTGGGCCAGAGATGGTTGTGGATGCAGCAGAGAAGGTTCAGTTGATCAGAGACAGACTTCGAGTGGCACAGGACAGACAACGGCATTGGGCCGATAGCCATCGGAGACCCTTGGAGTTTGAGGTATAGTTTAGATTTTATTTTGTGTGCTTGTTCTTGGTTGTTTGTTATAGATAAGTTCTTAAGGTGGTGTTTTGTTCTAGGTGGGTGGTTTGGTGTTTCTGAGGATTTCTCCGACACGAGGCACGATTCGCTTCGGTGGAGGCGGAAAGCTTAGTCCGCGATTCATTGGACCTTTCACTATTCTAGAAAGGGTCGGTGCAGTTGCTTATAGACTAGACTTGCAACCTGCATTGGAGGGAGTGCACAACGTGTTTCATGTGTCGCAGTTGAGACGATACGTGGCAGATCCTAGTCATGTATTGGATCACTCAGAGATAGAGGTGGGCCCTACTCTTAGCTATCCAGAGCAGCCAGTTGAAATTCTGGATCGGA
This sequence comes from Iris macrosiphon, assembly GCA_036927795.1. Lineage (NCBI taxonomy): Eukaryota > Viridiplantae > Streptophyta > Magnoliopsida > Asparagales > Iridaceae > Iris > Iris macrosiphon. The sequence continues at coordinate 36,613,985 of JAYESA010000003.1, forward strand.
GAGAGAAGGTGCTGAGGAACCAGACTATTCCTTTGGTGCGCGTCGCATGGAGGCATCACTCTCCGGGGGAGTCTACCTGGGAGAGAGAGGATGACATGCGAGAGCGTTATCCATATTTGTTTGTACCTTCAGGTATGTTATTTCTAGTTATGTTCTGTTCATTGTTATGTTCTGTTCATTAGTTAGTTGTGATTCTTTAGTTCTGTTCTGTGATTTTCTGGGGGTAGTTTTCGTCTTTGAATTTCGAGGACGAAATTATTTTAAGGAGGGTAGACTTGTCACTACCACATTTTCTAGGAAAGGGTATTTTGGTAATTTCCTATTTAAATAAATATTGTGCATGGTAAATAATTATTTGTTGTATTATTTAATTATTGTTAGTTATTATTTAATTATTTTAGACTTATTTTAGTGGACCCAACTAGTTTAGTTTGGACCCATGGACCAACATGAATTAATTAGTTAGACTTGGCCAATTTAGAAAGCCCATAGTTAAGGAGATGGATTAAATTAATTAAATGATTAGACTAGAAGCTTCCTTCCTTAATTATTTCTTCATGAGAGGCCCCAAGGGGTACATTGGACATTTTACAATTGCTTAGGGGAGGGGCTATGGCCGGCCTATTAAAGAGGGGGGGAAATTTCTCTCTCCTCTCATCTCATTCCAAATCTAGATCTAGAATTCTCCCACTACCAAATTCCCTCCATTCCCAATCCAATTCCCTACCAAATTCATTCCAAATTCTTCCCAATTCACCATTAGAGAAGGAGGAAGCAAGGATCTAGAAGAAGGAAGCAAGGATCTACAAAGAGGAGCAAGGATCTACAATTTGGAAGCAAGTTCATCTCAATTGGAGGTTTCATTGGGAATCCATCTCCCAATAGGTATAATTCAGATTTTCCCATTTAAATAGCTTCAAAATCTGAGATTTAATCATGTAAAATCAACCTATATGTATGTAGTACCCATAGGACTTTATTTTGTGTTCATAGGAGACCCATGGAGAAAGTTATGGTGCTTTTTGTGTCAATTTTGTTGGAATTCCGAATTTATATTTTGTTGTGTGTGTCAATTGATCCTATAGATCAATTTGAAGATGAGATTTGTGTTTGAGGCTAGTGTCGTGTCCATATTGGGATACTTGTGGTTCGTATCCCAACTATTTGGTGATACGTGTCATTTGGGGGTTTTCCTCCGACACGGGGCTTTGAACATGTCGTATTTTGACACGGACACATAGATCTACTTTTGACGCTTTGATTTGTTCATAAATATTATTTGTGATTTGTTTGTGTCCTTCGGGGTGCATTTGGTTGTGTGTTGGACTCGTGTCGCATGCGTATCCTAGATCTAGTGAGATACGGTGAGATACTCTCCAATTGTGTGTATTTTTGCATAGATCTAATTAATTGTGGTTCAATTCTTCATTTATAATTAGTATATATATATGGATATTAAATATTTATTTTGTGTATTTATTATAGTAATTATTGTAGCATAGATCTATATTTTGGGTGTGCTAATATAATGTACAATATAATATGTAGCTTTCTTGCATGCAAATATATATGTTACTACTTGTTAAATAATATAATTTATACATAAAATGTTTTATAAAATATATTTGTATGTTTAATTGTGTAATTATATTATTTATAATTATTATGTAATTATTTGGATATTAATCTAAATATTTTAGGTGTGCTTCTAGCCATGTAAATTATATGTTCTTTGTTAAATATTTGAAGGTATAAGTTTATGTGTATATTAATATATATATGTACATTTTTGTATTAATGGTTTATATATATATATATATATATATATATATACTATTTTATATATTCTGTTTATATATATATATATATATATATATATATATATTGTTTATATATTCTGTTTTTATATATATAATTATATATATACAACTTGTTTTAGTGACAGTGAATTAATGACAGTAAAAAAACTGTCATTAATTAGCCGACTAATAGCAGCCGCTGTAGCCTTCGGGCAATTAATGACAAACCTGTCATTAATTGTAGCAGCGGGAAACAGCAGCTTTTCTGCGACGCTTTTCCGCGACAGTTTAACTGTCAGCGAAAACCAAAGCAGTGGCAGTTTATTATTTGGGTTTCGGTGACAGTCCTTCGGTGACAGTCCCGACTGTCACTATTTAAACTGTTTTGATTTAATCCTATTTTATTCACTGTTTTTCAATGACGCTTTGACAGATTTAATGTATATATTATATATTATAATTGTATATATATATATGTATATATATATGTGTTTTGTGAGGAATAATAATTGTAATAATATATTATGTTATTTATATAAATGTTGGGTTGTATATATATTATTTTAGGGTATATATTAATTATATTATTAGTATACTTTGTGTGAGTTCTTTTTGAATCTAATTTGATTCCTAAATTATTGTAGTTTATCTCTATATTATTTTATAGATGTCTTGTGAGGTTGACTTTGGGTTTGACCATGTTTGACTTTAGTGGACTTTAGAGTTGACCATAGTTGACTTTTGACTTAGAATTGACTTATTGACCTAGAAATTGCCTAGTTTGACTTGTTCTCTTTCCGGGACCTTGTATTAATGTGGTATTCCATATCTAAGTCTTCGAGGCACCGAGTCAGACATTTGTGAGACTGTTCATTGGACTTCAGGCGAGTACATTCTCTGATAGTTTCTCATTTATGATATCCTCTATGTTCGTTGTATCTAGTGTAGATATACATGTTCTCTTGACACTATGGTTACACGGATTGGTATATCCGGATCTCGTCATGAGATGTTATTCCTTGGTATATGGTGTACATGGTGCAAGTATTGTTTTATTGGTTATCTTGTACATGTACAGACACCGATTCTCGGGGAGACTAGCTATCTTCTTGGGGAATCTAGTGCCATAACGTACCATGGTTGGATCTATTATACCAGTCGGGGTGGAGAGTATTTTAGTGTAGATATGTGATCATACCCTCCTTGTGCATGTCTTGTTCCTTGTGAGTGTTGATCATACACCGCACGTATAATCAGCCAGGCCATTATACTCTTGTGCAAGTTCCTAAGCCGATCACATGTTAAAGCTAGTACTCACACACTTAGTCATTAGTATTCTTGTTCTATCAGCATATTGTTCATTATTGTATTTCTTTCCAGTACTTCCTTATTGTCTATACATTTCTTGTATCTATTTATGCATCTTGTTTATCCACAGCTACTTACTGTTACATAGTTTTTATCATTATTTGAGAACTGCTGTTAGGGTTGTACTCTGCTCCTTTCCTGACTGGATATATTTTTTCAGATGACACTGAGGAGTACCCTACCTATTATGGACCCCAGGATATTGTGGGTTTAGATTCTGAGACCCTGGCTCAAGAGGGACTTATCCCAACTGAGACAGTTGACCCTGGAGTTGTAGCTTTATAGTTTTGTAGTATTCTTTTGTACTGGATTTGTCTCCAGCATATTTCTGTATTTTTCTTCAGACTCATTGATGTATTATTTTAGACTCATGAGTTGTATTGTGACTATTCTATTCTTATCTGATTCGTGTTCATTCTATCTTAGTTCTGTGATTGAGTACACTATCTTTTGGTGGTTTATTATATTAGATAGACTTTCTAGACAGCGTTCTACCGCCGATTCTGCGGCGTAGGCTGGGCGTTGTTTCCGACTAGTACCCTTACCCCGGGTGCGGGTCGTGACAATATGCTCCCACTTCCATTCAGGGATGGGAAGCGGCTGCAACATACCTGCAGTCCTTTGGTGCTCGGCCTTCACCTGCTGGCAGACTAAGCATTTTGCCACAAACCGGGCAATCTCCCTTTTCATTCCATGCCACCAGTAATATTGTCTTAGGTCCCGGTACATCTTGGTTCCTCCTGGATGAACCGAGTATATGGAGCTATGGGCTTCTGTCATCAACTCCTGCCTTAATTCTCTATTTGGAACATATAGGAGATTTCTGCACCTTAATGTTCCGTCCTCGTGGATGCGAAGTCCCGTTTGTATGCCTGCTTCGGTTCTCTCTTTCAGCCTTCGGAATCTGGCATCATTAGGCAAACCTTCTTTGATTCTCTCCACCAGCGATGACTTCACTTCGAGGTTAGCCAGCAAACCATTTTGTCCAGGTAGAACAACCTCTATCTGAAGATCTTGCAAGTCTTGTAATAGCTGAGGCTGCTCAGTTAAGAAATAAGCCGAGGGTTTTCTGCTGAGGGCGTCGGCTACAACATTTGATTTCCCCGGGTGGTACTGCAGATCGATGTCAAAGTCCACCATCAACTCAAGCCAACGCCTTTGCCTCATGTTGAGCTCCTTCTGTGTATAAACATACTTTAAGCTCTTATGATCAGTGAATATCTCGACCTTCTCTCCATATAGATAATGTCTCCAGATCTTCAATGCAAAAATCACTGCAGCTAGCTCCAGGTCGTGTGTTGGGTAGTTCTTCTCGTGGACCTTTAGCTGCCTCGATGCATAAGCGATAACCTTGCCATGTTGCATCAAGACACAACCTAGTCCACTACCGGACGCATCACTATATACAATAAAACCTCCTGACCCTGAAGGAAGAGTCAAGACTGGTGCTGTTGTTAGTCGCCTCTTCAACTCTTCAAAGGCATTCTGGCATTCTTCCGTCCATAGGAACTCCTGATCCTTCCGTGTCAGCTTAGTCATCGGCTCTGCGATCCTTGAAAAATTTTCTACGAACCGCCGGTAATACCCAGCAAGTCCAAGAAAACTTCTCACTTCCGCAACAGAGGTAGGGGTACCAGGTTTCTATAGCAGTGACCTTTTTTGGGTCCACAAACAGTCCTTCACCCGAGATAATATGCCCTAAGAATGGCACCTTGTCCATACAGAACTCACATTTGCTGAGTTTGGCATATAGCTTCTCCCTTCTCAAAGTTTCTAGCACAATTCTAAGGTGTTCCTCGTGCTCTTCGTGGTTCTTGGAGTAGACTAGGATATCATCAATGAATACCACCACGAACTTATCCAAATACTGATGGAAGACCCCGTTCATCAAACTCATAAATACGACGGGTGCGTTGGTTAAACCAAACGGCATAACTAGAAACTCATAATGCCTATACTTAGTTCTGAAGGCCGTCTTTGGGATATCTTCCTTCTTCACCCTAATCTGGTGATAACCGGATCTAAGGTCAATCTTTGAGAATACCTTAGCACCACTTAATTGGTCAAACAAATCATTAATGCGTGGTAATGGGTACTGGTTCTTAATAGTTATAACATTAAGGGCTCTGTAATCAATGCACAGCCGTACAGATCCATCCTTCTTGGGTACAAAAAGTATAGGTGCTCGCCAAGGTGAAATACTGGGCCGGATAAATCCTTTCTCCAGAAGGTCGTCAACTTGTGTTTTTAGCTCCACTAACTCCTTAGGTGCTAGCCGATATACCGATGAAGTGATAGGTTCGGCTCCTGGAGTTAGGTCTATTGTGAATTCTATCTCCCGATCAGGTGGTAAACCTGGAAGATCGTCGGAAAACACATCCACAAATTCTGTTATGACTCTTGGGTAACTTGAATCTTCTTCTACAGTCAATACCCTAAGAGTTGGCTGGACCCCTTGTTCTACAGCTCATCGTAGAAATTCAAACTCAGGAAGGCTAGAGGGTCTAAATATAACTTTTCCAAGCCGGCAATCCAGTGTCGCATGGTACTGACTTAACCAGTCCATACCAAGTACAACATCGTAATCAGGCATAGAAAAGATCAGGAATTGGGCTCGCATCTCTCGGCCACAGACTACTACCGAACATGATCTACAAGTATCACTAATCGGGATAATTCTACCTCCCGTTAGAATTCTCTTCATCTTCGAGAGAGGTGCGGTAGCTATTCTATGTGTGGCTACGAAGCTAGCAGCAATAAATGAATGCGAAGCTCCAGAATCAAATAATGCTACAGCAGGAATTGAAGCTACTAATATGGTACCTGCTATCACTTCGCCTGCAGTAGCTTCCTCAGTGACTGCTAGTGCATATGCCTGACCTCGTCCCTGAGCGGGACCCCTTTGTTGACGAGTTTGTTGGAACAATGCTGCCTGAGGTGGTAGAGGTGGCCTGGCTCCTCCAGGCCCTGTCTGTGTTGCTCCCCCAGCTGGAAGAGCTGCAGGTGGAGCGGGTCGATTCGGAACTCCCTCTCGACGTTCCGAGCAGTCCTTTGAGAAGTGTTGTCCAGATCCGCAAACCAGGCAGAGTCCCAGCTTGCATCGACATTCCTTTTCAATATGTCCTACCTTGCTGCAGTAATGGTAAGTAGGCAGGTTCTTAGTTGCTGCTCTTGGAGGCGAGCTCTTCTGGGGCCGTTTAGCAGATTCCCCTGGTGATGACTTGGACGGTGCTGAGGAGAAGGGACGTTTCAGGCTTGATTCCCTCCGAGTAACGCGCTCCAGCCGACGTGCTGCAGCTAGGACGTCGGTGTAAGAGGTGGGCACGACCGATCCGATTAACTTCTGAAGCTCGAACCTGAGCCCATCAAAGAACTTTTCCGCCTTCTTCTCTTCGGTAGGAATTAGCGAAGGGGCAAAACGGCTCAGGCGAATGAATTCGGCGTTATATTCCTCCACCGTCATGCTGCCCTGGATCAGGCGGTTGAATCTGTCTCGGAGTTCTGACCGAGCCACAGCAGGGATGTACATTTCCTGGAAGAATCTGGAGAACTCCTCCCAGGTAACCTGATCATGTCCGAGCCTTCTTTCTTCAGACAACCACCAATGATGCGCGTTGTCCGTCAGTTGCATCCTGACGGCAGTCATCCATTTGTCCCTTGGTAGTTCGACGGCCTCCAACTGATGTTGTGTGTTCGTAAGCCATTCATGCACTTCAGTTGGTCCTTTCTTGCCCGAGAAGGTACGGGGCTTGAGTTGGCGGAAATCTGTAATAGATCCCGTCGCTGGCCGCCTATTTGGTGGATTTGCATGCTCCAATGTTGCGACTAGGCTGTTCCTTAGGTTCTCGGCCTCTCGGCGTTGGGTCTCCTGTTGAATCTGTTGTTGTGCCTGCATCATGGCGTAGAACATCTGGAATATTTGCTGGCCGTCCATTGCCTGTCCTGGGGGAAAGACAGGCATCGCAGGAGGGAACTGGGAAGGAGGCGGGATGTCATCACGCCTGAACCTGGAACTTGGCTAGCCAGTTTGATTGCTCTGAGAGGATTGTCCTCTGGTATCTGGCGTCGTTCCAGCTTCGCAGGTAAACCCTGCTTCAGTCGGTGTACCCAAGGGGGTCTCGTCACCACTTCTGGGATCCATAACTCTGCATCAAAAGGAAACAATGAGAACGCACAGAGAAATCAAAACAGGATGCAATTCAAGCAATTAAATTGAATTCGACATAGAGTTCAAAAATGATTCAATCAATGGATGAGATCCTATAACCTATCTTATTGCAGGCCTGTCCGGTCCCTAAGTTGAAAACGAACTATTTAGATTGGACCTGCATGGGCCACCACAAAAACTATGTCACGCCCCAGTCCCAAAATGCCGAGGGACTGGAGATGCGTGGCAATGGCCAGCAGCACGCACCGATGGATAACCCAATTTAATAGAATTACTTAAGCTGTAAATAAGGTCTACTACAACAAGTCACACTAATCTCATCCATAAAGATAAAGAAATAAACTGCATAATCAAATGGAAATAAGTAGCAACAATATCACAACAAGTCAGTCGGAGGAACAATCCGACTATAGTCTGAATAAGCTGGCTCTATAGGCCAGGAACAAAAGATGTAAACTTGAAATAAATAAATGAGTACTGGGACAGGCACTCAGAAGAAGTCCTCGGCAGTCACCTCGTCTTCAGTGTTCGGTTCAGCTCCAGCAATAGCTTCAGCTCCGGTCCCGTATACCTCGGGATACTGCTCCTCAGCTAAACCTGGGGACATAATCCATTCCAGGTCCTCAGTGGACATAGCAAGGCACAAAATAAAATAAGCCAAATGAATAAGCAGTGCAATAAATAAATGAACAGCAGGGTAAACTAAGTAACCATCTATGTGATATGCAAATGAGAGCAACTCTAGTACTCAGGCTGAGACCGCTACAAGCTCTGTGTCGGGGAGCCGGTAGCAGTAATAACACGTAAAGGGTCTAGCTCTGCTGGAGAGTCTACAACCTCACAATAATAGTAGATATATATGTAGAACAGCCTGTAGCCTATGTGTCTCTCCCCACCCAATGTAATCACGCAAGCCATGACCATAACGTCTCATGTCCATGTCAGCGGGATTATAACTAATGCAATAAGTCATACAGTCAATAATAAATGTCTCTATCAAGTCCTGTATCCTATACAGAATCACCACGAATATCTCTGGAGGTCTCTGTCCATGATAGTGTCAAGTGTCCTGGGTTGTAGGGTACTTGATAGGTCAAGTACAAAGTAAGGGGATCGTAAATCCACTCTAAAAGATGAACCCAACACCGCGTACGGTGTCGGCACCCGACTATGATCGGACACTAGGTACGTCATACGTTCCCTAGGTTAAGCAGTTTAAATCAGTTTATATGAATTTGCACAAGACATCCAGCAGAGTATTTTTACAGAAAAATATAAAATTAATGACTGCAAGTTGGCAAGGTGCACTTGCCAGATATTTGAATTCCATTTAGGTCCTGGTTTCGGAAATTTCCAGAGATGTCTCCGAAAGCTAAAATAAACAGTACCATCACGCTCAGAAGGTGTCAAACAGCTAGGATCGCCTGTCCTTGGGTCCAATTTGGAGACAAGGGCAAAAACGATAATTTCGGCCCAAAACGGGGTACACCGGTGGGCCCGCTTGTACCGAAAAACGTGTCAGGGTCAATGGTCTCCAAATTTACCAAACTTAGTGTCAACAGGTCAGGAACGCTGTTACAAACCCAACGGAACTTCCAGATTTGAATTTCGATGAGCCGATCACGAAATCGCCCGTCGAGCGGGGCTTGTGGGGCCCACGACACGCGATTTCGTCGACGTTCTCAGGATCGGACTAAACTTGACCCACAGGACCATCGTATCACTACGAGCCCGATGGCACAAGTTTTGTCTCGATCCGACATGTGTGCACAAAGTTAGAGGGAATTGCAGAAAAGGTGGATACGGGGCGATGTCCGCGGATACGCGTTGATTCCGGTGTGCACGCACACCCGAATCAGTTTTCATAAAATCCTACACGTCCGTATCGACCAGGCGCACGTATCTGTGAAGACCGCACGCGACCGAGTCATCCCGTTTGGCGGGGCGTACTCAGTTCCGGGTTAAAACAGGGTCTAGTTTTTCCTGTTTTTGGATCGCGGTGTGCGATCACCACAGGACGCGATGTCCCGAGCGGTTTGTCCGGGCACCGAGAGGGTCATACAGGCTACGCGTAGCAATTTACAGAATCGAAATCAGAGCTACGAGCAAGAAATTAGGAGTACCTAAATAGGGCTTCACGAAACGGGGTTTTTCGTGTCCGACACGCGAGTTCGTGTCCTGGACGCTGTGTCCACGCTGTGTCCGGCCTAGGGCTAGGGCTAGGACATGCTGCGGTGGCCGGAGGACCGCCGGAGAGGGCTGGGGGCAGCGGAGGCGGTCGAGGTCGTCGGGGGCCGCGTACCGGAGCCGGCGCTGGACAGGCGGCCGGTTGTTGCGGCCGGAGCAGCTGCTGCTGCGACTTGCTGTCGGGGGAGGAGGAAGGAGAGGGAGGCCGGCGGAGCTGGGCTTGGCGGTGCTACGAGGCGGGCGGAGCTGGGCAGGGGTGGTGCGGCGAGGGTGGCTGGGAGGAGGGCGGCGGAAGCTAGGGTTCCGGCGGGGAATGGTGTTGGCCGGAGGGAGGAGAAAGGAGGGGGTTTTATAGGCTGGGGCTGGGGTGGCTCGGAGGAGGGTCGTGGCGGAAGAGGCAGGCCGCAGGGAGGTCGTGGCCTCCCCCGCTGGAGGCGGCGGAGAGCCCGGTCATGGCCGAGGAATCCGGTCGCCCGGTTGAACGTGGGGGAGAGGGGCCCGGGTCGGGCGCGGATCCGGGTGGGACGGACCCGCCCGACCCGCTAGGAGGGCTGAGCGGGCTGGGCTGCCTCACTGGGCTCGGCCCACTGGGCCGGGCCGGGCCCAACCAAGAATAATAAATATAAAAAAAATAATAACACAGTAATTAATTAATTTTAATTCTAAAAATAGTTTTTAGGCTTTTAAAAATAGGTCCGAGGCCCAATAAAATTCCAGAAAATTACCCTAAGTCCGGTTTTCTATTTTACACCATAAAATCATATTTTCATTTCATTTTAATGTTATTTATTGGCAATTAAAAATTACAACTCACTACAGGGCCTATGTAAATTACTGAAAATTACATATTAATTCCCTAAAAATTGATTTTAAAATATCTGAAAAATTTTGGGTGTTTACAGAAGCCATGCTTAACGATGCGAATGTCGGTTCTTCTTCCTGTAAGGACAAAGAGTAGTTCAACCAGTCGAAAACTAACCGTTTTGCCTTAGAACAGCTGTAGTTAATTACAACTTTATGACTATTACAACAATGCTCCCTAGGGGGTGTAATAGACATATTAGAAGATCCCTTGTCTTTGCGTTTCTGGATCAAGAAATCACACAAATCAGGGGGACTAACAGAAGAAGAAGAAGAAGAAGAAGAAGAAGAAGAAGGCTTATTATGCCTTTTTACATCAGTAGGAACGTGGAGATTGGGGACCAGAACCCTTTCCCTGCCATAGGAATACAGCAGTTCACCCATATGAGTAGCATACGATCCATCATCCATCTGAGGAGCATATTTTCCCATAAAATGGGTCTTCTTTACGCAGACAGGTTTATCTTGGCGTAATTTAGAGTTTGGCACTGGTTCGTGTAAAACAGGAAAAGTCCTCAAGCGCCCTCCAGCGTCACACGTAATCTGAAGAGTGGGCAGCTTCTCTCTTGTGGGCGTACAAGTCTAGCGGTTGGGAGATTCGCCACTTATTTTTTCTTGATGTGGTCCAAGGGTCTATCTGCCTCATCACATACAGGAGATGTATTTTTACGCGTAGGGCACTTTTAAAATTTCCGCACGGGTACTAAGGCCTTGTCAGAAATTTTGCCTGCCACGTCACAGACGGGAGACAAAGTTTTAAACGCAGGGCATATTCTAGACTTTTGGTTTGGCACTGGGGCATTGCTAGAAGTTTTGTCTGCCACGTCACAGACGGGAGACGAGATTTTACGTGCAGGGCGCATTCTAGACTTCTGGATTGGCACTAGGTATTGCCAGAAGTTTTGTCTGCCATGTCACAGACGGGAGAAAAGATTTTACGCGCATGGCGCATTCTAGACTTTTGGATTGGCACTGAGGCATTACCAGAAGTTTTGTCTGCCACGTCACAGACGGGAGATAAGATTTTATGCGCAGGGTGCGTTCTAGACTTTTGGATTGACACTGAGGCATTACCAGAAGTTTTGTCTGCCACGTTACAAACGGGAGACATTGTTTTACACGTAGAGCGCGTAGGCTGTGTTGTCACAACCTTGTTGATTAGAGGAGGAGAGCTTGCAGGAAGGGTAGAGGATGTCTTGGGCATCCCCACTTTACGCAGCTTCCTGTTGTCCTGGACAGAGAGGGCATGAGAGCTACCCCCTGTGCGAAGCATGTCTTCATAAGCAGATTGGTCGAACTGGACGACCAAAGTCTTCTTCGTTGACCCGACGGATACAGCATCGTGTTGAATAATGTCTTTCTCGACAGATGAAAAAGTAGTCCCCAGCAGAGTCGCCATCTTGTGTTTGATGATAAACAAAAGAATGAAACTAGGTTTATACGAAACCCTTTCTTTGTTTATAAAAAAAAGTACAATTAATCCTATACGAGGATGTTAAGTACAATAAAAATAATTTTGGGGAAAAATTGCTATAGGAGTCTGATCTGTGGTCGATCACTTTGTCCCTTGGACCACACGATGATGAAGAAGTGCTGTAGAAGAAGAAGAAGCTTCAAATATTGCAGGAGGGATTAGATTCTTGTTGCCAAATCATCAATCACTACTCTCTGTCTGTACTCTCCCTCTCTCTCTCTCTCTCTCTCTCTCTGATCTCTTTTTCTCTCCTCTTTTTCTTTGACCCTGTGACTAGAGGTCTCTATTTATAGAGATCAGTCACGGTAACTGTCCCGTCGGCATAGAAGCACAACTGTGGAGAAAGTTGCACCTTTTACGCGGCGGTTATAATAACTGCTACCGATATTTGAATGATCTCCTGAATCCGCGTGTGACGTCTGTCCCATTATGAGGTAATACGTATGACTGCTTCTTGAAGATCACGGCAAGCAAGCCACGTAGGTAACTGCCCCTCGCGTAGAGATGGTTGGCATAAAAACCAAATAACTGTCTCGTTGGCATAAAAGCCAGATAGCTGTCTTATTGGAGTAAAAGCCAAATAACTGTCCTGTTGGTGTAAAATCTAAATACCGCGTAAAGCTTGATGCTGCATGAATAATAGATAACCAGCATAAAAAAAGCTAATTATCCTTCTTGACTGAGGTCTTGAGCGTATTCTGGGCCAAATAACCTTATCACGTACCTTTGCAAATATAGCCTGAGTTGGAGTATTTTGAGGAGATAGCATACGGCGTGCTCCTATAGTTGAAAATAGCCTGGTTGGAGTATTTTAAGGAGATAGCATACGGCGTGCTCCTATAGTTGAAAATAGCCTGGTCGGCGTATTTCGAGGAGATAGCATACGGCGTGCTCCTATGGTTGAAAATAGCCTGGTTTGCGTAAAATGCCAGGATGGTGATGTAAGCGTATTAGCCCTAGTTTTAGCTCTCCAGTCATGACAAAATTATAAAGGATAGAACCAAATCTCATATATTAAATGCAGAGATATGCCTCAATCTCGTGCATTAAATGCCGATATATGCCTCCAGCTCTGTATGAAAAACAGCTTTTGACGTGGCATCTAATTTTGTCTCATCTTGAGCGTAAAAGCTCGTCTCTACCTGTGTAGAATAGGCAGTGTATTCCTTGAATGCGTAAAAATGACTTGTATCAAGGATATGTCACTAAACGACAGTCTGAGTTTCTGTGCAAAATTATTATCACAGCCATCCTCTCGATCGTCGTGCAGTAATTTTGTCATGAGTCAGGTTCACTATTTTGTCTGACAGATTCATTCGAGGAATACGAAGAGTTCCTCGTATGACTTTATGTTGCATTAAAGACAAACATATTTTACGCTGTAGGGAGGCATAGCAACCTTTTATGCCACAACAACCTTGAAGCGCTGCTTTGCGCGGGCATCTCTGAAGCTCTATGATACGCCAAACAGCTCTGAAGCTCTGTTTTATGCGAGCAGTTCTAAAGCCATGTTTTACGCCACACAGCCTTGAAGCGCTGCTTTACGCGGGCTTCAAGCATGTTGGGGGTTTTGACTGTATAATAAGCGTACAATTCCCTAGCGTATTTCATGCTTCTACACTCTCATCATACCTACTTGGTGTCAGCATGTCACGGACAGCCTGTGTTGCACAGGGTTTTGTTTCCCCGAACGAGATTGGCTCTGGGGAACCGGGATCGTTCGGCCATAGAGGAGACAATGGCAACGCGTCTTGGGCGTGTGTGCCGGTAGTTTGACGGCCAGGCGGGCTAGCTACCCAACGCTGGATCAGGAGAACTGCCTATTGATTTGTCCGATCAATGTCCTTTATGGCTTGGCCAGTGACTTCATATGATAAGAGTTGGTTTGTCTTACTTTGGTTGGTTTGTGCTTCGTGTAGGCGCGACCACCTTGCTTCGATAAGAGTGTGCACTTTGAGATTGGATTGTAAGTTTTGGTTGAGGATGCATATTTGTGGCTTGGATTGTTGGTTCGATAGTCGCGTTGCTTGGGCTTTGAGTAGGACGGTTTGTATGCTAGTTTCCTTCGAGTTGGTTATTCATTGCTTGTCGAATGGCTTGAGTTGAATGTTTGCATGCTTAAACTGCTTTACAGTTTTCCTTAACATGTCATCCCTATGCCATAAAATGAATATAGGAATCAACTAGAAATATCACCATATAATTGTTTGCATTCACTATTTTACTTAGTGTCGGCTTAGACGAGTGGGTTACCCCACTCATCAGTACGGTTGTGTACTGACCCAAGTTTGTGGAAATTATTTCAGGTACGCAGGTTTAGTGGCGCTGCTTGGATATACGGGACATGATGTATGAACTGTAAGTACCTTTGTGGGCTAGAGAAAGAGCAAGAGTATTTTATCGCCTTTGAGGCAATCGCCCTTGTGGCATTTTTATTTGGACCCTATCGAGAGCTTCGCTGCGTATTACTCTGATGTGTGCTTGGTACACAATACTTGACTTTCGTTGCAACTTGGTCATTTCGATGATAACTTTGGTATTTGACAACATCGCCTTGTACGTATGCAACTCCAGGCTCGTACGACATCACGTCTCGATGAGAACGATTGTCCTGCGGGAGAGCTGCAACGTGGTGATTTACGTTCAGCGGGGACTATTGAGCTTGCGGGAGATTGGAGCATGACAGTGGACCCATTAGATTGCCATGACACATTGAGCCCAACATTGGATTAGGCCCATTAGATCTATTTCCTTTATTAATTAAGAAGATTATATTAGTTTTATGTATAATTATAAGTTTCCTAAAATAGCCCTCCCTAATTAAACTTTATGACTAACTAGTAGGGGTAACTTAGACTTTACACATTACTTGGGGAGGAGAAAAGAGGGGGCTTGCACTTAAAATGGTCTCTCTCTCTCTCTCTCTCTCTCTCTCTCTCTCTCTCTCTCTCTCTCCTCTCATTAGTTCATTCATTCTAGATCCCCAATTTTATTCTTCCCTAAATTGACTCATCCTCCACCAAATTTACCCTAATTATTTTCTTCCAATAACATCATCTAAGAAGCATTGGAGCTTGGATTGCAAGGTATAATTGAAGGAGGAGGAATTGGCAAGGAGCTTGTGTCCTAATTATGTTATATTGAGCATTTTATTGGGAATCCATCTCCCAGTAGGTAATTTTTGAATTTCTCTATAATCTAGACTCTAATTCATGCATTTAACCTTTAAAGAAATTTACTTGGCTTAGGGCTACCCATAGGAATAAGAACTAGGTTCATAGGACCTCTATTATGAATTCTACAGGGTGATTTATGCCCATTTTATGGAAATTCCTAGATTGATGCATCAAGTGTGTGTCATAAGACTAATTTGGTCTAATTAGACATAGATTGATGTTATAGAACTAGATATGTGTCCACTATTGCATACGAGTAGGTTGTATCATGATATCGTGTAAAACTTTGAGATACGGGGTTCTTTTTGGATGATTTGTGCATGTGTGTGTGATTTCACTTCAAATTCCTTTGTAGCAAGTTACTTTAGTTGTTTAATGTTGTAATTGAGGAGTATAATTAGTATTTGTAATATATTAGGGGTTTTGGCACTTCATTAGGATGAGTGTCATGGGTATCCTAGTTGTGCACCCTAAGTGTTTGAGGCATTGACTACAAGTGTATCATTTGTGATATATAAATAAGTATATCTATATAGTCGTATTAGTTATTGTTTGCTATTAAATCAAAAGGAGAACTAAAATAACTTGTCACGCCCCAGTCCTAAAATATGTGGGACCAGACATGTGGCAATGGCCAGCTAATATGACTCTGTAGGGCTTTCCAATTTAATGGACCCGACGAAGTGCACTTAAGCTGTCTATGGTCAAGTAATCATGCTAATTATTTATATCTATCAACTATCTATCTCTCAATCCATATGACAGTAATAAAAGGAAAGCTAAATATGACTACTAGTCTGTAGCCTAATAATCATATTTTTCGAATAGACTCGAACAAAATATCATTAGTCTACAAAAACTAAGTAGATACAAATAACAGGACAAAGCATATATATATACATGAAAGGATAATACCTGTAAGGAAATGAGTACTCATTAACCATCCAGCAAAATATTTTTGTGTCCAACTCAGCTAACCAGGCAGGGGACCAGGTCCTCAGTGGGACATAACAAGATACAAAACTTGTTATGGTCCTAGGAAAATATCAGAATAAATTGTTATGATACAAAACTAGTTGTCCTCCCTACCCAATTCATATATCCAAGTCATATACACAATGTGAACATCACATAACTACCATGCCAGTCAATTATTCTAATTCTAAAACTATGTACGGTATCGACATACGTGTCGAACCCACCGATAACCAGTCGGATACGATAATACGCACCAATCATGTTTGTGTCATTGTCCTGGGAAAATATCAGAATACCTCCCAAAACTTTGGTAATGTCACTATGTCTCAATTTATGCATTATCTACTAATCGACACATTCGTCGACTGTACCTGAGTCATACTCAGACGCTCATACTTATACTATATTATCTAGAGAAGAATTATATAATGCAAATAATTTGATTTGTACAGAAAAACAAGGTGGCAAGGTATCTTGCCTGGAACTCTAAGCTGCAATGGAAAGAACTTATTTCGTCATCCAAGTCTGAACAATCCCAAGAGCCTATATATATATAGTAATATCACATTAGTCACTAAGCTTACACAAGAGTACAACTACTCGACGTCATTAATCATTTGACAATTAGGGTCTAAATTAATCAAGGGTACAACTTACACAATGTCATCAATTATTTAGAGTCTTAATTAATTAGGGGTTCTAAAAAAGTAGGTTGGCTAAGATTCACTAGTGAAGGACCAAGAAAGTATGTAAACACCAAGCCTACTTGTAGGGGCAGATTCAGGGGGTGGGTGGGGTGGGTTGGAGCCCACCCACAAAAAAAATTTAACTTTAGTTTTTGTACATTAATTTATTTTTTTGATTTTTTTATCAAGGTTAACCCACTTCTAGCCTACCCAAAATTATGTCAGCCCATTCCAGCTGCAGTGTCTGGATCCGCCCTTGCCACCTAGTCACATAATATCATCAAGTCCTCGAAATGTATAACTTATCATATAACATAAACATAGTTATAACGAAGGTTCATGTATGTACTAGGTTTCCTCGCACTAGGTTTCCATATACAATATATTATCAACCTTGCTATTCACTAAGTGTCATACTATGTCAGCTAACCTAAGGTTTATTTTGTCTATTAAAATATGAACACATGAGCATTAATAATAGAAACAATCCTATACTCTATTCCTCAAGTATATTCATTCATCCAACTATATACAACACTTTTTGTACCACAAAATATCAAGTATACAATAACAAGTCAAATCTTAATTTATAATAAGATCATGGCATATGCCTTATTCCTAACTTGCATTTATCATGAAACATGTGTGCAAACACTACTACAACTAGTGCACAACCCTAGTATGACATCTTCTATATTCTAACATAGTGTTTATAAACAATCAAACTAGCTAGCACAAAACCTACGCAAAGTGCACTACTAGTTGTACAATATTTAATCATGTCTCTACCATGCATTTATTTATATATAACACCCAAAACAAAACTTATATATTCTGAATTTAGTATCAATTGGAGTAAAAAATCAGGTTTTATAAGTGGTTGCTTGGGTTTTAGATCATGGCAAAGTTAATTGGAAAAAATTGCATAAATAACATTAAAGTCTAGACATTAGAAGTAATAAGTGTTCTTGGTGTAATATCATAAAATATATGAATAGAAAGTTGGTAAAATTTAATAGGGATGTGAAGTAAATATAGAGAGGGTTGAGTAGGTGGAGTTTAAGCTCTTACCAAAGTAAAATAGGAAGGCAAAAGATGACTGTGTACTGCTTGCACAAATCTGTCCAGATTTGGACACTTAGGCTCGTAGTTGCTGTCCGGGGCTTTAAAACATTTCTTCAAGTGCTGTGGGGTTTAGAGAAATTAGGAGAGAGGTATAGGATGAGGGTAGGGTAGTTTTTGAAGGGATTTTGGTGCTGGAAGTGGTGGCAACAAGGTATTAAAGTGGTACTATTGCTGGCGGGTTTAGCAGGGTGTCTTTGATTTATAGGGGATGTTTGGGGATTTGTGGGATGATTTAGGTGATGAGTTATAAAAGAAACTTATTATGGAGAGGAAAGAAAAGGAGATTTTGGTGATGTGGTGGTGGTTTGGAAGATATGGTGGTGGAGTTGCCTGAGAAGAGGATATACTGAATTCGCTTTCAGACTGAGGTTTGATGGAAGGTTTGTGAAAATAAAGTGATAAGGACAGGGAGAGGAAGAATGATACAAAATTTGAGAGAAATATAATTAGTTTGGAGGTAGATGTGTGGAGGGAGACGGAGAAGGAATTTGGAGATAGTTTGTGAAGATAAAATATGAGGAAGAGAGTTAGAAAGAAGTGTTCTTTAGGTGTTTTGAATGGGGGATGTGAAGAGGGGGGTTATGGACAGCCTAGTGGGGAGGGGAAGAGTTTGGAGTTATAACTTTTGCTTGTGGGGAGAGAAAGAGTTTGGGGGTTACATACTTTGTGTGAGTTCGGAGATTAAAGGAGAGCGGGGTTATATGATGAATTTATTCTTCTAAAAATAGGTTTTGGTGTATGGAATATTGTGTTTGGTGTTTTGTAAGTTTAGAGAGGGTGTTTGACGTTATACTTGACCACTTAATATATTTTGAACCTAAAAACCCTAGAAAAATATTTGGGAGAATTTTATGTTCATAGATTTCCTACTATAATTAGGAGAAGCTCAAAAAATTAGTTTTACCTATTTAAATAAAAATATATAATAATATTATAAACACTAAAATAATTACGTGGGTCCATTATATATTCTTGGGCTTGCACAATAAATTCTATAAGTCCTAAAAAATTAGTTATTAGTCTAAATAACTCCCAACAAATACTAAAATACTCAGAAAATTCTAAAAAAATTCTAGAAAATATATTTGATTTTTTTGAACCCAAATTAAAAGTTTGAAATATTTTTAATTATGTTTGACACTACAATAAATTCTTGAAAGCCCTAAAAAATTTTACTGTTACTAGTTTTTAATTAACCAAAAATTATAAAAAATTCTAATAGCCACAAATTAACCTAATAACAACATTTAAGCAAGAATTTTCAGATACGGAGGTTACAAGTCTACCCACCTTAAAAAACAATCTTCCTCGAAATTTAAAATCCTCAATAGTTTTTTTTTTTACCATCATAATTTAAATTCATCAAACCATATAATCATGAAGTAAATCCATATTGTTATTTCACAAAATTTTCAAAATTCTATAAATATCATAATCCTAAAAATCTTTAAATTTAAAATCAAATTCTATTCTTATCACAATCTCCTCCAAAATTTTAAGTTAATAACTAAATACTCAAAAAAAAAATATCCAATCCTCTAATTTAAATCCAATCAAAGCATATTTATAAAATTTAAAATCTCATCCCTAAAATTTGAATTCAAACACTAATCCATTAATGATCTTACTCCTCGATTCTTTTTTCACATCATACTCAAACAATATAATACTTACAAAAACTTCAAATGCAACATTCAAAATATAAATTTTAAATTTATATCTTGCAGTCAAATAAATATAATGATAATCTTCTTAAATTTCTCAAAATTTAATGACAAATTCAATCATATCATAATCTTCATAAAAATTAATAATTTAACAAAATCATCAATTCTGCCTTATTAAATTCTTAACTCTTTATTTAAATTAATATTTATTCTCGAAATTTAAAATCCTTAATAATTTTTTTCTGCCATAATCAAAATTTAAGCAATATAATCATGAAGTCAAACCACTATTGTTATTTAACAAAGTCCTTAAAATTAATTTCATCCTCATAACTTAAAATTTTAATGTAAATCTTCAAAATTTGAATTTATCTTCAAAATTTAAAATTCAATAGAATTTTTCTCGTAAATTAGATTCACAAGTCATAACTCTTAAATACAATCTAACATTATTTCTTTAAAATTTAAATCTCATTTATAAATCTCTTCAAAAATTTAATAAGTAAATCCTTCAAATTTAATCTCAAATCCAAACTTAAAAATTAAATACAATCTTCAAATTTTAAAACATTTTCATCCTTAAAATTTGAAATCTCATATTGTCGTCATTTCTCACAATAATTTGATTTGTCCCCGTAGTCATAATTCACTTTATCCTCTCTTCTATTACGTATATGAATTCTCAATATTTAAATTAATGATCATCCTTGGAATATCGATTAATGATTCAATCCTAAAAATTTAAAAGTTAAATACAATCTTCAAAGTAAATCCTACTAATATATATTTCAAGAATAAATTTAAAAAAAAAATCAAAGTCTCATCCTCAATATTTGAATTCCAAATCTACTCAATCAATCATATCTCTCAAAAAATAAATATTTAATTTTGACTTCAAATTAAGTCCTTAAAAGTCGAATTCAACAAGTAATAAAATTAAATCTTTATATTGTTATTCTTTTCGTCTAACCAAACACATAATCCAAGTTTTCATATTATATCGAACTTCTAATACTCAAAATTCTCAATATTATCCTAGAGTTCCTTGAATTATATTTCAAAACTTTCGAGATTAACCTAAGTTTTAAAAACTTTGAACATTATCCTCAATTTCTAAAAAAAATCAACATTATCCTCAATTTATTATTTTTGTCAGTAATCAAATATGACAACATCTACCCACCATAAAATTTTATCCTCAAAATAAAATCCTCAAAATTTAACTTCTGGAACAATTAAAATAAAATGTATATACTTTCCTCAAAAGTTAACTGTTCAAATATTGAAATAAAATTTTAAACACTTTCAAAAATCTTTATAGCTCTGACTATGTTTATTGAATTGAATTTGAATCCTCAAATATTTTAATAACAGCAAATCTCAATTCTCAAAAATTCTTAAAAATTAAAATTTATTTCCAGTTCTTTAAATCATAAATTTAAATCCACATATTGTAGTCCAATAGCTCTAATGTTAATCTTTCTCAGTGTCCTCATCAACATATGTTATCAGATGATACCGTAATTTAGTCCATAAAATTTATCTCGATAAGAAATTAAACTCAACAACGACACCAAGAATTAAATTTAATAACCGATCAACAAGAATTAAATTCAACAACAAGTGAGAACGGACGAAAATAAGAAAAAAAATGTAAATTGAAAATTATAATAAGATTCTTAAGGATCGTCCCTGGAATCACTCAAGGAATTTTGTGATTGAGTATCCACTCTCATCCTAGTATCCTACGTCCTATATCCTATCGTAGGCACACAGTAGTATAACTAATACGTTGACTACCACGACATCGTATAACTTGCGAAGCTCGACCTGCATGGGCCTAGATGTTCTATAGAATTAACAACACAGAAATATTTTGTATTAAATCTTAAGAAAAATATATGTCAATTATATCGACATTAACTTTCTGAAACTTCAAACGGTTAGTAATTCTGATTTCTGGTTCTCCCGAAATCGTAAAAACACCGAGACGTGTCTATTTTTGGACATGCTGTGCTCTACGAATATTCCAGAATTTAATATTCAGAATTTTATGAATTTACATATTCAGAAAACTAACCTTAATACGGTTCTAACACAAGAATTTGGGCCACGTTTGGAGTCCGAAGCAATGAGTAATGACTTCTGGAAAATGAAGGAAACCCTAAGTGACAATTCCCCTCAAATTTCTCTCTCTCTAAAATAATAGGATAATTAAGGTTAATATAATATATATATATATATATATATATATATATATATATGTAGCTGAATGAAAAATTATAGGCTGACATGTGTCAGAATAAGATTGGATGATTTTGCTTATATTATTTGTTTTTTATTTCTCTTTATCAAAACATTATTTAAGTCATTTTAAATTTAAATAACTCAAAATAAACATTAAAAATAATCATAAAAATCTGGAAAATTATAAAAAATATATTTTGAACCTAAAAACCCTAAAAAAATATTTGGAACAATTTTATGTTCATAGATTTCCTACATAGTTAGGAGAAGCTCTAAAAATTTGTTTTACATGAACATGAACATGTTCACTATCTCCTATGCTCCGAGAGAACCATATCGTGTGCCTGAATGTGTTCAAAAGATAAGCCTACTTCCCCCGCAATAAGAATATCGTCTGATGGTTCGTCTCGTCTGCATCCTGAAGTTTATTTAATAGTGTTTTCATGCATTCACATCGGTCGGACAAGATAACGGTGTACGATACCTTCGGCCATATAAAGCCTCGAATGGTGACATCTTAATGCTCGCTTGGTATCTGTTGTTGTAAGCAAACTCCACTAGGTATAGATGATCCTCCCAAGAACCTCCAAGATCTAAAACGCAAGTGCGTAGCATATCTTCGAGAGTCTGAATAGTCCTTTCAGACTGTCCGTCTGTCTGAGGGTGATATGAGTACACTGAACTTGAGCTGAGTGCAAAAGCTAGCCTGTATACTCCTCCAGAGTGGGAAGTGAAACGACTATCCCGATCTGAGATGATGCTTACAGGAACCCTATGTAATCTGACAATCTGCCGTACGTACATCTTTGCTAGCGTCTCTGTCAAAGCACCCACCTTGAAAGGTAAGAAGTGGGTTAATTTGGTCAACCTATCCACCATAACCCAAATCATGTCCTTTCCTTCTGGAGAACATGGAAGCCCTGAAACGAAGTCCATAGTCACGTGCTCCTACTTCTACTCTGGAATGGGTAAAGGTTGAAGCAATCCTCATGGCCTTTGTCAATCTGGCTTTATCTACTGGCACACTAAATATCGGGATAGAAAGCCTGCTACCTCGCGCTTCATACCATACCACCATACGTGCTCCCTCAAATCTCGATACATCGGGATGCATCGAGTACTGAGAGCGATGTGCCTCCTGTAAAACCTCTTCGTGCAGATCTCCACTCGGCACAAACATCCTCGTGCCGTGCCTTAAAGATCCATCATTCGCAATAGCGAAGTCATTTGTCAATCATGTCCGAACTTGTGCCTTAATACTCCTCAAAGTCTCATCATCATACTGTGCAGCTTTAATTCTTTCCATCAACACTGATTGTATCTGCAATCCTCATATCTGAATCTCCATACCTGGAACTAGCACTTCAATTCCTAAGCTCTCAAGATCAGCCAATAAATATCTATTCGTCATCAAGTACATGGCCATCGGATACCCGCTCAAGGCATCGACGACTACGTTGGCCTTTCCTGGGTGGTACTGTAATGAGATGTCAAAGTCTTTCATCAACTCCAACCACCTTATCTACCTAATGTTTATCTTCTTCTGTGTAAATACGAACTTTAAACTCTTGTGGTCCATGAAGATCTTCACACGCTCTCCGTACAGATAGTGTTTCCACAGCTTTAGAGCGAAGATAACTGCTGCCAACTCCAAATTATGGGTGGGGTAGTTCTCTTCATGAGGGCATAATTATATTGAAGCATAGGCAATTACTTTGCCGTGCTGCTGAAGAACGCGTCTCAAACCTTTTTCTGAAGCATCACTGTAGATAGTGAATCCACCAGTCCTTGATGGCAACGTCAAAACTGGAGCTGTCGTCAATCTCTTCTTCAGCTCATCAAATACGGCCTGACAATCCTCTGTCTAGACGAATTCCACATATTTCTTGGTCAGCCTAGTCATTGGCTCTGCAATCTTGGAGAAGTCTTGTACAAACCTCATGTAGTATCCTGCTAGCCCGAGAAAACTCCTGATCTCAGCTACCGAACTGGGGGTAGCCCATAATTCTACTGCTTCGATCTTCTTAGGGTTAACTGAAATTTTGTCACCCATCATTATATTTCCAAGAAATTCAACCTTCTCAAGGAAGAAATCACACTTTGAAAGCTTCCATATAGCCCCTCCTTCCTGAGAGTCTCCATGACCATCCTCAAGTGCTCTTCGTGCTCCTCTGGGGTCTTCGAATACACATAAATATCGTCAATGAACACTACTACGAACACTGGGCTCTGTAATCTTGAAATCCCCTGAGTTCTCTAAGATTACGGGGCGGTCGCATTTCCAGGATAGCTTTTACTTTATCAGGGTCAACTTGAATGCCTTTAGCGGTAATGACAAATCCCAGAAATTTGCCACTGGATACACCAAGAAAGGACTTTGTTGGGTTCATTTTGAGTTGATGTTGGCGCATCAACTCGAATACTGTCTTCAAGTCTTGGATGTGATTATCCTTGAGGCGGCTTTTGACAATAATATCGTCGACGTAACATTCCACCATTTTTTGCAGATGCTCATGGAATATGTTACTCATAGCTCGTTGATATGTAGCCCCGGCATTCTTCAATCCAAAAGGCATGACCGTATAGCAATATACCCTCGTGGTGTATGAAAAACAGTATGCTTTTCAACTTCAGGATCCATCTTAATTTGATTATATCATGAAAATCCATCCATGAAAGACATGCGCTCAAAACCGCACATATTATCGATCATGACGTCTGTAATGGGGAGAGGGAACTCGTCTTTAGGGTAGGCCGCGTTTAGATCTCGGAAGTCGATGCAAATACGCACTTTTCCATTTTTCTTCATAATCGGGACAACATTAGCAACCCAATCAGGATGTTGTTTTTCCCGGATGAACCCACAGGCTATTAGCTTCTTGATTTCAGCTTCAATGGCATCCATTATATCCGGGCGGAACCGGCATTGGTGTTGCTTTACAGGCTTTGAATTGGACAATATGTTGAGTTTATGGGTAGCCACTTTTGGTTCAAGACCTAGCATATCCTCATAATTCCAAGCAAAGACGTTGATATATTCTTTTATCAGCTGGATCATTTCTTCTCTTTCTTCTTCGGAAAAATTGTTACTGATAAATATCGGCTTTGGTAAAAATTCATCCCCAACATTAACTTGGATAACCTTATCATCAGTGGGTGGTTCTTTTTGTTCGAATCAGAGTTCCCATTGTGTATCCATTTGCTGAGCCCAGGATTCATCTTTAAATGGTTCAAATTCTTGTTCCTTTTGTTTCGAGGGAATCTGTCAACACCATATTTACTGATAATGCCCGTTCGAGTTCATCATCTGAATCGGAGGATGGCAAATCATCTTAAGAAGAGGAGATGGTCTCCTCATTCGACTCAGAGTTGTTTGAAGTTGCAAGATGTGTGGTATACCCTAATCCAAAACGAGTTTGTTGACAGTAGGGATCACTATGCAATGGCATTCGTCTGCCTTTTCCGTAGAGGATATTTCCTTCTCCCAGTTTGGTTTTGCCTAAGTGGATAGTCATAGGTTCCGTGACTTTAGGACGGGTAGTCCGCCCTTTTACCTGGATTGATAAAGGTTGCTCAGCAGATGGTTCTCCTGGCTCCTGGTGGGATTCCTCCTCCGTCCTGCCTGATACCTCCTTTATGTAGTCTTGGGTGTACAACATGGCATCAGAATAGTAAGATTTAACCCCTTTAAATGGGTTAAGATCAATAAACTCTGTTTTTACTGTTCCTTGGACGTCTACATATTTGAAGCATTGATGTAGAGTTGAAGGAACAATATTGTGATTGTGGATCCATGGTCTGCCCAACAGAATATTGTAAGACACTTCCGAATCAATGATGTAGCATATAGCCACTGATCTAAGGTCACCAATCTGGATCCTCAAACGAATCTTCCCCAACGGTCTGCTCTTCCTGGCATTAAAGCCCACGATTGTGGTGGTAGTGTAAGCTAGTTCGCTTGTAGAAATTCTCAACGGTCTTAACAGACTATGAGAGATAATGCTGATCGACGATCCCGGATCTATGTGAATCCAGTCTACCTCAACGGAGCTGACATATCCGGTATAATAAAGAGGCTTGTCATGTCTGTTATGTTTCAACAACATGTCCTCTTGAGTGAAATAGATGTTAGGGACTACTTCCATTACACTATGGCATTGAGGATATATCACAGGCTCTTTATCAAGGGACTTGAGCTAGGTCAAGCATACATCTGCTTGCATTAAGGCTTCAATCAAAGCTTGACGAGTGTCTTTGGATAGCCTAAGTAGCTCAAAAATGGACAATCTGGCCAAAATATTAGCCAACTGAGCCAAAATGTCGAAGTTATAAGGTTTCTCTAAACCTTTGTTTTGAATATTCTTTAAAGGTTTATCGAAAGGAACTTCTTTCTGCTTGTCTTTGTCCAGCGAAGTTGGTTTAGAAGGACCTGCCTCTGGCATAACAGGTTCAGGTTCTGGATGTTTGGCAGACGAAGTGTCTGTCGTTGCTTACTCCTGGTTTCCTCCATAGTCTTTAAGGTAGGCTTTTCCTGACCGGGTTCCGGTTGCTAAGGTCTCTTCTTCCGATGTTGGGGATACTGCAACCATATTGCATGGTTTACATCTTAAGTTCTTTTTAGACTTAGCTTTAGCAGCTTTAGTCTCTTCCTCAATTTCTGACACCAGATCAGGGTGAACCCATATGATCTCTCCACGCTTGGTAGTTAGGGGCACTAAGTCATGATTTTGACCCCTAGTAGGAGGGAGATTAACAATGTTCATCATTGTCCATGGAATAGGTACCACACCATCCGGGACTTCTTGAGGGGGCAAATTGCCAAACTGGAGTGAGATCATGTTTGCAGTGACTGTCTTCTCGCTATTATACAGAGTAATGGCCTTGGCGTCGATCAGCTCATAGAATTTTCTTTTTAGTACATAGCATGCCTTTGTAGGGTGATGTATGTATCTATGGAAAATGCAGTACTTAGGATTATTTGTATTGCCGACTTCATTTGGACGCTTTACCTCGGGGAGAGTAAGCTTGCTACTTTTTACTAGACAATCGAATATGCTTGGAATATCGTCGTCGTCAAAAGAATATTCCTCTATAGGTCTAGAAGTCCCAGGTTTCATTTGCGTAGTCACTGGAGTATTTTGCCTGGACGTGTTGATGGCCAGAGCTTCCTTTCCTTTGGAACTACGAGTATGGTCATTATTGGAAGATGACCGCTTCCCTCGATCAGAGGTAGAGATCATAATTCCGTTGTCACGAGCCTTCCGACTGTTATCTTCAGCGGCTACCGCTGACATGATAAACGAGGGCCAATCAGGTAACTGATATGGTCCCGTGAATACTGAGATCAGTGGGAGAAGGTTCTTCCTACAAATATCCACCAAGGCAGAATCCGAAACTCCGGGAGGCATCTGCAAAGTAGCCTGACGAAAACGTTCAATAAAAGTACGAACGTTTTCTTTCTTCTTCTGCTTTACTTCGATAAGTGATGACATAGACATGTCCATTCCTCCTTCGTAGAATCGAGCGAAGAACAGAGTCTTGAAATCTTCAAAAGAAGTAATGCAGTTGTCCGCTAGACTACGGTACCATTGATAGGCCACTCCAGACAGACAACCTTTAAACACTCGAGTGAGAAGGGCGTCCTTCCCTTGTAACAACACTGTTATCATGCTGAAGTAATTCATGTACTGGATTTGCGACGTCTTTCCCTCAAACAAAACCATAGCCTGTGGTTTGTATTTTGGTGGGAAAGGGATCTCGTCCCAGATAGCTGGGTATGGTTGGTTGATTCTCAACTTCTTGAGCTGATCCTTATGCTTCAAGGCATCAAATTGGGCTTTTAATTCCCGAACTGCCTGTATCGGATCTTTAGTCAGGAAATGGACAGCAGAGAGGTGAGAGATCGGTTGTATTATAACTCCTACAGGAGGTAATACATTCTCTGGGTTAATGGGTTAAGGAGTAGCTGATTCTTGATTTTGGATAGGCTCCTGGCTTGCATTGGATGGTGGCATGTCTACCCCCACACGTAGTTGAGTCGGAGGAACAGGTGCTTGAGCTACCGCAGCTGTATGTTGAGTCACCATCATTTGGTGCATACTCTCCATAATGGTATGCATCTCTTTAAGCGATGCTTCCAATACAGCGATGCGTTGTTCAGTACTTTCTGATGGGGAAGCTTCTTCATGTTCATATCCAACGACATAAACTCCCATTTCTCTGAATGCCACCTAGGGATTAGTATAGATCTCTGTAGAGATCGAGTCTATACTTTCAGCATCAAATTCAGAAAGCTGGCGACCCCTAGTGTCAGAATCAGAAAAATATGAAGCCGATTGTCGTGACCTCGAGCGGGTATTTAAAAAAACACCTACCTCAATATTCTCTAGGAGTCTGTCAAATCTTCTTTGGCTCGGAGTTCTAGAGGGATGACGTCTTGAACTTGACCTTCCTCTAGGAATGTGCGAAGCCATGTTTAATGATGCGAATGTCGGTTCTTCTTCTTGTAAGGACAAAGAGTAGTTCAACCGGTCGAAAACTAACTGTTTTGCCTTAGAACAGCTGTAGTTAATTACAACCTTATGACTATTACAACAATGCTCCCTAGGGGGTGTAATAGACATATTAGAAGATCCCCTGTCTTTGCGTTTCTGGTTCAAGAAATCACGCAAATCAGGGGGATTAATAGAAGAAGAAGAAGAAGAAGAAGAAGAAGAAGAAGGCTTATTATACCTTTTTACATCAGTAGGAACGTGGAGATTGGGGACCAGAACCCTTTCCCTGCCATAGGAATACAGCAGTTCACCCATATGAGTAGCATACGATCCATCATCCTTCTGAGGAGCGTATTTTTCCATAAAATGGGTCTTCTTTACGCAGACAGGTTTATCCTGGCGTAATTTAGAGTTTGACACTGGTTCGCATAAAACAGGAAAAGTCCTCAAGCGCCCTCTAGCGTCACGCGTAATCTGAAGAGTGGGCAGCTTCTCTCTTATGGGCGTACAAGTCTAGCGGTTGGGAGATTCGCCACTTGTTTTTTCTTGATGTGGTCCAAGGGTCCATCTGCCTCATCACATACAGGAGATGTATTTTTACGCATAGGGCGCTTTTAAAAATTTTGCACGGGTACTGAGGCCTTGTCAGAAATTTTGTCTTCCACGTCACAGACGGGAGACGAAGTTTTACACGCAGGACACGTTCTAGACTTTTGGTTTGGTACTGGGGCATTGTCAAAAGTTTTGCCTGCCACGTCACAGACGGGAGACGAGATTTTATGCGCAGGGCGTATTCTAGACTTCTGGATTGGCACTGGGGCATTGCCAGAAGTTTTGTCTGCCATGTCACAAAGGGGAGACGAGATTTTACGCGCATGGCGCATTCTAGACTTTTGGATTGGCACTGAGGCATTACCAGAAGTTTTGTCTGCCACTTCACAGATGGGAGACAAGATTTTACGCGCAGGGCGCGTTTTAGACTTCTGGATTGACACTGAGGCATTACCAGAAGTTTTGTCTGCCATGTCACAAACGGGAGACATAGTTTTACGCGTAGAGCGCGTAGGCTGTGTTGTCACAACCTTGTTGATTAGAGGAGGAGAGCTTGCAGGAAAGGTAGAGGATGTCTTGGGCATCCCCACTTTACGCAGCTTCCTGTTGTCCTGGACAGAGAGGGCATGAGAGCTACCCCCTGTGCGAAATATGTCTTCATAAGCAGATTGGTCGAACTGGACGACCAAAGTCTTCTTCGTTGACCCGACGGATACAGCATCGTATTGAATAATGTCTTTCTCGACAGATAAAAAAGTAGTCCCCAGCAGAGTCGCCATCTTGTGTTTGATGATAAACAAAAGAATAAAACCAGGTTTATACGAAACCCTTTCTTTGTTTATAAAAAAAGTACAATTAATCCTATACGAGGATGTTAAGTACAATAAAAATGATTTTAGGAAAAATTGCTATAGGAGTCTGATCTGCGGTCGATCACTTTGTCCCTTGGACCACACGATGATGAAGAAGTGCTGTAGAAGAAGAAGAAGCGTCAAATATTGCAGGAGGGATTAGATTCTTGTTGCCAAAATCATCAATCACTACTCTCTGTCTGTAATCTCTCTCTCTCTCTCTCTGATCTCTTTTTCTCTCCCTTTTTCTTTGACCCTGTGACTAGAGGTCTCTATTTATAGAGATCAGTCACAGTAACTGTTCAGTCGGCATAGAAGCACAACTGTGGAGAAAGTTGTACCTTTTATGCGGCGGTTATAATAACTGCTACCGACATTTGAATAATCTCCTGAATCCGCGTGTGACGTCTGTCCCATTATGAGGTAACACGTATGACTGCTTCTTGAAGATCACGGCATGCAAGCCACGTAGGTAACTGCCCCTCGCGTAGAGATGGTTGGCATAAAAACCAATTAACTGTCTCATTGGCATAAAAGCCAGATAGCTGTCTTATTGGAGTAAAAGCTAAATAACTGTCCTGTTGGTGTAAAATCCAAATACCGCATAAAGCTTGATGCTGCATGAATAATAGATAACTAGCGTAAAAAAAGCAAATTATCCTTCTTGACTGAGGTCTTGAGCGTATTCTGGGCCAAATAACCTTATCACGTACCTTTGCAAATATAGCCTGAGATGGAGTATTTCGAGGAGATAGCATACGGCGTGCTCCTATAGTTGAAAATAGCCTGGTTGGCGTATTTCAAGGAGATAGCATACGGCGTGCTCCTATGGTTGAAAATAGCCTGGTTTGCGTAAAATGCCAGGATGGTGATGTAAGCGTATTAGCCATAGTTTTAGCTCTCAAGTCATGACAAAATTATAAAGGATAGAACCAAATCTCATACATTAAATGCAGAGATATGCCTCAATCTCGTGCATTAAATGCCGAGATATGCCTCCAGCTCTATAAGAAAAACAGCTTTTGACGTGGCGTCTAATTTTGTCTCATCTTGAGCGTAAAAGCTCGTCTCTACCTGTGTAGAATAGGCAGTATATTTCTTGAATATGTAAAAATGACTTGTATCAAGGATATGTCACTAAACGACAGTCTGGGTCTCTGTGCAAAATCATTATCACAGCCATCCTCTCGATTGTCGTGCAGTACTTTTGTCAGGAGTCAGGTTCACTGTTTTGTCTGACAGATCCATTCGAGGAATACGAAGAGTTCCTCGTATGACTTTACGTTGCATTAAAGACAAACATATTTTACGCTGTAGGGAGGCATAGCAACCTTTTATGCCACAACAACCTTGAAGCACTGCTTTACGCGGGCATCTCTGAAGCTCTATGATACGCCAAACAGCTCTGAAGCTCTGTTTTATGCGAGCAGTTCTAAAGCCATATTTTATGCCACACAGCCTTGAAGCGCTGCTTTACGCGGGCTTAAAGCATGTTGGGGGTTTTGACTGTATAATAAGCGTAAAATTCTCTAGCGTATTTCATGCTTCTACACTCTCGTCATACCTACTTGGTGTCTGCATGTCACGGACAGCCTGTGTTGCACAGGGTTTCGTTTCCTCGAACGAGATTGGCTCCGGGGAACCGGGATCGTTCGGCCATAGAGGAGACAATGGCAACGCGTCTTGGGCGCGTGTGCCAGTAGTTTGACGGCCAGGCGAGCTAGCTACCCAACGCTGGATCGAGTAGAACTGCCTATTGATTTGTCCATTCAATGTCCTTTATGGCTTGGCCAGTGACTTCATATAGATAAGAGTTGGTTTGCCTTACTTTGGTTGGTTTGTGCTTCGTGTAGGCGCGACCACCTTGCCTCGGCAAGAGTGTGCACTTTGAGATTGGATTGTAAGTTTTGGTTGAGGATGCATATTTGTGGCTTGGATTATTGGTTCGATAGTCGCGTTGCTTGGGCTTTGAGTAGGACGGTTTGTATGCTAGTTTCCTTCGAGTTGGTTATTCATTGCTTGTCGAATGGCTTAAGTTGAATGTTTGCATGCTTAAACTGCTTTACAGTTTTCCTTAACATGTCATCCCTATGCCATGAAATGAATATAGGATTCAACTAGAAATATTACCATATAATTGTTTGCATTCACTATTTTACTTAGTGTCGGCTTAGACGAGTGGGTTACCCCGCTCATCAGTACGGCTGTGTACTGACCCAAGTTTATGGAAATTATTTCAGGTACGCAGGTGTAGTGGCGCTGCTTGGATATACGGGACATGATATATGAACTGTAAGTTCCTTTGTGGGCTAGAGAAAAAGCAAGAGTATTTTATCGCCTTTGAGGCAATCGCCCTTGTGGCATTTTTATTTGGACCCTATCGAGAGCTTCGCTGTATATTACTCTGATGTGTGCTTGGTACACAATACTTGACTTTCGTTGCAACTTGGTCGTTTCGATGATAACTTTGGTATTTGACAACATCGCCTTGTACGAGCGCAACTCCAAGCTCATACGACATCACGTCCCGATAAGAACGATTGTCCTGCGGGAGAGCTGCAACGTGGTGATTCACGTTCAGCGGGGACTATTGAGCTTGCGGGAGATTGGGGCATGACAGTGGACCCATTAGATTGTCATGACACATTGAGCCCAACATTGGATTAGGCCCATTAGATCTATTTCCTTTATTAATTAAGAAGATTATATTAGTTTTATGTATAATTAGAAGTTTCATAAAATAGCCCTCCCTAATTAAACTTTATGACTAACTAGTAGGGGTAACATAGACTTTATACATTACTTGGGGAGGAGAAAAGAGGGGGCTTGCACTTAAAATGGTCCCTCTCTCTCTCTCTCTCTCTCTCTCTCTTCTCTCTCTCTCTCTCTCTCTCTTTCTCTCTCCTCTCATTAGTTCATTCATTCTAGATCCCCAATTTTGTTCTTCCCTAAATTGACTCATCCTGCACCAAATTTACCCTAATTATTTCCTTCCAATAACATCATCTAAGAAGCATTGGAGCTTGGATTGCAAGGTATAATTCAAGGAGGAGAAATTGGCAAGGAGCTTGTGTCCTAATTATGTTATATTGAGCATTTTATTGGGAATCCATCTCCCAATAGATAATTTTTGAATTCCTCTATAATCTAGACTCTAATTCATGCATTTAACCTTTAGAGAAATTTACTTGGCTTAGGGCTACCCATAGGAATAAGAACTAGGTTCATAGGACCTCTATTATGAATTCTACAGGGTGATTTATGCCCATTTTATGGAAATTCCTAGATTGATGCATCAAGTATGTGTCATAAGACTAATTTGATCTAATTAGACATAGATTGATGTTATAGAACTAGATATGTGTCCACTATTGCATACGAGTAGGTTGTATCATGATATCGTGTAAAACTTTGAGATACGGGGTTCTTTTTGGATGATTTGTGCATGTGTGTGTGATTTCACTTCAAATTCCTTTGTAGCAAGTTACTTTAGTTGTTTAATGTTGTAATTGAGGAGTATAATTAGTATTTGTAATATATTAGGGGTTTTGGCACTTCATTAGGATGAGTGTCATGGGTATCCTAGTTGTGCACCCTAAGTGTTTGAGGCATTGACTACAAGTGTATCATTTGTGATATATAAATAAGTATATCTATATAGTCGTATTAGTTATTGTTTGCTATTAAATCATAAGGAGAACTAAAATAACTTATCACGCCCCAGTCCCAAAATATGTGGGACCAGACATGTGGCAATGGCCAGCTAATATGACTCTGTAGGGCTTTCCAATTTAATGGACCCGACGAAGTGCACTTAAGCTGTCTATGGTCAAGTAATCAAGCTAATTATTTATATCTATCAACTATCTATCTCTCAATCCATATGACAGTAATAAAAAGAAAGCTAAATATGACTACTAGTCTGTAGCCTAATAATCATATTTTTCGAATAGACTCGAACAAAATATCTAGTCTACAAAAACTAAGCAGATACAAATAACAGGACAAAGCATATATATATACATGAAAGGATAATACCTGTAAGGAAATGAGTACTCATTAACCATCCAGCAAAAGATCTCTGTGTCCAACTCAGCTAACCAGGCAGGGGACCAGGTCCTCAGTGGGACGTAACAAGATACAAAACATGTTATGGTCCTGGGAAAATATCAGAATAACTTGTTATGATACAAAACTAGTTGTCCTCCCCACCCAATTCATATATCCAAGTCATATACACAATGTGAACATCACATAACTACCATGCCATTCAATTATTCTAATTCTAAAACTATGTACGGTATCGACATACGTATCGAACCCACCGATAACCAGTCGGATACGATAATACGCACCAATCATGTTTGTGTCATGAGTAAGACGTGTCATGGTCCTGGGAAAATATCAGAATACCTCCCAAAACTTTGGTAATGTCACTATGTCTCAATTTATGCATTATCTACTAATCGACACATTCGTCGACTGTACCTGAGTCATACTCAGACGCTCATACTTATACTATATTATCTAAAGAAGAATTATATAATGCAAATAATTTAATTTGTACAAAAAAACAAGGTGGCAAGGTATCTTGCCTGGAACTCTAAGCTGCAATGGAAAGAACTTATTTCGTCATCCAAGTCTGAACAATCCCAAGAGCCTATATATATATATAGTAATATCACATTAGTCACTAAGCTTACACAAGAGTACAACTACTCGACGTCATTAATCATTTGACAATTAGGGTCTAAATTAATCAAGGGTACAACTTACACAATGTCATCAGTTATTTAGAGTCTTAATTAATTAGGGGTTCTAAAAAAGTAGGTTGGCTAAGATTCACTAGTGAAGGACCAAGAAAGTATGTAAACACCAAGCCTACTTGTAGGGGCAGATTCAGGGGGTGGGTGGGGTGGGTTGGAGCCCACCCACAAAAAAAATTTAACTTTAGTTTTTGTACATTAATTTATTTTTTTGATTTTTTTATCAAGGTTAACCCACTTCTAGCCTACCCAAAATTATGTCAGCCCATTCCAGCTGCAGTGTCTGGATCCGCCCTTGCCACCTAGTCACATAATATCATCAAGTCCTCGAAATGTATAACTTATTATATAACATAAACATAGTTATAACGAAGGTTCATGTATGTACTAGGTTTCCTCGCACTAGGTTTCCATATACAATATATCATCAACCTTGCTATTCACTAAGTGTCATACTATGTCAGCTAACCTAAGGTTCGTTTTGTCTATTAAAATATGAACACACGAACATTAACAATAGAAACAATCCTATACTTTATTTCTCAAGTATATTCATTCATCCAACTATATACAACACTTTTTGTACTACAAAATATCAAGTATACAATAACAAGTCAAATCTTAATTTATAATAAGATCATGGCATATGCCTTATTCCTAACTTGCATTTATCATGAAACATGTATGCAAATACTACTACAACTAGTGCACAACCCTAGTATGACATCTTCTATATTCTAACATAGTGTTTATAAACAATCAAACTAGCTAGCACAAAACCTAGGCAAAGTGCACTATTAGTTGTACAACATTTAATCATGTCTCTACTATGCATTTATTTATATATAACACCCAAAACAAAACTTATATATTCTGAATTTAGTATCAATTGGAGTAAAAAATCAGGTTTTATAAGTGGTTGCTTGGGTTTTAGATCATGGCAAAGTTAATAGGACAAAAATTGCATAAATAACATTAAAGTCTAGACATGAGAAGTAATAAGTGTTCTTGGTGTAATATCATAAAATATATGAATAGAAAGTTGATAAAATTTAATAGGGATGTGAAGTAAATATAGAGAGGGTTGAGTAGGTGGAGTTTGAGCTCTTACCAAAGTAAAATAGGAAGGCAAAAGATGACTGTGTACTGCTTGCACAAATCTGTCCAGATTTGGACCTTAGGCTCGTACCTGCTGTCCGGGGCTATAAAACATTTCTTCAAGTGTTGTGGGGTTTAGAGAAATTAGGAGAGAGGTATTGGATAAGGGTAGGGTAGTTTTTGAAGGGATTTTGGTGCTGGAAGTGGTGGCAACAAGGTATTAAAGTGGTACTATTGCTGGCGGGTTTAGCAGGGTGACTTTGATTTATAGGAGATGTTTGGGGATTTGTGGGATGATTTAGGTGATGAGTTGTAAAAGAAACTTATTATGGAGAGGAAAGAAAAGGAGATTATGGTGATGTGGTGGTGGTTTGGAGGATATAGTGGTGGTGGAGTTGCCTGAGAAGAGGATATACTGAATTCACTTTCAGACTGAGGTTTGATGGAAGGTTTGTGAAAATAAAGTGATAAGGACAGGGAGAGGAAGAATGATACAAAATTTGAGAGAAATATAATTAGTTTGGAGGTAGATGTGTGGAGGGAGACGGAGAAGGAATTTGGAGATAGTTTGTGAAGATAAAATATGAGGAAGAGAGTTAGAAAGAAGTGTTCTTTAGGTGTTTTGAATGGGGGATGTGAAGAGGGGGGTTATGGACAGCCTAGTGGGAAGGGGAAGAGTTTGGAGTTATAACTTTTGCTTGTGGGGAGAGAAAGAGTTTGGGAGTTACATACTTTGGTGTGAGTGCAGAGATTAAAGGAGAGGGGGGTTATATGATGAATTTATTCTTCTAAAAATAGGTTTTGGTGTATTGAATATTGTGTTTGGTGTTTTATAAGTTTAGAGAGGGTGTTTGAAGTTATACTTGACCACTTAATATATTTTGTACCTAAAAACCCTAGAAAAATATTTGGGAGAATTTTATGTTCATAGATTTCCTACTATAATTAGGAGAAGCTCTAAAAATTAGTTTTACCTATTTAAATAAAAATATATAATAATATTATAAACACTAAAATAATTACGTGGGTCCATTATATATTCTTGGGCTTGCACAATAAATTCTATAAGTCCTAAAAAATTAGTTATTAGCCTAAATAACTTCCAATAAATACTAAAATACTCAGAAAATTCTAAAAAAATTCTAGAAAATATATTTGATTATTTTTTACCTAAAATAAAAGTTTAAAATATTTTTAATTATGTTTGAACTATAATAAATTCTTGAAAGCCCTAAAAAATTTTACTGTTACTAGTTTTTAATTAACAAAAAATTATGAAAAATTCTAATAGCCACAAATTAACCTAATAACAACATTTAAGCAAGAATTTTAAGATACGGAGGTTACAAGTCTACCCACCTTAAAAAAAATCGTTCTCGAAATTTAAAATCCTCAATATTTTTTTTTTTTGACCATCATAATTTAAATTCATCAAACCATATAATCATGAAGTAAATCCATATTGTTATTTCACAAAATTTTCAAAATTCTATAAATATCATAATTCTAAAAATCTTTAAATTTAAAATTAAATTCTATTCTTATCACAATCTCCTCCAAAATTTTAAGTTAATAACTAAATACTCAAAAAAAAAAAATACAATCTTCTAATTTAAATTCAATCAAAGCATATTTATAAAATTTAAAATCTCATCCCTAAAATTTGAATTCAAACACTAATCCATTAATGATCTTACTCCTCGATTCTTTTTTTACATCATACTCAAACAATATAATACTTACAAAATCTTTAAATGCAACATTCAAAATATAAATTTTAAATTTATATCTTGCAGTCAAATAAATATAATGATAATCTTCTTAAATTTCTCAAAATTTAATGACAAATTCAATCATATCATAATCTTCATAAAAATTAATGATTTAACAAAATCGTCAATTCTGCCTTATTAAATTCTTAACTCTTTATTTAAATTAATATTTATTCTCGAAATTTAAAATCCTTAATAATTTTTTTCTGCCATAATCAAAATTTAAGCAATATAATCATGAAGTCAAACCACTATTGTTATTTAACAAAGTCCTTAAAATTAATTTCATCCTCATAACTTAAAATTTTAATGTAAATCTTCAAAATTTGAATTTATCTTCAAATTTTAAAATTCAATAGAATTTTTCTCGTAAATTAGATTCACAAGTCATAACTCTTAAATACAATCTAACATTATTTCTTTAAAATTTAAATCTCATTTATAAATCTCTTCAAAAATTTAATAAGTAAATCCTTCAAATTTAATCTCAAATCCAAACTTAAAATACAATCTTCAAATTTTAAAACATTTTCATCCTTAAAATTTGGAATCTCATATTGTCGTTATTTCTCACAATAATTTGATTTGTCCCCGTAGTCATAATTTACTTTATCCTCTCTTCTATTACATATATGAATTCTCAATATTTAAATTAATGATCATCCTTGGAATATCGATTAATGATTCAATCCTAAAAATTTAAAAGTTAAATCCAATCTTCAAAGTAAATCCTACTAATATATATTTCAAGAATAAATTTAAAAAAAATCAAAGTCTCATCCTCAATATTTGAATTCCAAATCTACTCAATCAATTATATCTCTCAAAAAATAAATATTTAATTTTGACTTCAAATTAAGTCCTTAAAAGTCAAATTCAACAAGTAATAAAATTAAATCTTTATATTGTTATTCCTTTCGTCTAACCAAACCCATAATCCAAGTTTCCATATTATATCGAACTTCTAATACTCAAAATTCTCAATATTATCCTGGAGTTCCTTGAATTATATTTCAAAACTTTCGAGATTATCCTAAATTTTAAAAACTTTCAACATTATCCTCAATTTCTAAAAAAAAAATTAACATTATCCTCAATTTATTATTTTTTCAGTAATCAAATATGACAACATCTACCCACCATAAAATTTTATCCTCAAAATAAAATCCTCAAAATTTAACTTCTGGAACAATTAAAATAAAATGTATATACTTTCCTCAAAAGTTAACTGTTCAAATATTGAAATAAAATTTTAATCTCTTCCAAAAATCTTTATAGCTCTGACTATGTTTATTGAATTGAATTTGAATCCTCAAAATTTTTAATAACAGCAAATCTCAATTCTTAAAAATTCTTAAAAATTAAAATTTATTTCTAGTTCTTTAAATCATAAATTTAAATCCATATATTGTAGTCCAATAGCTCTAATGTTAATCTTTCTCAGTGTCCTCATCAACATATGTTATCAGATGATACCGTAATTTAGTCCATAAAATTTATCTCGATAAGAAGTCAAACTCAACAACGATACCAAGAATTAAATTTAATAACCGATCAACAAGAATTAAATTCAACAACAAGTGAGAACGGACGAAAATAAGGAATAAAATATAAATTGAAAATTATAATAAGATTCTTAAGGATCGTCCCAGGAATCTCTCAAGGAATTTTGTGATTGAGTATCCGCTCTCATCCTAGCATCCTACGTCCTATATCTTATCGTAGGCACGCAGTAGTACAACTAATACGTCGACTACCACGACATCGTATAACTTGCGAAGCTCGACCTGCATGGGCCTAGATGTTCTATAGAATTAACAGCACAGAAATATTTCATATTAAATCTTGAGAAAAATATATGTCAATTATATCGACATTAACTTTATGAAACTTCAAACGGTTAGTAATTCTGATTTCTGGTTCTCCCAAAATCGCAAAAACACCGAGACGCATCTATTTTTGGACATGCTGTGCTCTACGAATATTCCAGAATTTAATATTCAGAATTTTGTAAATTTACATATTCAGAAAACTAACCTCAATACGGTTCTAACACAAGAAACTGGGCCGCGTTTGGGGTCCGAAGCAATGAGTAATAATTTCTGGAAAATAAAGGAAACCCTAGGTGACAATTCCCCTCAAATTTCTCTCTCTAAAATAATAGGATAATTAAGGTTAATATAATATATATATATATATATATATATATATATATATATATATATATATATATAGCTGAATGAAAAATTATAGGCTGACATGTGTCAGAATATGATTGGATGATTTTGCTTATATTATTTGCTTTTTATTTCTCTTTATCAAAACATTATTTAAGTCATTTTAAATTTAAATAACTCAAAATAAACATTAAAAATAATCATAAAAATCTGGAAAAATTATAGAAAATATATTTTGAACCTAAAAACCCTAAAAAAATATTTGGGACAATTTTATGTTAATAGATTTCCTACATAGTTAGGAGAAGCTCTAAAAATTTGTTTTACATGAACATGAACATGTTTACTATCTCCTATGCTCCGAGAGAACCATATCGTGTGCCTGATGTGTTCAAAAGATAAGGCTACTTCCCCCGTGTAAACCCCCAGATTTTGCAAGAATTTCAAATTGGGATTTTTTGCAATTTTCTGGAATTTTCCGTAATTAAAATCAGGGTTTCTCTTTATTAAATGATTTTTAATTGTTAATAAATAATATTAAAATATTGTGAAAATAATATTTTTGGGTGTAAAATGGAAAACTGGACTTAGGGCAATTTTTCTGGAATTTATCGGGCCCCGGACCTAATTTTAAATCACCTAAAAACTATTTAATTAATTAATTATTTATTATTATTATTATTATTATTATTATTATTTATTATTATTAAACTTCCAGCCCGGCCCATTACCCACGGCCCGGCCCAGTCCCCACGGCCCGTCACCCCTAACGGGTCGGGTCGGGTCCGCTTGAACCCGACACGCCCGGACCCCGACCCGCTCCCCAGCTCTCTCCCCCACGACCGATTCCCCCGCCGCCCGCCTCGGCCACGCGCAGCGACCCGCCCGCGCTTCCCGGCCGCCCCAGCCACGTCACCCGCCCTCCCCGCCACGGCCCCGCAACCGTCGACCGACCTCCTCTCTCTCCTCCCTCTTAAATTCCCCTCTCCTCCTTCCCCCTCGCCCTAGCCCTAACTCCGGCAACCCTAATCCTCCGGCCGACCCCGAATCCGGCCACCCCCAAGCCGGCGACCTCCTCCTCCTACTTCCCAGCTCCACCGCGACGCTTCCCCCTTCCTCCCAGCGCCTCGCCGCGCGGCCCCGCGCTCCCCGAGCTCGAACCGACCCCGCAGCCAGGCTACCCGACGCAGCGGCGCCACCTCCGCCGCCTCCCAGCGCGCCTCCGCCCCCGGCCGTCTCCCTCCCCGCTGCCTCCGGCCCCCAGGCCCCCGCCCGGCCAGCCGCTCCCCGCCTCGGCGCCACCCTCCGCCGATCAGACCAAGCCCTAACCCTAACTAGTTCCCTGTGTCCGACTCGGACACGGACACGGGACACAGGACACTGTGTCCTGTGTCGTGTCGGACACGGATCGCCCGGTTTTCGGGTCCCCTTCAGGTACGTGTAACTTTTGACTCGTAGCTCCATTTTCATTTCCGCAAATTGCGTTGTGAAGCCTGTATGACCCTCTCGGTGTCCGGACAAACTGTTCGGGGCATCGCGTCCTGTGGTGATCGTGCACCGCGATCCAAAAACAGGAAAAACCAGACCCTGTTTTACCCCGGAACTGAGTACGTCTCGCCAAACGGGACGACTTGGTCGCGCGCGGCCTTCACAGATACGTGCGCAGCGTCGATACGGACGTGTGAGGTTTCGCGGAAGCTGATTCGGGTGTGCGTGCACACCGGAATCAACGCGTATCCGCGGACATCGCCCCGTATCCGCCTTTTCTGCAATTCACCCTAACTTCGTGCACACACGTCGGATCGAGATGAAACTTGCGCCATCGGACTCGTAGCGATACGCTGGTCCTGTGGGTCAAGTTTGGTTCGATTCTGAGAACGTTGAC
This sequence comes from Iris macrosiphon, assembly GCA_036927795.1. Classification (NCBI taxonomy): domain Eukaryota; kingdom Viridiplantae; phylum Streptophyta; class Magnoliopsida; order Asparagales; family Iridaceae; genus Iris; species Iris macrosiphon. The sequence continues at coordinate 36,655,316 of JAYESA010000003.1, forward strand.
GAAATCGCGTGTCGTGGGCCCCACAGGCCCCGCTCGACGGGCGATTTCGTGATCGGCTCATCGGAATCCAAATCTGGAAATTCCGTTGGGTTCGTATCAGCGTTCCTGACCTGTTGACACTAAGTTTGGTGAATTTGGAGACCGTTGACCCGGACACGTTTTTCGGTGCAAGGCGGGCCCAACGGCGGACCCCGTTTTGACCCGAAACTGCCGTTTTTGCCCTTGTCTCCAAATTGGACCCAAGGATAGGCGTTTCTAGCTATTTGACATCTTCTGAGAGTGATGGTAATGTCTATTTCAGCTTTTGGACTCATCTCTGGACTTTTCTCCCAAGAACCTAATTAATCAGATCCGAACAACAGGCAAGTACCTGCACTTCAAGTTAATCTTTATATTGTGATAATTAAATTCTCTGCTCTACTAGTACTCTTGCTGATTACACCTAGTGTTAGAAATATTGAACTCCATGTCTTGAATATTGGTAGTTCCTGTCTTGTTTTTCATGTCGGGTGGGAGAATACCTAGAAGGCATGTAGTTTACCCTTTCCCCTGGATTGACTAATAGCTGTTGGTACACGACTGTCCATCAGCCGGATCTCGATTGAATTGTCTAATAGCCGTTTATGACGGCCGGATTAGCCTTATAAACCCCTACATGCCAACTATGTATTCTAAAAACAAACACAAGTTCACACAGATAGTTTTCGTCATGTTATATTTCTTGCTGGCTATTGTAGTTTCATTTCCTGTTTCATTTATTTCAGTTTCTCATATTCCTGTTTACAGCTAACCCTGAGATAATAATGTTCTGCTAATGCTGTTTCTCAACATGATATCCAATATTTAATTGTCATAACATATTTAGTTTAATCTTGTTGTGCATTGTGTACTTTGCTCCTTTCCTGACTGGATCTGTTGTTTAGGTGATGATGAGAACTTTGCCCTACCTTATGGTCCCTATGAGGGTACAGATGATACTTCTGAGGAGCCCGTTCCTACTCAGGAGACTACCCTTGAGGAGTAGCAGCCAGTTAGCTAGTATTTCTTTTCAGCACAGTAATCGGGTTTGTCCCCGATTTATCTTCTGTTCATGTATAAACCGTGGATCTGTTATCACAATTTGTTTTATAAATCAGCATTCCTATTTCCTGTTAATTTCCTTGTCTATTTACTTTATTGTGGATGAGATAGATTTAAATTACCTGTGAGTAAGACCTAGACAGCGTACTACCGCCGATCCTGCGGCGTAGGCTGGACGTGCCCACGCACTCGTGCCCGAATATCTGGGTGCGGGTCGTGACACGTTTTTGTGGTGGCCCATGCAGGTCAACGACTAAATTGTTCGGTTTCAACTTAGGGACCGAACAGGCCTGCAATAAGATTGAGGATTTAGGAAAAGCTCATCCACTTGATTGAATCGTTCTTGATATTCATATCGACTTCGAATCATTTTATTGACTTGCATCCTGCCTTGATTCCTGTGCGCCTTTATCGTTTATTTTTGGATGCAGGATCTACCAGCAAGCGACAAGGTTCCTACAAGATCACCACGAGATGCTCTACCAGCATAACCGTGGAGAACGCGCAGACTCTTGGAGCAGCTAATGCGCGTAAGTGATTTCTTTTAGCCGCCTTTCTATTATTGTTTAGCTCGCGCCTATTGGTTCGTGACCTCAGCCCCAACCTAGAAAATTTTAAACTTGCTAATAACCTGCTATGCTTTTATAACTGATAACTGTAGAGTTTGTAGAATCTTTTGTTTTGTGCTTATTGTAGGTTGTTTTGTGTTGTTTTAAAATAATTTGTACCTTCTCTTCATCATCATCTAGCGCACTTAATTTTGATGTACACGACTTATGCTGCTATTCTATAGCCTAGTTTTGCAAGCTTACTCCTTATCGAGCTTGTTCATGACATATGTATTAGTGGGTCGACACACTAATACGATTGTCTATTCAGAATCAGTGTATTACGGTCTGATCAGCCTTAGTACATTTTGATTCGCTCTTCGCACTACTTTACGTGGATTGAGATATATAGTTGACTAGTATACCTGCCCTAGACATGTCTGAATATAACCGTATTAATACGAGCATGTGAATAGGAATTACCAAGATAGGATTCAATCCACAAATCACTTGGCAATTTCCCACCTGAATTCTTTAAACTCCTTGATCCCGATAGTTCTATTCTATCACCCCACCCTTGAACTCTGTATTATTGATCCTCGTCTTCCCTTATTTCGGAAGGACGAAATCTCGTGCTTGGTATAAGTTGGTACATAGATAGTACTAGATATGCCACAGAGGCCGATCACATACTTGAGGATTAAACTTTCGTAATCGAGGACATATCATATGTGATATGATCGGCGTTTAAGTTTCGAGGACTGAATGACATGAGTAAACATATTAAGGAGTGTTTTCTTAAAAGTATATAGTTTTGTGATGTATGGGTAAATTCTAAGTTGGGTAGCAGTGCAATTGTCAACTCAAGATAAATTCTTTAAAATTGTGACCGAGTAAGGTTAAATTGGAAGAAGCAAGCCATTCTAATTTAGGAAATTAAAGAAGTGACTAAGATGATTAGTGAATTGATATCGAGGACCCAATAGTTATATCTTAGGTTCATGATAAATGAAGGTAAAATCATCAATTTGAATTAGAAGATAAAATTATAGAATTTCAGACTTAAACATGGGTGGACTACATTTAATTATTTTTCAATTTGATGATTTGAATTACAAATTACAAATTGGTGGTTGGACTACCTAGTTGGATTATTGAGGAGATGAATGAAATTTTGAAGCATACCATTGTGAATGGGGATATGGTTGGACACGAATCACTTCTAGAGGAAATTTTGAAAATTAAAATCGTGAGGCAAAGTCATGTGCCAATCTTGAAAATGCTATATGGACTTAATCTAAATCTGCCTGTGGGAAATTTGAGAAAGTAAGAAATAATAACATAGGTTAACATTTTGATTAGAACGAGTAGTCACCTTAATCATGAAGTGATTGCAGTAGACATAATTAGGATTTAAATTATCGCAAGGAGACTGCGATTGATGTGCATGAAGGTTCAACAGACTATGGCTTAATTTTAAATTTCGAGGACGAAATTTTTATAAGTTGGGTAGATTGTAAACCCCCAGATTTTGCAAGAATTTCAAATTGGGATTTTTTGCAATTTTCTGGAATTTTCCGTAATTAAAATCAGGGTTTCTCTTTATTAAATGATTTTTAATTGTTAATAAATAATATTAAAATATTGTGAAAATAATATTTTTGGGTGTAAAATGGAAAACTGGACTTAGGGCAATTTTTCTGGAATTTATCGGGCCCCGGACCTAATTTTAAATCACCTAAAAACTATTTAATTAATTAATTATTTATTATTATTATTATTATTATTATTATTATTATTATTTATTATTATTAAACTTCCAGCCCGGCCCATTACCCACGGCCCGGCCCAGTCCCCACGGCCCGTCACCCCTAACGGGTCGGGTCGGGTCCGCTTGAACCCGACCCGCCCGGACCCCGACCCGCTCCCCAGCTCTCTCCCCCACGACCGATTCCCCCGCCGCCCGCCTCGGCCACGCGCAGCGACCCGCCCGCGCTTCCCGGCCGCCCCAGCCACGTCACCCGCCCTCCCCGCCACGGCCCCGCAACCGCCGACCGACCTCCTCTCTCTCCTCCCTCTTAAATTCCCCTCTCCTCCTTCCCCCTCGCCCTAGCCCTAACTCCGGCAACCCTAATCCTCCGGCCGACCCCGAATCCGGCCACCCCCAAGCCGGCGACCTCCTCCTCCTACTTCCCAGCTCCACCGCGACGCTTCCCCCTTCCTCCCAGCGCCTCGCCGCGCGGTCCCGCGCTCCCCGAGCTCGAACCGACCCCGCAGCCAGGCTACCCGACGCAGCGGCGCCACCTCCGCCGCCTCCCAGCGCGCCTCCGCCCCCGGCCGTCTCCCTCCCCGCTGCCTCCGGCCCCCAGGCCCCCGCCCGGCCAGCCGCTCCCCGCCTCGGCGCCACCCTCCGCCGATCAGACCAAGCCCTAACCCTAACTAGTTCCCTGTGTCCGACTCGGACACGGACACGGGACACAGGACACTGTGTCCTGTGTCGTGTCGGACACGGATCGCCCGGTTTTCGGGTCCCCTTCAGGTACGTGTAACTTTTGACTCGTAGCTCCGTTTTCATTTCCGCAAATTGCGTTGTGAAGCCTGTATGACCCTCTCGGTGTCCGGACAAACTGTTCGGGGCATCGCGTCCTGTGGTGATCGTGCACCGCGATCCAAAAACAGGAAAAACCAGACCCTGTTTCACCCCGGAACTGAGTACGTTCCGCCAAACGGGACGACTTGGTCGCGCGCGGCCTTCACAGATACGTGCGCAACGTCGATACGGACGTGTGAGGTTTCGCGGAAGCTGATTCGGGTGTGCGTGCACACCGGAATCAACGCGTATCCGCGGACATTGCCCCGTATCCGCCTTTTCTGCAATTCACCCTAACTTCGTGCACACACGTCGGATCGAGATGAAACTTGCGCCATCGGACTCGTAGCGATACGCTGGTCCTGTGGGTCAAGTTTGGTTCAATTCTGAGAACGTTGACGAAATCGCGTGTCGTGGGCCCCACAGGCCCCGCTCGACGGGCGATTTCGTGATCGGCTCATCGGAATCCAAATCTGGAAATTCCGTTGGGTTCGTATCAGCGTTCCTGACCTGTTGACACTAAGTTTGGTGAATTTGGAGACCGTTGACCCGGACACGTTTTTCGGTGCAAGGCGGGCCCAACGGCGGACCCCGTTTTGACCCGAAACTGCCGTTTTTGCCCTTGTCTCCAAATTGGACCCAAGGATAGGCGTTTCTAGCTATTTGACATCTTCTGAGAGTGATGGTAATGTCTATTTCAGCTTTTGGACTCATCTCTGGACTTTTCTCCCAAGAACCTAATTAATCAGATCCGAACAACAGGCAAGTACCTGCACTTCAAGTTAATCTTTATATTGTGATAATTAAATTCTCTGCTCTACTAGTACTCTTGCTGATTTCACCTAGTGTTAGAAATATTGAACTCCATGTCTTGAATATTGGTAGTTCCTGTCTTGTTTTTCATGTCGGGTGGGAGAATACCTAGAAGGCATGTAGTTTACCCTTTCCCCTGGATTGACTAATAGCTGTTGGTACACGACTGTCCATCAGCCGGATCTCGATTGAATTGTCTAATAGCCGTTTATGACGGCCGGATTAGCCTTATAAACCCCTACATGCCAACTATGTATTCTAAAAACAAACACAAGTTCACACAGATAGTTCTCGTCATGTTATATTTCTTGCTGGCTATTGTAGTTTCATTTCCTGTTTCATTTATTTCAGTTTCTCATATTCCTGTTTACAGCTAACCCTGAGATAATAATGTTCTGCTAATGCTGTTTCTCAACATGATATCCAATATTTAATTGTCATAACATATTTAGTTTAATCTTGTTGTGCATTGTGTACTTTGCTCCTTTCCTGACTGGATCTGTTGTTTAGGTGATGATGAGAACTTTGCCCTACCTTATGGTCCCTATGAGGGTACAGATGATACTTCTGAGGAGCCCGTTCCTACTCAGGAGACTACCCTTGAGGAGTAGCAGCCAGTTAGCTAGTATTTCTTTTCAGCACAGTAATCGGGTTTGTCCCCGATTTATCTTCTGTTCATGTATAAACCGTGGATCTGTTATCACAATTTGTTTTATAAATCAGCATTCCTATTTCCTGTTAATTTCCTTGTCTATTTACTTTATTGTGGATGAGATAGATTTAAATTACCTGTGAGTAAGACCTAGACAGCGTACTACCGCCGATCCTGCGGCGTAGGCTGGACGTGCCCACGCACTCGTGCCCGAATATCTGGGTGCGGGTCGTGACACCCCGCAATAAGAATATCGTCTGATGGTTCATCTCGTCTGCATCCTAAAGTTTATTTGATAGTGTTTTCATGCATTCGCATCGGTCGGACAATGGCTATTGGTGGAGAGATGAACTGCATGTGTCACGGCTGCCACCATGATAGTGAAAAGCAACCATGAGTCACAGCTGCCATTAGCATCAGATAATGAGTTATTGGTATGCTGGTCCAATAGCTGCCGATCCTGAGATACTCGGGGATCGCACTGCATATAGCTAGTTCATTATGTTGACTTGGATAGAGGACTGCCCCTAAGATATGCATTTGTGTGTCTAGCTGTGCATTTGTCCCTAGAGTCTCACGAGACACGCTGCGCACACCTTGAAACAGAACGAATGACTTGTATTGCTTGCTTATTCAATATGAAACTCTGTTTTAAAAGATGTTTCTAAAACAATGTACTATGACTCTGCTATCGAACTGCATGAAACGAACATAGGTAAAACTCGAAAGATCACTAGTAAATGACATATTTTATAACATGATTACTTAGTATTGGTTTTAGTGAATGCTTGCTTCTGTTCGGTTATTTTATCTCACTTGTACTTATAAAAGTGCTGACCCACCAACAGTTTACTTGCTTGTAGGTATTGGATCATCCGAGTGAGCGATAGGCGTGCCTCAGTCCCTAAGACCAGGAATCCTGGTTTTGATTGCCTCGAGATGCTATCGTATAAAGGGGCATAATGTATAGAATGATGCCTTTGCCTAAGAGAAACCCAAGTCCCTCGATCTGTCCCGAATACTCAGTTGGCTAAATGTATTGCATTGCAACAATGTCCCTCTGCTACTTACTCGATTGATGCGATGATAGCCAAACAAACTCGATATGGCCTTGTGCGGGTGCAACCCAAGGCTCGTACGACATCACATCCCGGTATCAAACGGGCTACATTTTCTGCCCTGTCGGGAGGGCGCCAAGGCTCGGTGATTCGCGTCCGGTGCGCCAAGGCACGGTGGTTCGCGTCCGGTCCCGGCGGGGGGGAGGGCGGTGGTCCGGGCGGCCCTCGAGGCCGGGGCATGACATAATGGTATCAAAGCGGAATCAATCTCTTGGCCCAATCAGTTGCTATGACTCTGAGATATTATCGATATGGTATAGCAATAGAGAATTCCATACAATAAGTCCATAGATATTCTCAAAGTGCAAATGTTTTCTGGACTTGAATTGCTTGATTGTTTCGATTGAGTACGGCAAGGGATGAGGACTATCGCTGCTCAAAATATCGAGAAGTTTATCCTTGAAATTTCGAGGATGAAACTTTTTGTTGGTAGGTAAGTATGTAATGCCACGCTCCACATTGACATTATGTATCAAGGTGAGTGGGTAGAACTTCGTTCTCTGATTCTTGCACACCTTAATAATAATCTGAGTTTTTGCTTGCAATATTTTCATAATAGAATGATAGAACCTGCCTTGCATGTTAATGAACGAACTCACCTAGCTTGTCTTTAAAATGATTGTGTCTACTTAACTAAGAATCCTGAACGCTTGTCTAAGAGTATGTGTTTGCATGAACATGTTCACTATCGCCTATGCTCCGAGAGAACCATATTGTGTGCCTGAATGTGTTCGAAAGATAAGGCAGCTTCCTCCGTAATAAGAATATAGTCTGATGGTTCATCTCGTCTGCATCCCAAAGTTTATTTGATAGTGTTTTCATGCATTCGCATCGGTGGGATAATGGCTATTAGTGGAGAGCTGAACTGCATGTGTCACGGCTCCTACCATGATAGTGAAAAGCAACCATGAGTCACAGCTGCAATTAGCATCGGATAATGAGTCATTGGTATGCTGGTCCAACAGCTGCTGATCCTGAGATACTCGGGGACCGTACTGTATATAGCTAGTTTATTATGTTGGCTTGGATAGAGGACTGCCCCTAAGATATGCATTTGTGTGTCTAGCTGTGCATTTGTCCCTAGAGTCTCACGAGACACGTTGCACACACCCTGAAACAGAACGAACATCTTGTCTTGCTTGCTTATTCAATATGAAACTCTATTTTAAAAGATGTTTCCGAAACAATGTAATATGACTCTGCTATCGAACTGCATAAAACAAACATAGGTAAAACTAGAAAGATCACTAGTAAATGACCTATTTTATAACATAATTACTTAGTGTTGGTTTTAGTGAATGCTTACTTCTGTTCAGTTATTTTATCTCACCAGTACTTATAAAAGTGTTGATCAACCAACAGTTTACTTTCTTGCAGGTACTGGATCGTCCGAGGGAGCGATAGGCGTGCCTCAGTCCCTCAGACCCGAAATCCTGGTTTTGATTGCCTGGAGATGCTATCGTATAAAGGGGCATAATGTATGGAACGATGCCTTTGCCTAAGAGAAACCCAAGTCCCTCGATTTGTCCCGAATACTTTGTTGGCTAAATGCATTGTATTACAATAATGTCCCTCCGCTGCTTATTCGATTGATTCGATGATAGCCAAACAAACTCTAACGATATGTCCTTGTGCGGGCGCAACCCTAGGCTCTCACAGCATCATGTCCCGGTATTAAACGGTCCACATTTCCTGCCCCGTCGGGAGGATGCCGAGGCGCGATGATTCTCGTCCGGTGTGCCGAGGTGCGGTGGTTCACGTCCGGTCCTGGCGGGGGGAAGGGCGGTGGTCCGGGCGGCCCTTGGGGCCGGGGTATGACAGATGATGGGTTTGTCTCCCCTCCTCCTTGCTGGAACCGTAAAGTAGGAACCTTGACTAGGGAAGATCTTGTTTACTATATAGGTGGTAGTCATCTGTGTTTGTAGATGACGGCCCAGACCTTGCTCCATGGATTACAAGGTGCTTATATGCGCAAATTCAGAGTAGTTTCAAGAAAACCCTTTATTAATAAAATAGGATAACTTCTCTTAGGGGATTACATCCTCGAGAGAAGGGACATTAGCATGAGCATCCATGCACTCCTCCTGTTCATCCTTATCGAGGGCTATATCCAGCACGATCGAAGGCTTCGATGGATTACTGTACAGTTTTACCACCAGGGGTTCAAAATTTGTAGGAGGTGCCGAAGCTTTCCTTGGTGGTCTTCAACGGCGAAAGACTATAGGCGTATACAGTGCCAGATGTTCCATCTGTGGTTGATTCGGCCTATGAAGGTGAACGATAAGAGGTTCGATATTGTAGATGGTGTTGGATCTTCCTTTGATAGTCAATTTGGCCTACGAAGGCCGATTACCAAGGGTTCGGGTGCCTTCCTATTAAGTTTTATGACAAGGGAAGGGGTTGTATCGGGAGCACGTGCCTTGAGACAAACTCTTAAGGGTTTATCTGGTATAGTCTCGACCTCTGCCCCATTATTAGCATCTCTGTACCCTTCATCTCGGTGGACTTACTTATAGAGGATTGAATCAGAGTAGTAGGCCTTAACCCCTTTAAACGGATCTACGTCCGTAAATTCTATCTTGAACGTGCTATGGTCGTCCACTTACTTTAGGCATTGGTGTAGAGTCGATGGCACGATCATGTATTGATGTATCCATGGTTGTCCCAGCAGGACATTATAGGATATCTCGACGTCAATGATGTAGCAAGTGACCTCTGTCTTTAAGTCGTCGATCTGGCATTTCAGGTGAATCTTACCTCGAGTGTAGCTTCTTCCAGCGCTGAAGCCACTAATGGCAGTATTGGTGGCTGCCAGACGATGCATCAGGATGCCCAAGGTCTAAAGCAGACTACTCGGGATGATGGTAATTGATGAACCAAGATCGATGTGCATCCGATCCACCTTAATGACGTCGATATACCCTATGTAATATAAGGGACGATCATGCCGGTTGTTCTTTAGTAATATATTTTGTTGCAAGAATATGATATTGAGTATTGTCTCCATGATACTATCGTAGAGAGGGCATGAAGCCGGGTCCTCAACTGGCGGTTTGAACTGGGCCAGGTAGGTGTCGTCATTCTGTAATGCCTAACTCAGGGAATCTCGAGTATCTTTTGAGTGCCGCAGAAGCTCGAATAATGACAACTTCATCGGAGCATTGGCCAGTTGTGCTAGGATTTCAAAGTTATACAATTTTTCTAATCTCTGAGCTGCATCTTTGATTTTAAAATCTTTCAGCTGACATTGTCCATTTGCCGTTACGGGCTGGACGCACGAGGTGGTCTTATATAGCTTCACATCAAAGGCTCGGGAAACAGTTAACGAGGCCTTCTGACGATCAGCTAACTGGACAGTTGCTTGATCTTGATGAGCTTGTAGTGCCCCAGGCTTTTTTGACTTAGCACCTGCAGGCTCACAATACAAAGAGTCCAAGTTTGGGCTTTTGCCATTCTCGGTGAGCCATATAGGATCTGCGTCGCATAAGATGCGGTCGAAAATAGAAGTTATGTTGTTGTTAGGGTCGCATGCTGTCGTCTGTCTGCGGTTGTAAGCTGGTGCCGTATGGTCAGTCTTATGTGCCTCCTTCTTGGTCATATAGCACCTGTCTAAGCACCAGAATGTCAGCATCGTAGTACTTTCCTCTGCCAGAGTCTGGGTGCTGATCAGTTTATGCGTCAGACGAGGATGCCGCATAGGCGTGGACATCCTGGGTGTTCGCCTGACGACCATCATCAGCAACAGACAGGAAGCGTCTGCTCCGCAGTTGGGCGAGGCACAGAGGCCTTTGCTACCCATGTCCTACGGGGCTTCTTGTGCTTGGCTAGCACTTCCTTCCGAGAGCATTTCCTCAAACGCTTGTGGGTCAAAGCAAACTACCAACATGTTTTACGTTGAGCCGAGCTTGGCCGTATCGGACTGGATCACCAACTTCTTATCAGAGAAGAAGGATGTCCCCAGCAGAGCCACCATCTTGTTTGCCATTAAATCAAAAAGATAACTAAAAGAACTTGATTTGATTAACAAATAAAAGAAAGTACAGAGAAGTCCTAGAAGACAATCTAAGTACAAATTTATTTTTTGAGGGATGACATTGGAGGGTTAGTTTTGTAGCAACTCCCTTTACTCCGTGGATGATCCAATGCAGAAGCTCTTATCTCTCGCTTGAGTGTAGGTTCGCAGATAGCCCGCCTCTTGTATGGGTGTGGTACCTTGCTATTTATAGTCATCCCTAGGTGCGCATATGTTCGGCCACATGGATGCTAGAGGGTGCCATATGTCCCTTCTTAACAAGGTGCATTTGTAACCATGAGCAGGCCAAGCTGTCAGGTGGGCGCTTGTTAGGATTTTTCGTTATTGAAGATATGGGCGGTTCTCGTCCTGTGTGGTCATGATTTGGTCAATTTAACACATAGTCCACACTTGGTTGGAGAGAACCACTCTAGTCATAACAACAAGATTTGGTCTTCATATAGTCTAAAATATATGTGGCCAAAGACAACACATGGGGAGCATGGAGTTTAGGACAAATAGGACCAGAGACGCATGGGACACATGGAGTCTGGGACGCATGGGACCACATGGAGTCTGGGACGCTTAGAGCCAGAGACGTATGGGACCGCATGGAGACTAGGATGCATGGGGCTAAAGACGCATGACCGCATGGGGTCTGGGACGTATGGGGCTAGTTGTGACGTACATGTGGCACTGCACATCCATCGAGAGTGAAGCTATATGCTGGCACGAGACTTCTGTCGTTTAGTGTGTTCACATCTTTTGAGGCATTCAGAAAATCATTTTTATCGGAATTCTGTGTCAGACACGATCCTGCTGACATAATGCCACATTAGGTCCTTCTGCGGCCAAGTTGCTTTGGATGCATGGATATCGCCTTATTGGGCCGCAGGGTGACTCTGCGGCCAAATCTCTTCTTATTTTTTGTTTTGGGGCGCAGGGTTGCATGGATGCATATTTTTTATGCTTTTATAATTATCTATACATATATTGGTATGAGTGGTCTTAACACAAGAATATGAAAGGGTACTTTAGAGTGTCATAGAATATCATATGGGAACATGTGTGAGGATACGGGGTGCTTTACTATAGAGTTAGTTTGTGGTAGCAAGTATGAAGAGGAGGGGTGCACTGTCAATACAGTGAACTAGAGGGTTTTGTTCTGGCAATTAACAGCAAGATGGGGTTTTGATAACTGTGTGCAGGTAGTTGTATGTTCATGTTTGAGTGTTAGATCCGGAGGGAGTAAGGGTCTTGAGTGATATCTAAGGTAGTGAAGGTTATGTGAGTTGTATCATTGGTATGAGTTTGGGTAAAACTGATACTCGAGTATCAGTAGAGTTGTAGTTTGAGGGAGAAGTGGCAGTGCAATTGCTGCAGGGTTGCAGGAAAGGCTTCACTGTAATCTGCAATGAGTGTTCATTGCATTCAGGTTTTAGGTGCCTACACAGCACAGGGGAGTTGCAACTATACATTTCTCGAGCACCTTGACCAGAGGCAATGTATCAGCTGCTATTGATAGCAGAAGTATTGATTTGTTGCTGACAGTTACAACAACTACAGATATGTATGGGCATACTAGAATCAGTATAGATGCAATAGGGGTTAATTAGAGGGAGGTTTGTGCAAGTAGTGGTACAGTATGTAGCACATGACAGAAGGATAATTGGAGGTTCCTGCATTCAGAAGATGCAACAACTATTGATAGCAAGGTAAAAGTACTAGAGGGAAGAGTTAGGCTGGTATGAAATGAGTAAGTTTATGAGTGTTGGGACTTGCTATCATAGTGATATTAGTACCACTAGGTTTGGTTTTAGTGTAGCAGTGTTATAATACCAAATTATGAGCAAGGTATTATGATATTGGACAAGGTATCGGTATAGGTAATAGTTACGTATTATGGTATTTTTAAGATATCAAGATTTTGGTTAGTTTATAGCAAGATAATAGTTGGTTATGAGTATCGACCAAAGTATTGGTCTAGATAAGTAGGTAATGGGGTAATAGTTGGTGCATGAGTTATAGGCTAAAATATTATGAGTTAGAGTGATACTAGAGTTATATATATTATTATGATATGTACTATAGTGTATTAGCTAGTATACCTTAGATATTAGCAAGTTAGTCAAGTATGAATGTAGAATTAAGGTATCAAACTAGTTTGACCGAGTTTGACTAGTATGACCTAGTCTTGACCTAGAAAATCATATTAGTACATTTTAACTCATTTCTCATTCATTACACCAAGTGACATGATATTTCATATATAGGTGTATGAGATACCAACTCGGACACCGAGTTATACCATTTGCTCTTGACCACAGGCGAGTACATAATGTGATAGTTTTCTTATTTGATAGCCTCTATGTTTTATGTGTTTAGTATTAAAATATTTTATTCCTGAGAAGATGGTTACACGGGTTGGTATACGTGGATCTTGGTCATGAGATATTATTGATGTGATTACTCAATGATCATCGGGTCATGTTTCGTGATTACTCAGTGATTACCATAACATCATAGTAATTATATAGACCGCGATCATAGTACATGATATTATAGATTGTGTAGTGTGATATAAGTATTATAACGTGTCATAATTTGGATCCATGTAGTAGTCGGGGGTTGAGAAAGTATTAGTGGATATATGATCATACCTTATAGCCCGTGATTTAGTGCAGCCCGTGGGAGCCAGCAAATCATGCAACACATATGTGATCACACTAGTTCTCCTTTTATATATAGCCAGTGCTAGGCCCAAGTTGATCATATTATCTTAGTAATATTTTAAGGCATATTTACTATATTGTTTTCTTTTCCCAGTTTATTACATTGATGTTCCTAACTATATTGTTCTCAGTTTATTGACATTATTTACCATGATACTCTTTCTCGTGATATTTTCTAGTTCAGTTACTTTCATCATTTATTTGCAGTGCTATTGTTGTTTTATAGTTTCTGTCAATTATTGGAACTGTTATTGGGTTATAGTTCGCTCCAATCCTGAGTGAATATTTTTTTTTATTGATTCATTAGAGGACTGGTGTCCTACGGACTACGAGCCACAAGATAGTGAGCCAGTTAGGATAGCACCCGCAGAGCCTATTAAGATAGTACCCGTAGTCGATGAGACTTAGCTAGTTTATTTATGATATTGTATATGATTTTAGCTAGAATTTATGGCATGTATTATTTTTGAGACCATTGTGTTGAGATTAGACTATTGAGCTTGGACTTGTAATATATTTGTGACTATGTATTCCTTTTCTTCTATTCCATATCGTGCCATATCTTCCTCTAGTTTATTACTGTGATTGAGTATTGTTTACCATTATTATATTATCATATTGTCCTCTATTTATGAGTTGAGATATCTTGACAGGTACAGTATATTTATTGTGTGAGATATTTAGATAATATTGTTGACCTGAACAATATTCTACCATTGATGTTGCGACGTAGGCTGGACGTAGCCACGTACTCGTGCCCTCTATATTGGGTACGGGTCATGACACATTTTTGTAGTGGCCCATGCAGGTCTTCTGATAGTAGTACTCAGACTTGGAGTATTACTATAAGTCTGGTATAGGATATAGGATGAGAGGATACTCAATTAGAATGAGAAAATATTTCCAACATATTAAATTTGTTATCCTTATCAATCTGAATATTTGATTTCTTTAAAGTATTACTGTCCTTCCTTGATGCTATCGTATCGTGCGCAATATTGATTTCTTTATTTGAATCTATCTTTCGGATGTCGTCGAAGAACTGATCATAATGCTCTTGAGCAGTTTCGATGAGGTCAGTTACTTCTTCACCTCAGAGAGAGACAACAACTATTGTTTCACCTTCTTCCGCTTAGAGGGTTGCCTCACCAGCCCATGTGTGGATTTTAGCAGCAGCTTTTGAGGGTGCTCGACCACTAGTTTCGAGGACTATTCTAACAGTTACCTTTTACCCCCACCACCCATTCCAGCAGACGGGATGCAGATGATTGCCATATTCTGGAAGATAACAGCAGCGCAGCAGAGGTAGACATATTTTCTACGTCAGGGCATCGAGAGTGATCACCAGTTAACACTAGCTACTGTGGAGAAGGTAGCGCTTGTTCAACCACAGATCGTATCACTTAATCCCGCCCCACACCAGCTAAGGCCAGTTACCATCATTGATTTCAAGAGGAAGGGGCCCGAGGACTTCAAAGGCATAGAAGGAATCTTTTACACCGACGATTGGATCGAGGACGTAGAGAGGATCCTGTAGTTGGCATAAATTTCGGAGAGTCTACAAGTGTAGGCAGCGGGCAGCCAGATGTTCGATATTGCTCTGACTTGGTTCCGTACAGACCCGAGGATTGTGGCATCAGGACTGACTTGGGAAGATTTTAAAGGGCATTTCAAGGAGAAGTTCTTTCCGGACATGGCTCTGAGTGCCCTATGAAGGACCGTAAAGCAACTCTAGAGAGGGTGAATAGAGTACAGCGAAATAATCTATCCAATTAAAAATTATCAGAATAAGGGCAGTCGCTAACTAACATTGTATATAAAGATAAAGTAAAGCAGTAAAGTGGAGAGAGAAAGCAAACGCAAACACCAAGATGTATACTGGTTTTCCTCTGGGAGGACTAGTCCAGTCCAGATAACTCAAGCTCGAAGTTTTATCCACTATAATCACAAATAGTGAATCACAAGCTTTCATCCAAAGGCTATTCACTTCTTTACACTACGAGATTTGATCCTAAGTCTCGCAACTTCATAGCTAGAAGAGAGAAAAACTGAAGGAGCCAAGCTCTTTACAACTTTGTAGACTTCTAGACCGAGATAGCACTTGGCACTAGAAAGGCTAGGGAGTTGCTATTGGAGATAGGAAAGTTAGGCTCAGATGTTTACTCACAATAGGATAGAAGTATTAAGAGAAGATGAGTGAGTAGAAATATGGAAATCCAATCCTATTTATAGTGTATTGGCAAGCAGAATTTGGCCAGAATTCGGATGGGATTTAATTCAATTTTTTGAACGTTGGGCTACGAAATTAGGAAAATCACAACTGTACTAATTTTATACCAAAGTGGTAACCAAGTTCGGCATACATTCGGTCCAAATTCGGTTGCTAAGTATGGTAGACTTAATGAATGAATGTGGCCTGATTTGGTAGATAGGTTCGATAGTTTATTTGAGTGGACTGGGTATCTGGATATAGGTACTTTAATTTTCTAGTGCGACTCAACTTACATCGATCCTAGACTCAATAAATAAAAGATTACAATTAAAAGATGTAGTACAGACGACATGTAACAGCAGTGTTGAGTCTTCAGATTATGATATATCAATGCATGGTTTATTTAACTATCAAAATCAAGTTGACTGAGACCGGATGGGCCAACAATTTCCCCTATTTTGATAATTGATAAACTATGAATGATACTGCAAGTCTTTGATATACAAGGCTCCCCCGTAACTTGTACGCTGAAATCAACATCTGTTAAGTATCATCTTGTATGTTAGTATCATGTAAGTCTTCTTTCCCATTATCATTTGATCAAAATGGCATGCTCCAACAAAATCGGTGAGATATCATATATGACAAGAAAATAAGCTAGTAAAGCATATACAGGATTGTAGAAGCATAAAAAAATATGTTGGATAGCTATACGCAGCATGTTGATGCAGGGCAGAATAAACAGAGGACCTCAGAGCCATCAAAACGTGCAACAGAGCTTTTTTGCTGAGCACAGCATAAAAATATAGGCTCAAGGACCATTCGCGTAATACAATATGTTCAGGCTACTTCAGCGTAAACAGGGTACTTCATCACCTTTATGGCGTAAAACTCATCCGCTTTCAATGCAGCATTGAAGTGTACGAGGAACGCTTCGTATTCTTCGAAATGAACCTGTCAGATCATGCAATGAACCAGATGTCTGGACTCCTGACAAAGAGTATTGTACGACAACCCAAGCGACGGCTATAATGATGGCGCGGTACTGCAACCCAGGCTGTCATTTACTGCCATTTCCTTTGTGTAAACCACTTTTACACATACGAAGGAATATGCTACCTTGTTTTACACAGGCAGATATGAGCTGTTTATGCTCCGCAGAAGACAAATAGCCTACCACGTCAAAAGCTGTACTTCGTACAGGGCTCGAGGCACGTCTCTACATTTAATGCGCAGAGCGGTGATAGTTTCTCGAGGCACATCTCTGTACTTAAAGTGCCAAATACTGACAGATGCCCAAGGCACGTCTCTGCACTTGATGCACAGAAGGGTGGCAGACATTCAAAACACGCCTCCTTATTTAATGAGCGGGATAATGGCGGATCCCCGTATTCAATACAGGAGATTTGATTGAATGTCACCGAACCGTCGTTTAGTGACATCTCCTTTGCGTAAACTACTCTAACGCATATAAGAGAATACGCTGCCCAGTTTTACACAGGCAGACATGAGCTTCTTATGCTCCGCAGAAGGCAAACAGACCACCACATCAGCAGTTACTCTTCGTACAGAATTCGAGGTGTGTATCTGTATTTAATGCGCAGAATGATGGCAAATCTTAAAGACAAGTGTCTGCATTTAATGCGCAGGATGGGGGCAAATCTCTGCATTTAATGTAAGAGATTTGATCCAAAGCCGTAATTCTGGCTAAAACGTCCACATCATCTCGGCTCCTACGCCTGCTCGGCTTCTATGCCCACTCGGCCTCTATGACCGCTCGGCTTCTATGCCTACTTGGCTTCTACGCCTACTCGGCTTCTATGCCTACTTGGCTTCTATGCCATGGTGACAGTTATTGGCTTCTACGCCAACCTCTTCTACACAAGGGATAACTACCTACGTGGCTTCTACTCCGTGATCTTCGCAGCAGATATACGAGTTTGTCCCTTAGTTGGACACGCATCACATGCTCACTCAAAAGGTCATCTATATGCAGGCATTGGTAATTTTAAACCGTCGTATAAAAGGGTGTTGTACTTTCCACTACTCGGTTTCCACACCGACTAAGTGGTCAATATCACTAAAACTCTATAAATAGAGACCTCTATCAACAGAGGACAAGGTCGAAGAAATTAGGTCACAAAAATTGAAGGTAAAATAATCAAAGAGATAGAGAGCAAAGAGAGAGAGAGAAGAATCCAGAGCTGAGACAAAGAGTAGTGATCGACGACTTTGGCATCGGATATCCACTCTCCCTCGTAACCTTCGAAGCTTCTTCTATCTTCTACGGCACTTCTTCAACATCGTGTGGTCCAAGGGCTAAAGTGATCGACCGCAGATCAGACACCTATAGCAATATTTACCCAGATTAAATAAATTGTACTTCGATATTCCTCCTGTAGGATCAAAATTGTACAATCTTATTTGTAAATACCGACGAAGTTCGAGGGGGGTTTTCTTTAAAATAAAGAACCTTGTCGTTTCCTCGTACTTTTACTTTCGTTTATTTTTATCCGAAACAAGATGGCGACTCTGCTGGGGACATCTTTCACTTCTGATGAGGAAGCTATTGCTCAACACGATGCGGTATCCATGGGATCCGTGAAGAAGATACTGGTCGTCCAGTTCGACCAGTCTGCCTACGAAGATATGCTTCGAACAGGGGGTAGCTCTCACTCCCTCTCCGTCCAAAACAACAGGAAGTTGCGTAAGGTCTGGATGCCCAAGACATCCTCTACCATTCCTGTGGACCCTCCGATCTCTTCGACCAATGAGGTTGTAGCAATGCTCCCTCCGCGCCTTACGCGTAAAATTCAGTCTCCTATCCCTGACAGGGCCGACAAAACTTCTGGCAATGCCTCAGCGCTAACCTAGAAGTACAATTCGCACTTTGCGCGTAAAATTCAGTCGCATGTCCCTGACAGGGCCGACAAAATTTCTGGCAATGCCTCAGCGCTAACCCAAAAGTATAATCCGCGCCTTGCGCGTAAAATTCAGTCGCCTGTCCCTGACATGGCCGACAAAACTTCTGGCAATGCCTCAGCGCTAACCCAGAAGTATAATTCATGCCTTGCGCATAAAATTCAGTCGCCTGCCTCTGACAGGGCCGACAAAACTTCTGGCAATGCCTCGGCGCTAACCCAGAAGTATACTCCGTGCTCTGCACAGAAAATTCAGTCTCCCGTCCCTGGCGGAATAGACAAAATTTCTGATGATGCCTCAACGCCAAATCAGGAGTCACAAATACGCTCCGCGCGTAAAAATACATCTGTCTTTCGCGGAAAAGCAGATGATCCCTGCAATCTATGCAAGGGAAAGCAAGCGGCGGACTACTCAACTTCTCGGCCCTTACGCCAGCAAGGGAACAATCTGCCCGCCCTCCGGATTACGCGAGAAGCTGATGGCCGAATGAGGACATCCTCAGCCTTATGCCAACCAGAGCAGAGGTCCAAATTATGCCAGGAGAAGCCCCTCAGCGTAAAGAAGGCTCAATTTGCGGGAAGACACTCTCCTCGGGGATTATCCGCCACTCAGATGGCCAACCTGTTGTATATAGGTGGCACAGGGAAGACTATGGTTCCCAACATCCGCATGCCCACTGATGTGAACAGAAGGAACAAGCCATCATCTTCTTCTTCTATAACTCCTCCTGACCTGCGCAATTATCTGATCCAAAAACGCAAGGAGAGGGGATCTTCCAGCATGTCTATTACGCCTCCTAGCGAGCACTGTTGTAATAGTCATAGGATTGTAATTAATTATTGTTGTTCTAAAGCAAAATGGTCGGTTTTCGACCGGTTGAGCTACTCTCCATCTTTCCAGGAAGAAGAGCCCACGCATGCATCTGTGAACATGGCTTCACACATACCTAGAGGAGGGTCAGGCTCAAGATGTCATCCCTCTAGAACTCCGAGCCAAAGGAGATTCAACATGCTCCTTAGGAACACCGAAGCTGGGGTATTCCAAAATACTTGTTCGAGGTCGCAACAACCGGCTACGTACTCTTCTGATTCTTATGCTGGGGGTCGTCTGTCTCCCGAATCAGATGCCGAAAGTATAGATTCAACTTCTACAGAGACCTATACTAATCTTTCAATGACACCCAGGGAGATGGGAGTTTATGCCATTGGTGATAAGCGCGAGAAAGCTTCCCCATCTGGGAGCTCTGAGCAATGCATCACTATACTGGAGACGTCTCTGAAGGAGATACAATCCATGATGGAGAACATGCACCAGATGATGTTGACTCAACACACAACTGCTATGGCTCAAGCGTCGGTCCCTCCAACTCAGATATCCATGGGGGTGGCCATACCACCATCCAACACGATCCAAGAGCCTGCTCTAGATCAAGAGTCAGCAGTTCCTCCGCCTCCTCACTTGGAGAATGTATTACCTTCCGTCGGAGTCGCGATGCAATCGATTCCTCATTACTCCGTGGTCCCGCTACCGGCTGAAGATCTGATGCAGGCAGTAAGGGAGTTGAAAGCCCAATTTGATGTCCTGAAGCACAAAGATCAGCTCAAGAAATTGGGAATCAACTAACCTTACCCAGCTATCTGGGAAGAGGTCCCTTTCTCTCCTAGATATAAACTACAGACTATGGCTTTGTTCGAAGGAAAAATGTCACCAAGTCAGTACATGAACTACTTCAGTATGATGACGGTGTTATTACAAGGGAATGACGCCCTCCTCACTCGGGTGTTCAAAGGCTGTCTCTCGGGGGTAGCTTACCAGTGGTACCTGTCATGCTCCAGTCCCAAATACGTAGGACTAGGAACACGTAAGCATGCCAGCCGTATGGATATGGCAACTCCAATATATGGAAACCAAATCCATACGTACGCTGTAATATGAATACAAAATCCACAAGTGGTATAAAATATAATACAAGTCACAGGATAAAATCTAAATCTCATCCACCAAAATCATATAGAAATAAATAACCAGTATCTATAAAACTAGATCTCAATAAAAAGTATCTAAGGATGATAGTTGGATGGAGACAAATCCACTACCAACTCGAATGGAGAGGTAAATACAATATAAGTACAACACCACAACACAATATAAGAATACCAGCTATCCATGACAGCTCGAAGAGAAGACATCCTCGGATCATATGTAACCATCCAAATCTGTGCTCCTGCAAATACTCAAGAAAAGATACAACTGGCAGCGGACCAGGTCCTCAGAGGGACGTAACAAGATACATAAAATACGAGCTAATTTGAATACAGTAAACATGCATATAATTTGAAAATAAATAAGTACGCTGTACAAGACCATCTATATGAATGCAAATGAGGATAACTTTTCGACGTATGGGCAAGGGTAGGCTACTCAATCTAATCCTCACAACCTCACGCTCGTCAGTGGACATCATCAGCCGACATACCTCTGGGGTAGCGACCCTCGGACTCCATCAATCGACATACCTCGGGGGTAGCGACCATCGGACACGACCACCATAGTGCGTGCTAGTTACTATGGTTTACCAGAGTGGTTAATAGCCCATACGCCTAATGATTGTCCTCTCATGATACTAAGTGGCAAGTGTGTGTCAACATATCTAATACATAGTAATGACTGGAGAAAAACTACACATGCAAGAGCTATACAGAAATGAAATAAATAAAAAGAAATATAAATAGCATGTAAAGTACTGTAAATAATTTGGCAAGGTATCTTGCCTGGGGTCCTGCTGCTGGTATGAATCAGAGTCCAAGTCACAGTCCAAATAGCCTATGTATTACAAATTTATCACGTCAAAAGATAATTTATTTTAATTTATTTAATTCTGGAATAATTACTCTAAAATCCTATTTTAATCTTATTATTCTGATTTTTATGTTAATTCTTAAATTTTGCCTAAAGAAACTGAATTTTATCAACTCGAGACTCATGGCACGCAAATCGAGGCGATCTGTTGACCAAAAAGTCAACCGACACAAACTCAACTTTCATGCATGATTTCCTGTAGATTTCAGCGTCAAAAATATGCTAGAATTTACAGCTCGTCCGAATTCAAATTCGTTTGGGAATTATGGCACATACAAATTTTGTATTGTGCACCGATGGTTAAATTCTAACCTAGAAGTTCTACAGAATTAACAGTATCTAAATACTTCGAAATAAATTCTGGGAAAAATATATGTCAATGATCTCGACATTATCTTTCCGAAAATTTAAACGGTTCATGATTCTAATTCCTGGTTCTCCCGGAATCGCGAAAACATCGAAACACATCTATTTTTGGACATGCTGTGCTCTACAAATTTTCCAGAATTTAATACTAATAATTTAGAAAAAAAATTTATATAATCAGAAAGCTAACCTCATTATCGTTCTAACAAAAAAAATTGGAGCACGTTTGGAGTCCGGAGCTAGGAGATATCGTCTTTTTAATTCGTCATAACTAATAGAAAATGTGGCTGAATTTATGACGAATTTTGAATTTTTTTTTTGGACGAAAAAGAGAGGAATTTGGGAAAGAAAAATATGAAAGATGAGGTATATATAATGGTGGACACTACTTAATTAAATAAGAATAGGATTGGTTAATTTGGATAGGATTATGATGGATTCAAATAAGGATAGGATATGCATGAAGTTGATTTCCTAGTAGGTTCAGGATTTGAATTAATTTAAAATAGAGTTTGAATTTATCTTAATAATTTATAATCTTAAATATAATTAAAGATAATACAAATAATTTATAAAATCTTATTAATATATATTAACACTAAATTAGCATCTATCTAATATTAAGACTATATATATCCAAATAAATCCTAAATAATTTTAAAAAAATCTAAATAAATTTCTTAAAATTCTAAATAAATTACAAAAAATATAATTAAATATTTTAAACTAAAATAAATATTTGGTAGGAACGACATGCAAGTATGGTCTCATAGTAAATCATAAAAGTCCTAAAACTTTACGTTTTCTATGTTTTAATTACCCAAAAAAATTCTAGAGAAATCTCCAAAAATCTAAAATAGCCTAAAAATGATTCTAAATAAATATTTATATAAGTAAATATACTAAAAAATTATTTTCTAATTAACTAAGAGAATACTCTAAATAAATTCAACATCTATAATAAATATAATAATATAAAATACACACAAAATATCTATTTTGGGTGAGGGAGTTTACAATCTATCCAACTTACAAAAATTTCGTCCTCGAAATTAAAATAGAACATGGTTTCTCTCTATCTAATCTTACTTGATCACAATCTAAAAGAATTTACCTCAAGTTTAATAATGCAATTTCTACCCAACTTAGAATTTACCCATCTATCATATAAGGCTCTTACACTTAAGAAAATATTCCTCAATTTATTTTCTCATGTCATTCAACCCTCAGAACTTTAACACCAACTATATCATATGTGATATGCCCTTAATCAATTATGAAAGATAGTCACCAAATAATGTGATTGGCCTATGGGGTATATCTTGTACTATCCGTGTATCACTTATATCCAAGCACGAGATTTTGTCTTTCCGAAACAAGGGAAAACGGAAAGCAACGGAAAAGAGTTCAAGGAGGGGTAATAGAATGGAAGTATGGGAATCAAAGAATTTTAAAGAATTCAAATGAGAATTGTCAAGACAGTTGTGGATTGAAATCTTAATTTGGTAATTTCCTATTCGCATGCTCACATCGGTGCAGTTATGTACTTGATATGATATGCTTTGTCGTATCTAGAGGGTAAGTATATTTGTCTACTGGTCCACTATATATCTCAATCCACGTAAAATACTATTGCGAAGGACGAATCAAGCGCATTATGGCTAGCTAGACCATAATACACTGATTCTGATTAGACAATTTGTATTAGTGTGGTTGATCAGGCCCCAATAATACATATTTCGTGAACAAGCTCGATATAAGATTAATCTTGCAAAAACTAGGCTATAATAGCAGCATAATTCAAGGTAGCACAGAAAATATAACGTTAGATTATGATGTGAGAAGTTACAAAATAATTCAAGTTCGCAAAAGCAAAAATAACATAAGCAATAATAATAAAAGACTCTACAATCTCTACAGTTATCATACAACCTCCTTATCTAAGTCGCTAGTCGACCAAATAGGGCAAGGACCTCTAAATTCTATGGTCTGAATAAACACTGTCGTCTTTTGCTAGTATGCGATAAATATCATTAGGTTATACTTCAATTAATAGGTCAAAAGACTATGTGATACTAGGTGTCAAACATTATGGTAAAACTTCTAACTAACTCTAGTAGTGTCTATACTACTCTCAAGTCTTCTTAATACATCAAGGGGTAATGGTATAGCAATCTAAAGATAAGGAATTCTAGGTTCACTAGATATTCTAAACTTAGTGGTGTGTCTATATTCTCGTTGTATTCTTAATAGGTGTGCTACTCTAATTATCATCCTAATAACAGGGGTTCCTATATTCTAGCAGAAGACTATACTCAAGGAACTATTAGGGAAGCACATGAATCAAGCAGGATACAATTGTTCAAAATAGAACATATAGGAGGAGATGAATCACAGTCAATTGTGGATGAGATCCTATACTCTAGTCCTAGGTGCAGGCTTGTTCGGTACAGTAACATAACCGAGACAATATGCTCTCGACTTGCATGGGCCACTACAAAAATATGTCACGCCCCAGTCCCAAATACGTAGGACTAGGAACACGTAAGCATGCCAGCCGTATGGATATGGCAACTCCAATATATGGAAACCAAATCCATACGTACGCTATAATATGAATACAAAATCCACAAGTGGTATAAAATATAATACAAGTCACAGGATAAAATCTAAATCTCATCCACCAAAATCATATAGAAATAAATAACCAGTATCTATGAAACTATATCTCAATAAGAAGTATCTAAGGATGATAGTTGGATGGAGACAAATCCACTACCAACTCGAATGGAGAGGTAAATACAATATAAGTACAACACCACAACACAATATAAGAATACCAGCTATCCATCACAGCTCGAAGAGAAGACATCCTCGGATCACATGTAACCATCCAAATCTGCGCTCCTGCAAATACTCAAGAAAAGATACACCTGGCAGCGGACCAGGTTCTCAGAGGGACGTAACAAGATACAGAAAATACGAGCCAATTTGAATACAGTAAACATGCATATAATTTAAAAATAAATAAGTACGCTGTACAAGACCATCTATATGAATGCAAATGAGGACAACTTTTTGACGTATGGACAAGGGTAGGCTACTCGATCTAATCCTCACAACCTCACGCTCGTCAGTGGACATCATCAGCCGACATACCTCTGGGGTAGCGACCCTCGGACTTCATCAATCGACATACCTCGGGGGTAGCGACCATCGGACACGACCACCATAGTGCGTGCTAGTTACTATGGTTTACCAGAGTGGTTAATAGCCCATACGCCTAATAATTGTCCTCTCATGATACTAAGTGGCAAGTGTGTGTCAACATATCTAATACATAGTAATGACTGGAGAAAAACTACACATGCAAGAGCTATACCGAAATGAAATAAATAAAAAGAAATATAAATAGCATGCAAAGTACTGTAAATAATTTGGCAAGGTATCTTGCCTGGGGTCCTGCTGCTGGTATGAATCAGAGTCCAAGTCACAGTCCAAATAGCCTATGTATTACAAATTTATCACGTCAAAAGATAATTTATTTTAATTTATTTAATTCTGGAATAATTACTCTAAAATCCTATTTTAATCTTATTATTCTAATTTTTATGTTAATTCTTAAATTTTGCCTAAAGAAGCTGAATTTTATCAACTCGAGACTCATGGCACGCAAATCGAGGCGATCTGTTGACCAAAAAGTCAACCGACACAAACTCAACTTTCATGCATAATTTCCTGTAGATTTCAGCGTCAAAAATATGCTGGAATTTACAGCTCGTCCGAATTCAAATTCGTTTGGGAATTATGGCACATACAAATTTTGTAGTGTGCACCGATGGTTAAATTCTAACCTAGAAGTTCTACAGAATTAACAGAATGTAAATACTTCGAAATAAATTCTAGGAAAAATATATGTCGATGATCTCGACATTATTTTTCCGAAAATTTAAACGGTTCCTGATTCTGATTCCTGGTTCTCCCGGAATCGCGAAAACATCAAAACACGTCTATTTTCAGACATGCTGTGCTCTACGAATTTTCCAGAATTTAATACTAATAATTTAGAAAAACAATTTATATAATCAGAAATCTAACCTCATTATCGTTCTAACAAAAAAAACTGGAGCACATTTGGAGTCCGGAGCTAGGAGATATCATCTTTTTAATTCGTCATAACTAGTAGAAAATGTGGCTGGATATGCATGAAGTTGATTTCCTAGTAGGTTCAGGATTTGAATTAATTTAAAATAGAGTTTGAATTTATCTCAATAATTTATAATCTTAAATATAATTAAAGATAATACAAATAATTTATAAAATCTTATTAATATCTATTAACACTAAATTAGCATCTATCTAATATTAAGACTATATATATCCAAATAAATCCTAAATAATTTTAAAAAAAATCTAAATAAATTTCTTAAAATTCTAAATAAATTACAAAAAATATAATTAAATATTTTAAACTAAAATAAATATTTTGTAGGAACGACATGCAAGTATGGTCTCATAGTAAATCATAAAAGTCCTAAAACTTTACGTTTCCTATGTTTTAATTACCCAAAAAAATTCTAGAGAAATCTCCAAAAATCTAAAATAGCCTAAAAATAATTCTAAATAAATATTTATATAAGTAAATATACTAAAAAAATTATTTTCTAATTAACTAAGAGAATACTCTAAATAAATTCAACATCTATAATAAATATAATAATATAAAATACACACAAAATGTCTATTTTGGGTGAGGGAGTTTACAGTACCGCAGCCTGGCGGACAACTGCATTACTTCCTTTGAAGACTTCAAGGCTTTATTCTTCACGAGATTCTACGAGGGAGGGATGGACATGTCTATGTCCTCTCTCTTCGAAGTCAGACAGAAGGAAAAGGAGAATGTTCGCACTTTCATCGAACGTTTTTGTCAAGCCACTCTACAAATGCCTCCAGGAGTCCCAGACTCGGCATTGGTGGATATCTGCAGGAAGAACCTTCTCCCCGTGATCTCGGTGTTCACGGGACTATATTAGTTCTGTGATTGGCCCTCGTTCATCATCTCAGCGATAGCCGCAGAGGACAATAGCCAAAAGACGCGCGATAATGGCATCATGATCTCGGCCTCCGATAAAGGCAAGAGGTCATCCTCCAACATCGACCATCCTCGTGGTACCAAAGGAAAAGAAGCTCTGGCGATCAATACGTCCAGACAAAAGACTGTGGCTACCACGCAAACGAAACCTGGGACTTCCAGGCCCATTGAAGTGTACTCTTTCGACGACGACGATATTCCAAGCATATTCGAATGTCTCGTCAAAAGCGGCAAGATTACCCTTCCTGAGGTGAGACGGCCTAATGAGGCCGGCAGTACCAACAACCTCAAGTACTGCATCTTCCATAGGTACATACACCACCCCACAAAGGCGTGTTATATACTGAAAAGGAAGATCTAGGAGCTGATCGATGCTAAGGCCATCACTCTGCACAACAGCGAAAGGACGGTTACTGCCAACATGATCTCCCTACAATTTGGAAATCTGCCTCCCCAAGAAAACTGGGACGGTGTTACGCCTATTTCCTGGACGACGATGAACATCGTTAATCTCCCTCCAGCTAGAGGTCAAAATCATGACCTGCTACCACTAACTACCCAGCGAGGCGAGACTATGTGGGTTCATCCAGATCTGGTGCCAAAGATCGAGAAAGAGACTCAAGCTGCTAAGGCTAAGGATAAAAAGAACTCAAAGCACAAACCGTGTCACATGATTACGGTACACTCGGCATCAGAAGACGAGGTCTTGGCTACTGGAACCCGCTCAGGGAAAGCCTACCTCCAGAACTATGGAGCCAGCCAGGAAGATGCATCGGCAGACGCTTCAGCTGCTAAGCCTTCAGAACCGAAATTCGCCGTACCAAAAACCGGTCCTTCGAGACCAACTTCGGCGGACAAAGGGAAGCAAAAAGAAGTGCGCTTCGATAAACCTGTGAAAAACATTCCAAACAAAGGTTTATAGAAGTCGTA
This sequence comes from Iris macrosiphon, assembly GCA_036927795.1. Classification (NCBI taxonomy): domain Eukaryota; kingdom Viridiplantae; phylum Streptophyta; class Magnoliopsida; order Asparagales; family Iridaceae; genus Iris; species Iris macrosiphon. The sequence goes on from JAYESA010000003.1 coordinate 36,683,242, forward strand.
CAACTTCGACATCCTGGCCCAACTGGCTAATACACCAGCCAGGTTGTCCATCTTCGAGCTACTCAGGCTCTCTCAGGACACTCGTCAAGCCCTGAGTGAAGCATTGATGCAGGCGGATGCATACTTGACCCAGCTCAAGTCCCCTGACGAAGAACCCGTGGCGTGTCCTCAATGCCACAATGTGATAGAGGTGGTCCCAAACATCACTTTCACTCAAGATGACATGTTGTTAAAATATAACAGTCATGACAGACCCCTCTATTATACCGGGTACATCGGTTCCATGGAGGTCGACCGGATTCACATAGATCCGGGATCATCAATCAGCATCATTCCTCATAGTCTGCTCAGACCGCTGAGGATTCCTACCAGCAAATTGGCTTACACCACCACTACGATCGTGGGTTTCAACGCCAAAAAAAGTAAGCCGTTGGGAAAAAATTGCCTGAGGATCCAGATTGGCAACCTCAGATCGGTGGCTACATATTATGTCATCGATTCAGAGGTGTCCTATAATATTCTGCTGGGTAGACCTTGGATCCACGACCACAACATCGTTACTTCAACTCTACATCAATGCTTTAAATATATAGACGCCCGAGGAACAGTACAAACGGAGATTGTTGACCTGAACCCGTTCAAAGGAGTAGAATCCTACTACTCTGATGCCGTGTTGTACTCTCAAGACTACACGGAAGAGGTATCAGCCGAAGCAGAGAAGGAATCCCACAGGGAACCAGAAGAACCCTCTGCCAAGCAACCTCTGACAATCAAGGTGAAAGAACGGACTACTCGTCCAAAAGCCATGGAGCCTACGGCTATCCACCGGAACGACACCAAGTCAGGAAAAGGGGGTGATCCTCTAGTGATCACTCTGAACCAGAAGCCTCCACCCTTGGTCATCAACCTTCGGCGCAATAGGCAGCCGACTAATGTAGATACAACTGGGAACGAAGTTTCAGATGATAATAAACATCCTCTTTTCCAGTATATTGACACCCAAATTCCAAATCAGGAATCCTTCCCCTAAGACGATATAGAACCTATAGCGCAAAAATTCTTGGAAGCTATAGATTTTTATCATCCGTACATATGGGAAGTGGCGTCATCATCCAATATCACCACGACATACGGACCGCATGAGGATTCTATCTTCATTGTCCTGCCGACTTGCAGCAGTCAGCATCTAATAGTCTTTGGCCGCATGCGCAATGAACCGACCATACAAGAGGATTCTTCCGACGACGATGCCGGTAAAATACAGGTTCACAGATACAGCCCGCAAGCTTTGAAGATCATGCAAAGCATGGGTTATAACTTGAAGCTGGAATTGGGTCTCAACTACGGGAAAGGCAGACGAATGTCGCTGCACGGCGATCCCTACTATCAACGAACTTGTTTCGGGTTAGGGTATACCACCTCCCGTGCGACTCCTGAGTCAAACAAGGATATCTTTTCCTCCTCTCAAAATGGCTCAGTGCCCTCCGACTCATATCATGCTCTCGAGCGAACATTATCCGTAAATATGGTAGTGACAGATTCTTTCGAATTAGACGAACAAGAATTTGAACTGTTTGAAAATGACGCTTGGGCTCAGCAAATGGATACACAATGGGAGTTCCGCTTCGAGCAGAGAGAACCTCCCACTGAAGATAAAGTTATCAAGATTGACGTTGGGGATGAACTTTTGCCAAAGCCGATATTTATCAGTAACGATCTTTCTGAAGCAGAAAAGGAAGAAGTTATCCAGCTGATAAAAGAATATATCGACGTCTTTGCGTGGAATTATGAGGATATGCCAGGCCTTGATCCAAAGGTGGCTACTCATAAGCTCAATATATTTCCCGATTCGAAGCCTGTGAAGCAGCACCAACGCCGGTTCTGCCCGGACATGATGGACGCCATTGAAGCTGAAGTCAAGAAGTTGACAGCCTGCGGCTTCATCCGTGAAGAACAACATCCCGACTGGGTCGCCAATGTTGTCCCGGTCATGAAGAAAAATAGGAAAGTACTAGTCTGCATCGATTACCGAGATCTGAACGCAGCCTGCCCCAAGGACGAGTTTCTTTTTCCCATCACAGACGTCATGATTGACAATACATGCTATTTTGAACGTATGTCTTTCATGGACGGATTCTCAGGATACAATTAAATCAAGATGCATCCTGAAGACGAGAAGCATACTGCCTTCCGAACACCACTGGGGGTATATTGCTATACGGTCATGCCCTTCGGATTGAAGAATGCTGGGGCTACGTACCAACGGGCTATGAGTAACATATTCCATGAGCATTTACGCAAGATGGTAGAATATTACGTAGACGATGTAGCTGTCAAAAGCCGCCTCAAGGATACTTACATCCAAGACTTGAAGACAGTATTTGAATTGATGCGCCAACATCAACTCAAAATGAATCCTACAAAGTCCTTTCTAGGTGTATCCAGTGGCAAATTCCTAGGATTTGTCATTACCACCAAAGGCATTCAAGTGGACCCTGATAAAGTCAAGGCCATCTTAGAAATGCGACCGCCCCACAATCTGAGGGAACTCAGGGGATTTCAAGGTCGTCTGACTTATATCCGGAGATTCATATCCAACCTCTTTGGGAGATGTCAGCCATTTTCTCGTCTCATGAAGAAAGGTGTATCCTTCGTATGGGACGAAGCCTGCAGCAAGCGTTCGGTGATATCAAGCGCTACCTCACTAGTCCGCCAGTTCTGGTGCCTCCTGGCATAGGAAGACTATTCATGCTGTATGTTCGAGCGATGGATCATTCTCTAGGAGCTCTTCTTGAACAAAAGAACGAGATGAGTCACGAGCAGGCTATCTACTACCTCAGTAGGACGATGGTGGGAGCTGAATGCCGGTATAATCTAGTAGAGAAAGAATGCTTGGCTCTGATGTTCGCTATTCAGAAAATGCGACACTATGTCACAAGCCAAACCATTCACATCATCTCCAGGATCAATCCTCTTCGGTTACTGATGAAAAAACCAAGTGTTCTCAATTCTCGACTCGCAACTTGGGCGATGCTATTAACACCATATGACATGGTGTACGTCCCTCAGAAGTCCATCAAAGGCCAAGCATTGGCTGATTTCCTAGCTGTTCATCCGATCTCGGAGACCTCCAAACTGTACAAGGATATTCCCGACGAAGTTGCAGAATGTAATTCCGCGATGGAAAGTGACGCATGGCAACTATTCTTCGATGGCTCCTCCAGGACTGGTCCCAGGGGAAACGTGGTTTCGGGAGTAGGAATTGTCCTGGTCACTCCTAATAAGCTCGTCATCTACCGAGCATATTATCTTAGCGAGCCCTGTTCTAACAATGTGGCGGAGTATAACGCTCTACTAATCGGGCTCCAAGTCGCTAAAGAATTGGGCGTCGAATCTCTGAAAGCTTTCGGTGATTCTCTGCTAATCGTCAATCAAGTCAGAGGAATATATGAAGTCCGGAATCCAGACCTCTTTCCCTATCACCGAGCAACGGTCGAGATAGCCATGACATTCAAAGGATTCTTCCTAGAGCATGTGCCTCGATCTCAGAATCTGGAAGCTGATGCCCTAGCAAGTCTAGCTGCAGATTTAGCCACCCCTATAAGAAGACAGAATTCGATAATCCTTCTTAACAGAGATTTATTCTGTGTGAAAAATAACTTTCACATAGAACACAGCTATGCAGTGGACGCAGATCTTTCAAAGAGAGACTGGAGAAGTCCCTTTATAGATTTTGTAGCATACGAAATCTTGCCAGAAGACCCTAAAGAAGTAGTATCCGTCAAAAGACGATTATTGCGCTTCTATTTCGACGCATCTTCACAATATCTATATCGTCGGTCTTATGACGGACTATTATTACGATGTCTCTCTGGTGATGAAGCACATCGGATGATCCGTGAAGCTCACGATGGCGTATGCGGAGCACATCAACCCGGCCCTAAGCTACAGGATCGCATCGGGAGAATGGGCTATTACTGGCCTACTATGATCACAGATGCAATAAAGTATGCAAGACAATGCAGAGCCTGTCAGGTTCATGCAGACTTTATCTATCAACCTGTCACTACCACATTTCCAGTTAAGGGCAATTGTGTAATTTTACTATTTTAAATAATTATGTGCTTAATTAATCTGCTGAGTTTTAAAACTAATTATATATTGTAAGTGTTATTTGGTTTTAGGTCAAACCCTAGAACGCATTAGGGCAAACCCTAATGACCAAACCCTAATTTAAAAACCCAGTTCTAGAGAAACCCTAGAATTCTAATTTTAGGGTTGGACCTCAAACCCTAGACTGACTAAACTTTAGTTAACTAGGTTCTACATGACCTAACCTGGGGGTTTAACCTAAAACAATGCATTTGAAACCCTAGTTAGGTTTAATATAAAAAGGAACCCTCTCTTCCTTCATGTAGAAAGGAGTAACCCTAGCCTCCATCAAGAGAAACCATCTCCCCACCCAAAATTTTCGAGATCAAACCCTAGGTTCCATTTTCTCCTCCTCCAAAGCAAAGAGAAGCAAGGGGTTGGGTCAAGAAGCCTTGGAGAAGAATAACCTCCATTGAAGAAGCCATCTCCCTAGGTAAAACTCTATTTTTATTCATTTTAATTCTGTTTTCAGATGTTAATGGCCATTAGGAACCCACCCTTCTGTGTAGAGTTTAATTTTTAGGGTTTTGATTAGGTTGGGTGTTCATACATTTGGTTTCCCGATTAATTCGTGAACCCTAACCCTAGGTGTTGCATGTAGATCTATCCCATCCTCCAACGTGTATGGTTTAGATCTCGGTTCCTAGGGTTGGTTTGGGAATTTATGGGTTGTATGTATATTTGTTTTTCTGCACTGTACGTATTCGAAGAAATGTTCATTAAGGATATATTTATCTAACTTATTCAAGTTCTGTATATTTTTGATATACCTATCTATATACATAAATATATGTTGTGTGGTGATCACTATGTATGGTTCTCTGTTCAGTCGGGTTCTAGAGTGGTGTGTGTTTTGGGTTTTCATGGTGCACATTCGAAACAGGGATTCTGTGTATGCAATCTGTGAGCAGAGGATGTGTATCAGTGTCTGGGAATTTTGGTTGAGTAGGTGTGGTAGAGGATAGCAGTTGGTTGCGGTGGCAGGGTCTGTAGGTTCGGTTCTTCTCGATTGTATTCCCGCATTTACCTTATTCGACTCTGGCGCTTCCCATAGTTTTGTGTTTGTATCTTATGCACTTTGACATCATTTAGACACAGAACTATTAGCTAGGACTTACAAGATCACGACTGGTGGAGGTATTATCCTAGTCCGTGATCACTGCAAGGACCGGAGAGTGTCAGTAGGAGGCCGAGAGTTGAGCGTGAGCTTACTTGTCATGCCACTTCCGGGGTATGATATTGTACTCGGAATGGACTGGTTGAGTAGGCATCATGCTACTATAGATTGTTATAGAGGCAGAGTATTATTTAGACGACCAGGAGAGCTGAAGTTTGAGGTCGTCAGAGGAGCAGCGGAACAGAGCAGGGGCACATTTTGCGGAGCCAGGGCAGAAGAGGAGGAGTTGCCACATCCTCTGATAGCGGAGTTCCTGGATGTATTTCCAGAAGAGTTGCCAGGCTTGCCGCCAGACAGAGATGTTGAATTCTCTATAGACTTGGTTCCAGGAGCGGAGCCTATTTCACAACATGTCTATAGAGTCAACAACAGCGAGCTGGCAGAACTGAAGAAGCAAGTCGAGGAGCTGCAGGACAAAGGCTTCATCAAATCCAGTTCATCACCATGGGGAGCTCCGGTATTGTTCGTACCGAAGAAGGACGGCACTGTGCGCATGTGCATTGATTATAGAGCTTTGAACAATATCACTATCAAGAACAAGTATCCGCTGCCGAGGATAGACGATCTTTTCGATCAGTTGAGCGGGCCGAGGGTGTTTTCAAAGATAGATTTGAGGTCAGGCTATCACCAGGTGAAGGTGAAGAGAGAGGACACACCGAAGACAGCTTTTCGGACCAGATACGGCCAGTTTGAGTTCATGGTGATGCCATTTGGTTTAACCAATGCACCGGCAGTATTCATGAACCAGATGAACAAGGTGTTCCACCAGTACCTTGACAAGTTCATGGTGGTGTTCATCGACGATATTCTTGTGTATTCCAAGACACCAGAGGAGCACGAAGAGCACCTGAGATTGGTCTTAGAGACTCTCAGGAGGGAGAAGTTGTACGGGAAACTCTCTAAGTGTGAATTCTTTCTTGACAAGGTCGAATTTCTTGGGCATGTGGTATCGGGTGACGGAATCTCGGTTAACCCACAGAAGATCGAGGCAGTGGAGTCGTGGGCTACCCCCAGTTCGGTAGCCGAGATCAGGAGTTTTCTCGGGCTAGCAGGATACTACAGGAGGTTTGTACAAGACTTCTCCAATATTGCAGCACCGATGACCAGATTGACTAGGAAAGATATAGATTTTGTCTGGACGGAGGAGTGCCAGGCTGCATTTGATGAACTAAAGAAGAGGTTGACAACAGCTCCAGTTTTGACGTTGCCAGCAGGGACAGGTGGTTTCACCATCTACAGTGATGCTTCAGTGAAAGGGCTGGGATGTGTTCTCCAGCAGCATGGGAAGGTAATTGCCTATGCTTCCAGGCAGTTACGCCCTCATAAAAAGAACTATCCCACCCACGATTTGGAGTTGGCAGCAGTTATCTTCGCTCTAAAACTGTGGAAACATTACCTGTACGGAAAGCGTGTGGAGATCTTCACAGACCACAAGAGCTTGAAGTACGTGTTCACACAGAAGGAGCTAAACTTGAGGCAGAGGAGGTGGTTGGAGTTGATGAAGGACTTCGACATCTCATTGCAGTACCATCCAGGAAAGGCCAACGTAGTCGCCGATGCCTTGAGCAGGTATCCGATGGCTATGTACTTGACGACAGATAGGCATTTGTTGGTTGATCTGGAAAGCTTGGAGATTGAGGTGTTAGTTCCCAGTACTGAGATTCAAATGTGGGGATTGCAGATACAGTCCGAACTGATGGACAGGATCAGAGCTGCACAGTACGATGATGAGACTCTGAGGAGTATCAGAGCACAGGTTCAGATGGGATTGTCGGACGACTTTACTATCGCAGATGATGGTTCTCTACGGTACGGCACAAGGATATGTGTGCCGAGCGGGGAGCTGCACGAGGAGGTTTTGCAAGAGGCACACCGCTCTCAGTACTCGATGCATCCCGATGCCAACAAGATGTATCGAGACTTGAGGGAGCACGTATGGTGGTATGGAATGAAGCGCGAGGTAGCACGCTTCGTATCTCGGTGTCTAGTGTGCCAGCAGGTAAAGGCAGACCGGCAGAGGCCAGGAGGTTTGCTTTAACCTTTACCGATTCCAGAATGGAAATGGGAGCACGTGACCATGGATTTTGTTTCAGGGCTTCCACGTTCTCCAGGAGGGAAGGACGCGATTTGGGTCATCGTGGACAGGTTGACCAAATCAGCCCATTTCTTACCTTTCAAGGTGGGCACGTCGACAGAGAGGCTAGCAGAGATGTACGTACGACAGATAGTTAGACTTCATGGAGTTCCGGTGAGCATCATCTCGGATCGGGATAGCCGTTTCACTTCCCACTTCTGGAGGAGTCTGCAGGCTAGCTTGGGCACTCAACTCAAGTTCAGTACCGCATATCACCCCCAGACAGACGGGCAGTCTGAGAGGACTATTCAGACTCTCGAGGATATGCTACGCACTTGTGTTCTAGATCTCGGAGGTTCTTGGGAGGATCATCTGCACCTGATAGAGTTCGCTTACAACAACAGCTACCAGGCCAGCATCAAGATATCCCCATTTGAGGCTCTTTATGGACGGAGGTGTCGTACACCGTTATCGTGGGACGACGTTGGAGAGAGAGCCTTGCTAGGACCAGAAATGGTCGTGGATACAGCAGAAAAGGTGAAACTCATCAGAGACAGACTGCGAGTGGCGCAGGACAGACAGCGGCATTGGGCCGACAGCCACCGTAGACCCCTTGAGTTTCAGGTATAGATTGTTACTTTCTGGTTTATGTTGTTGTTTAGACTGCGTGTTGAGACTGTTTTGTTTTAGGTTGGCGATCTAGTATTCCTACGGATTTCTCCGACGCGTGGCACGATTCATTTTGGTAGAAGCGGGAAGCTTAGCCCACGCTACATCGGACCCTTTGGCATTCTTGCGAGGGTAGGTGCAGTGGCGTATAGACTGGACTTGCCGCCTGCATTGGAGGGAGTGCATGATGTGTTCCACGTGTCGCAGCTGAGACGGTACGTGGAAGACCCTAGTCACGTACTTGACCACTCGGAGATTGAGGTTGGTCCAACGCTCAGCTACCCCGAGCAGCCCGTAGAGATCTTGGACCGCAGAGAGAAGGTGTTGCGGAACCAAATTATTCCTTTGGTTCGTGTTGCATGGAGACATCACTCTCCAGGGGAGTCGACCTGGGAGAGAGAGGACGAGATGCCCGAGCAATACCCGTATCTCTTCTAGACTTGAGGTATAATTCCTTTTCTGATTTCACTCTTTTTCTAGTTCAGTCCAATTTCGAGGACAAAATTTCTTTTAGGAGGGTAGACTTGTCACTACCACATTTCCAGTTAAGGGCAATTGTGTAATTTTACTATTTTAAATAATTATGTGCTTAATTAATCTGCTGAGTTTTAAAACTAATTATATATTGTATGTGTTATTTGGTTTTAGGTCAAACCCTAGAACGCATTAGGGCAAACCCTAATGACCAAACCCTAATTTAAAAACCCAGTTCTAGAGAAACCCTAGAATTCTAATTTTAGGGTTGGACCTCAAACCCTAGACTGACTAAACTTTAGTTAACTAGGTTCTACATGACCTAACCTGGGGGTTTAACCTAAAACAATGCATTTGAAACCCTAGTTAGGTTTAATATAAAAAGGAACCCTCTCTCCCTTCATGTAGAAAGGAGTAACCCTAGCCTCCATCAAGAGAAACCATCTTCCCACCCAAAATTTTTGAGATCAAACCCTAGGTTCCATTTTCTCCTCCTCCAAAGCAAAGAGAAGCAAGGGGTTGGGTCAAGAAGCCTTGGAGAAGAAGAACCTCCATTGAAGAAGCCATCTCCCTAGGTAAAACTCTATTTTTATTCATTTTAATTCTGTTTTCAGATGTTAATGGCCATTAGGAACCCACCCTTCTGTGTAGAGTTTAATTTTTAGGGTTTTGATTAGGTTGGGTGTTCATACATTTGGTTTCCCGATTAATTCGTGAACCCTAACCCTAGGTGTTGCATGTAGATCTATCCCATCCTCCAACGTGTATGGTTTAGATCTCGGTTCCTAGGGTTGGTTTGGGAATTTATGGGTTGTATGTATATTTGTTTTTCTGCACTGCACGTGTTCGAAGAAATGTTCATTAAGGATATATTTATCTAACTTATTCAAGTTCTGCATATTTTTGATATACCTATCTATATATATAAATATATGTTGTGTGGTGATCACTATGTATGGTTCTCTGTTCAGTCGGGTTCTAGAGTGGTGTGTGTTTTGGGTTTTCATGGTGCACATTCGAAACAGGGATTCTGTGTATGCAATCTGTGAGCAGAGGATGTGTATCAGTGTCTGGGAATTTTGGTTGAGTAGGTGTGGTAGAGGATAGCAGTTGGTTGCGGTGGCAGGATCTGTAGTTTCGACAATTCTGGAGCCTACAATTCGGATACAAAACGACCAAGAATTAGCAGTTTTGGTAACTGATGAAATATCCAAGTGGATTCACTGCTAAAATCATGGGAGTTAATTCTTTGATCAATTCTTTTATGAACTTGATTTATAGGTTTGATAGGCTACAGTATGATAGATGGACATTTTTACAAATCTTTGATTGATTAGATACCTTAACATCACTTTACTATTGAAAAACAGAGTTTTAACTTTTAAGTAGGGGCAGTAGCATTTTGTACCAGTATCTGATGTGTGTGTGCATATTGTGTAGAGTTGTCCCAGTTTTAATAGAGTGAACTGTGTATGTGAATGTTGTGTAAATGTCTGAGTTCAGGGAGCAGGTTATCTGTGTAAACTGTGTGTGTGTAGGTAATAAATTTATGTGTGGGTGAGTATCAAATCTGTGTGTGGTTGTGTTTATGTACCAATGTGTGCCTATGTGGTATTGGGTTATGGTGGTATATTGGGTCCTCTTGAGTAGTGTATCAGAATATATGTTAGAATTCCTGTGTGTGTGTGTCAACCTGAGGGAACTTGAGAGTCTGTGTGTTCTCAGTTTAAATACCTATGTGTGTAGAAGTTGTGTGAGTGTGTGTCTTAGTGTTTCAGTGGCTGTGTCTATGTGTATCCAGGTCAAATTTTCCTGTGTGTAGCAGTGTCTACTTGTGTGGATGTAGGATAGTGTTGGTGTAGGGTGTCTCAGTTAATTAGAACTGTGTGTCTTGGAGTATCAGTGATATGAGGGTGCAAAGAGTTCTAGAGACCTATGTGTAAACTGACTATGTATGTGTAAGTCTCAACATCTTCAAACAATATAACTGTGTCAGTATGTGTAGTGGGTGAGTGGACTGTGTGTGCAGTGAGGAACCAGTTTCACCTAGGTGAGATACATGAGTGAGTGCCGGTGTCTCAGGGAGGTGTGTTAGGGGTGAACAAGTCTTGATGGCTGACTGCTAGTAGTTTAGATGCCTATTATAGCTAACCAGATAAGCATACCTGTGCATCCAGTAGTCACATGTTGTGTATCAATGTTAATCCATGCCTGTATAAGAGTGAGCAAGTTCTTACCTATTTGTTTCTGCCAGTAGCCATATAGTTGCCTCAAGATTAAGTCATGTATGTGTATGTCTGAACAGTTCAGACTGTTAACTGTGAAGGGTTCATTAAACTGGATCTTGGCTACTTGAAAGGGGTTAGTATCAGTTATTGATACAAGTTAGTATTAGTTAGGAAATTAGCTTAGTGAGTATTGTATGGTTTGATTTGTATTTGCCAGTTATATTTAGTATTAGTAATTAGTTTAGTTGGTATCAAGTATTGATATGTCTAGTATAGCTAGTAACGACTAGTATTGACCAGTAGGCTTTAGAATTGACCTAGAGGCCTCGTGTTTAATTAGTTAAACATGTTTATTCTTTTATTTCAATATTTTGACATTTGAATTTCCATAATTAGGTCATTGTGATCCCACTTTGGACATCGATCCTCACACCTTGCTCAGGACCACAGGCGAGTACATTCTCTGACAGTTTTCATTGTTAATTACTTCTATAAATTGTAGTGTATTACATACTTGATTCCGACACTATGGATACACGGGTTAGCACCCTAGATCCCCATCATGAGGAGTCGTGATTGGAATCCATCGTGCTAGCTGGGGGATGGGGAACTATTAGTAGATTATGTGGTCATATCCAAACTTATCATGCATCATAGCTCACCCCACTTCTCACGTCGGGTGCGGCCTGACCATCATCATGCCTCATAGCTGTTATATATGATTAGCCTGACCATTATCATGCATCATAGCTAACCATATGGTTAGCCTGACCTTCAAGAATCATAGCTAATCATATATAACCAGCCTGATCCAGTCCCAAGCCGATCACATAATAAACTAATATTTCAAACACTTAGCTAGATGTCTATTTATTCAGATTCACTTGTTCTAGCATTCACTGTTTATTGTTCATTGCTAGATGCTCTATTGTCTATTTTATTTTTCCTGTACTTCTCATTTTCAGCATTTATTTCCATCATGTATTTCTTACACTGTTTATAGATTTTGTCAATTTAATGAAACTGCTGTTAGTGCTTGTGCTTCGCTCCAATCCTGACTGGGTAAACATTTTCAGAGGACCTGGAGGACTTTTGCCCCACTCATTACGGACCAAGATTAGAGGGAGATTTTACTCCAGAAATCCCAGAGGAGTTGCCTATTCTAGAGGAGAACTTACCTGCCTGTTCTTAGATTACTTTTCTGTATTTATTGTTTTAGACTGAGACTGAGTTGTATTTATTTATTTTGTGACTTTGTGAGGTCATTTAGACCCAGGATTTGAGTTGGACTTATTGTGGTTGGTTTTTATTAGAACTCTTTTCAATTCTCATCGTGCCATTATGTTTATAGTTGTGATTGAGTATATTATAGAACTGTGGTTTATTTATCATTGTCCTCCGTACGGAGTTGAGACTATTGACAGGATATACTATGTTTGTGACCTAGACAGCGTTCTACCACCGATGCTGCGGCGTAGGCTGGACGTACCCACGACTCATGCCCAAATTCCGGGTGCGGATCGTGACACAACCTCCTGAGTATCTACATCCTATGGTTGCGTCCTGGCCTTTCGAAGCATGGGGTATGGATATCATTGGTCATATTTACCCGTCTTCTTCCAGAGGTCACCGGTTCATACTGGCCATCACGGATTACTTCTCCAAATGGACAGAGGCGAAATCTAATGTGATCAGCTTCATCAAGCATCACGTTATTTACCGCTTCAGGATACGCCGAAGGATAATCCATGACAATGGGCCTCAATTCATCAGCCAAGCGTTTCATCGATTTTGCGATAAAAATCGGATACAGAATATCACCTCTACGGCATATAATCCTGCTGCTAATGGTTTGGCGGAAGATTTCAACAAAACCATTATCAAGCTCTTGAAGAAGTTCATCTCTTCGAACAAAAGGGATTGGAATGAGAAGCTGGGAGAATGTCTCTGGACATACCGCACAACGGTACGAGCACTGACAGGTTGCACCCCATTCTCATTAGTTTACGGGAGCGAAGCAGTTCTCCCCATCGAGATCCAAATTCCGTCACTCAGGATAGCCGTGGCTAATGAGTTAACTCAAGAAAAGAATGACCTTTTAAGGCTTCAAGAGCTAGAAGGATTAGACGAGAAACGCCTCCAAGCTCAACAGCGCATCGCGCTCTACCAAGCATGTATTTCCAAAGCTTTTAATCAAAAAGTGAAGAAAAGGGTGTTCAAAGTCCGCGAGCTAGTTTTAGCCGTAAGAAGGCCGATGATTCTCACTCACAGAAGTAAGGGCAAATTCCAGCCCAAATAGGAAGGCCCTTATGTGATCGAGACGACGTTCTCAAACGGCGCTTACAGGTTAGCCCAGCCTAATGGAGACCTGTTAATGGCTCCCATCAATGGCAAATTCCTAAAAATGTACTATGCTTAACCTCCTCTACTCAAGTGGAATATGGCCCAAACCTCATTCTGACAAAACTACTTCCAAAACGAAACTAGTTGGATTATATTCTATTATGTCCATATAACCTCTGAATAGATATATCCTGCTAAAACTTACCGAGAGTATTTCACGTCCATATTACCTCTGATATCGCTCTCACCCAAACCTGTCATTTATATTCCAAAATGATGGGTCCACAAAGTCAGATGAAAGCCTCTTTATTATTCCCAAAAAAAAAGAGCGAGAGTACATTGAAAAGCAAAAGTACATCATTGAGGGGGAGCGGTCAGGTCGCGAAGTTGCTGCGCCAGCGCGGCCATCCTCTCAGTCCTGGAATCCAAGATATCAGCACGAGCACGCTCCAGTCGTGCCTCATCATTGCTCATGAGGGACAATTCAGCTCTAGTCCGAAGAAAACCAGCACGGGCAACTCCTGCACGCGCCAAGTTCTGTTGTGCTACGCCCAATCGGCCATCCGCCACAACTAGAGCTTTCGATGACTGAGAAGCCCACTCCTTTGCCTGAGCGAGTTTTGTTTTCAGCTTGCGGACCCTTGCTACATTTCCTTCGTGCTCGGCCTGGCACTTCGTTTGAAGAGCAATAGCCTCCTCCATAACTGCTTTTTCTTCATCCATCTCCTGCTGATGTGTCTGGATGGATTTATTTACGCCTGCCATCTGTTCGGCAAGCCGCGCAGTCATGGAGTCGTATCTAGCTTGGACCAGATCTTTAACATTATTTCGAGCTAGCTGCAAGTATTCGTTAATGGGTTGCTCCAAACCATTAACTATCTCCTCCAGCGTTTCAGCTAGCCCAGTGTCGTCGAGTTCTCGGATCAGCATTATCGTGGACTGGAAGCAAATCTTCAGCGACGCAAAGCTCAGATTCTTCGCCAACACCCTTGATATTAACATTTTCAAAGTGGTGTAGAAGATATCAGTGTACTGCTCGATCAACACAACTAGATCCGATTGGACGCTGGGGGTGGCCTCGATATTAGCGAATCCCCCTCTAGGAACATCCTCAGACGATGTTGCCACGGCAGTCGACTCAACAGGTTGTGCGACAAAAGAAGAAGCACCAACACCGGACGAAGATACCAGCATACTCAAAGGAGGCATTATCACAATGACAGGCTCGTCCTCCTCTTGAGATATCGAAATCTTGTCGACAGGCAAGCCGGCACCCGAAGATGTCTCCTCTTCAAAATCAGCCACCTCCGTATCGCCGCCAGGACCTGACACAGAGCCGAAGGGCGCATATACACTGCCCTCCCCGAAGAGGTCTTCCCCTGAAAAGAGGACGAAAGGAAGTTAGTATCGAAATGATGATAACTTTTCTAAAAAGAGGCGTAAAGACGACGTTTACCCATGGCCGACGGCATATATGTCGCATTTGCGGCCTGTACAGCTAAATCATTTCTTAATGATGCTAAGCAAGCTGTCATACCTGGAGAAAGGGGTCTGCTAACTGACGCTGGCAAATAGTCTTCCAGGTCCTCGTCAAACTCCAACCGAGGCTCATCGGCTGGAATCTCGCCAGGTGAGCTTACAGGCACGGCAGGGGTCCCTCCCGATGCCGATCCGCATAAAGGTATACTCAGCCCTGGAGGCGACCTCGTTCCACTACCTGAAGTAGTAGCAGCGACGGCGGCCTCCAACAGAGATGCTCCGGCACCACCAACCGGAACTGTAGAGGGTCCCTCTCTAAAAAGCAAGAAACCCCCAATCAAAGAATCATCCCCGACATAGGGAGATGCAGGCTCACTTCCAGGAGCCTCAATACCAGGAATCCGGAGGGGACGAGTAACCGTCTTCTTCTTCCTCTTGCGAGGGGAAGTCTCCTTCGGAGTAGGAGCCCTTCGCTTCCCAGAGATTACCAAAGGCCCTGCAGGCAGAGGTACTTCACTCCTCGATACCGCCAACAGAGGCTCATCAGGAGTCACGGACTCCTCACCCTCGTTAGAAGAAACCGAGTGGACTTCGACTCTTCCCCCAGAGTTGGAAGAGGGCACCCTAAAACTTCCATGCATATCAAAATTGCGATGGAAGGTGTTCGTTGCCACGTAGAACTGGGCATACGAGTGCAGGATGCGTAGCTCCGTGGAGAGGGTAATGACCGGCACAATGAAAATTGCTCAAGTGCAACCCATGAGGAAGTATCGCCAGCCTCTCGCTCGATCAATGAGTCCACCCCTGGACCAGAAGCTGGTGACGGCGTTGCCCACATGCAACTGATCATACCCAAACTGCCTGGCAAACCGACTAGGCAGGTAGGGCTCCAAGAAGCAATGCTCTTCACTCATGTACAGTAAATGGGAAGGTCTAATACAGAATAAGCAATTAAAAGCTTCAGGAGAAAGATTGGTCTTCTCTCTACCGGAATCCTCAAGCCTAATCCCCGATTGATTGCGATGTACGGAGGGGATAGTGCAGAAGAGCTTTCAGCTGTGACTAAAGTCCAGCACCCGACGACAGTCTAGAACCGTGGTCACATTCCAGGAGGATTTTTGGTAGTTCAACAAGAAACTAGCCCCCGAACTACTGCCGGAGCCGGGAGACATAACCCTGGGGTTATGAAAAATTAACCATCCCATCAGATACAGGTATGGTTTTTACCCTGGAAAAGCTATCACGCCGAGTCTCATCGGCGAGCAGCCCGTCAGTCATGGCCCTCAGGCCAGCTTGAATGCGGCACATCATGGCAGGGAGCAAGCCCAGTCTTGCCCTGAACACCAGACGCACTGCAGGCTATAGCGTGTTGCGGTAAATATGGTTCGCAGATGCGATGCCAGATACCACCAGTCGGCGCAGCCATATGGAGAGAAAGCCAGCCAGTTGAGCTTCACTGGACAGAGGCCTACGACAGCACCTCAAATAACTATAGGCCTTAGTGCCTACAGGATACTGTCCTACCCCTTCGTCGAGGATCAAGTCCGGAGCCCAACGTCAACTATGAGATCGTCGACTACCTGAGCATTAAGCACGCTCAGAGGATTCACAGGCAGGTCCTTGCCCTCCAATACCTTTTTAGGCTTAGCAGTCCTGGACCGGTAAAAGAAGAGGTAGGATGTCCATTTATTGATGTGAGCCAAATCTGAGGGCTCACCATAAAAAGTGGTACAAGCGAGGTAGTGACACATCAGCTCCTGGTACACCTCCACTACCCGAAGGTCTGAATCCCCCAGCTCCCGGTTCGTAGGAACATACTCTTTATATGGAGTATCCCCCATCGGCAGTCTCGAGATCTCTGCTATCTCATGGAGGGCCAATCCCAACTCCCCCAGTGGAGTGGCGAAAGTTCCGGTGAGCGAAATATATCGCTCCATCAGTGCCAGAAACAGGTTGGGGTTAGGATATAACCCAATACTGGTGGCACTCACAGCTGCAAACAGACCAATATTCACCAACTCGGTCTAAAAATGCTTCAGGGCCTAATCAACTAAGCGAGACCATCAAAGGTTTGTAGGGGTAATCCACCCACCGCACCGAGGGTTCACCTTGGGGTATACTCCCCCATGCCCCATAAAATCATTCCAAAAGGTCGATAATTTGACCGATTAGATCATTAAGCTATCTTCACTCGGGACACTGCCCGGGTACAGTCCCCTGAATATCGTCACATTGCTGGAAGGGCGGCTGACGAACGACCCCTGGTCCGCTCCTTTCAGATGAATGAGCTTCCCCGGTTTGCCGTGAAGATCGGGAGTCAGCATCCACGACATCCTCCTGGGATGTGTAGCATGAAAGAAAGCCGAGATGGGATAGTCTCTCTGCATCTTGGGCAGATACAAAACCAAGCTCCCGGCAGGAAAACCCAGAGTTCTCTCTTGGGCTTCGTCTGGGACTGCTTGTCAATCATGTCCCCGAAGAGGAAAGCCGGATTTAGGTACTGGTCCCCGTCTATGTACGTTAGGGGCTCCCCGTTGATCAAGTTCAGCAGCGTTCGCTCGCCCTGAGCCGATATCAGAATTTCCCTTCCTTCGGGATATTGGGGCCCGGAGATAGGAAATGTCACGTGTGACATGTCCTCCATGTAGTTGGAGTGCAGCATCCCTGCAGCAGAACCCATCACATCGGCTAGCGGAGACACATGCAAGTTAACTGCAAGATGCAAGAAAGACAAGTCAGATCCTATAAACTTGCAGCATACGCCAAAAATCAACGATCTGTGCTTCACGCCAAGACCGTAAGAACTTGACCATTACGCTGGAATCCGTTTCCTAAAATGTAAAGTTCAAGACTGGCGGTATACAGTCTGTGCTTTATGCAGACTGATAAAATTAAGGTATTACGCTAGAATCTTCATCCAGAAGCGTAACACTCAAAATTTATACGCCAACTTTCGACAGTCAAAGCTTTTACTCCAGAGTGTAAAAATATGGAGTTTTTGCGCTGACACATTAGAAATATGGGCGTAAAAGATAAAATGTCTCTGTGCATCATCTTCCTCAAAGAGGCTATCAGCACAGAAGATGCCCTAGCGCGGTCACGTACAACGTGTGCGAAGGATTTTCAATCGTTCTTTTTCGTCCCAAAAGCTCTACCTTTAAGGCCGGGTGCACTGTTCGTCGGCGGAATACTTCGCTAAGAATGAAGTTCGCCTTGCCCGACCAAAGACGCTCTCGCTTGAGCAGAAGAACGAGAAAAAGAATCAACCTTCTTTTCCTTAGTGGAGGGGACTTGTTTCGGGGCTATTACTGGAAACTTTGAAATCTCGGAGAAGAAACGAAGAAAAACTCGAACAGACGAAGGCTTTCTTTCGCAGAAGACGGATAAAAAGTTTTTCTCACAGAGACTTGGGGTATATATAGAGTTCGGATAGACTCCTCGAACCCCGAACCAAATCTCCTAATTAATATTCGGTTATGATTGGGGACTACGTCAGCCTACGACTCAGAGGAGGCAGACAGTCAGCAAATTCGAAAAGTTTTTGCGCAAAGCAGATTCGTGGTTTCTACGCTAAGGAGCTTTCTACGCTCGACAACTACAGATCTATGGTTTTACGCTCACAGGCTATAAGTCTATGGTTTTACGCCCGGAGGCCTTTGTGCTCTATAGCTTTTATGCTCGAGAGGCTACAAACCTACGACTTTACGCTCAGCAGCTACAAATCTATAACCTCACGCTCGATGACGTTTAGTTTACGCTCAGAGGCAACGGATCCACAACTTCACGCTCGGAAGATTTCCGTTTCACAGGCTACAAATCTACAGTTCGGCGCCAAGGAGCTTTCTACGCTCGACGGCTACAAATCTACGGTTTTACGTTCAAAGGCTATAAGTCTATGGTTTTACGCCCGGATGCTCTCATGCTCGGTAGCTTTTATGCTCGAGAGGCTACAAACCTACGACTTCACGCTCAGGAACTACAAGTCTATGATTTCATGCTCGATGGCGTTTAGTTTATGCTCAGAGGCTACAAACTTATGATTTCACGCTCTATGGCTTTTCGTATATCTAAAAATGCGCCGGCCAGTACAGTACATCTGAACAGTTATCAAAAGTGGTCAATTGCGAGAGTTCACACAAGATACTCCTTCTTGATCTCAAGATATCCCAAGTACCCGAAGCATACAGAGTTCAACATTGAAAATTGCTCTTCTTCATGGGTCGATTCAAAGTTCATCCAGAAATCTAATCCGAGTATTTCGTCTACAAATTCAAGATGGCAGCTCAGTTCTTGACAGCCATTCCTCGCCCTGTTCCAAGGGATTTTCGAGAAATCATTCTTGAAGATAAAGTCTGAACAAAAATTCTGTTTATCAGAAGTAAAAATAATAGTTCAGAAATCTACGCGGTTTCTCATTCCTAACAGCAGGACAGTTCGAACACTCGACTGCTAAAGCGGCTTTTTGCGCATCCTTAGTTATACGTAAAAGACAGGACAGGACCTAGCACTTTTTCTATACAGAGTCGGCGTAAAGAATCAGACGTGTCGAAGCTACACATATTCAGACTTCACAGCAAAGTATGGCAAGATGATCATATACGAAGAAGAAGACTATCTTATTAAAATCACGATTACATATGAGGGAAATCCAGTCTACAAGGGTTTTTCTCTATTTTTGTGGTTACATATGAGGGAAATCCCGTCTACAAAGGGTTTCTCATTTTCATTTAAAGATCGTGCCCAGAATCTGTTTCGACCAGGTTCTCGCATGGGCGGCATTCTTCATCCATCTTCTCCAACAGTCAGTCAGTAACCGCAAACTAACTGACATATTGGTTAAACGGCGGGAGACTACAAAACTGGGCATAGACCCATCCTCCAACAAAAGAAAAGCAGAGTAAATCTGCTTTCTTACATCCAACGCCGTGACAGATTGAGTTGACATATTTTACCCAACTCAATCCTGGACAGAGCTAGTCTATCTGCTCTCATCCACGGAGGTAATGGAAGAAGGTACCGCTTGCAAGCGGCATGGTAAAATACGACCCTTCCTCTCTTCCGAAGAACCACCATATAAAGTTGTTGATTATCCCGAGCAAAGGAGGCTATGATATCCTTCAATGATCCATCGTTGCAGAGGATATTTGCTCGAAGATGCCGCCTTTTTCGGCTCCTTACATACTGGAAGAACATGATCTCCTTCTTCCTCAAATTGACCCGACGAACTCCGGCCATCATCTCTGTGTGGTGAAGGAAGTGTGGGAAGAACAGGAAAACTCCTCAGCCTTTTTATAGGCGAAAGAGATCACCGATCCCCAATAACTCCGCCATAAAGTCAGCCATGAAAAAACGTGTCAGGCTTAACCATTTCAGGCTCTATTCAGAGCATTTCGAGTTACGAGGAACGGTTCATGCTTTATTCAAAGGGTTTCAAATTACGAGGAATTTAAAAGCTTTGAAGGGGGTCTTTTAGAAGCATAAAAAAATATGCTGGATAGCTATACGCAGCATGTTGATATAGGGCAGCGTAAACAGAGGACCTTAGAGCCATCAAAACGTGTAATAGAGCTTTTTTGCTGAGCACAGCGTAAAAATACAGGCTCAAGGATCATCAGCGTAATGTAGTATGTCCAGGATGCTTCAGCGTAAACAGGGTGCTTCATCGCCTTTATGGCGTAAAACTCATCCGCTTTCAATGCAACACTAAAGTGCACGAGGAACGCTTTGTATTCTTCAAAATGAACCTGTTAGATCATGCAATAAACCTGACGTCTAGACTCCTGACAAAGAGTACTGCACGACAACCGAAGCAACGGCTATAGTGATGGCACGATACTGCAACCCTGGCTGTCATTTACTGCCATTTCCTTTGCGTAAACCACTTTTACACATACGAAGGAATACGCTGCCTTGTTTTACACAGGCAGATGTGAGCTGTTTACGCTTTATAGAAAATAAACAGCCTGCCACGTCAAAAGCTATACTTCGTATAGGGCTCGAGGCACGTCTCTGTATTTAATGCGCAGAGCGGTGATAGTTTCTTGAGGCACGTCTCTGTACTTAAAGCGCCGAATACTGACAGATGCCCAAGGCACGTCTCTACACTTGATGCACAGAAGGGTGACAGACCTTCAAAACACGCCTCCTCATTGAATGAGTGGGATAATGGCAGATCCCCGCATTCAATACAGGAGATTTAATTGAATGTCACCGAACCGTCGTTTAGTGACATCCCCTTTGCGTAAACTACTCTTACGCATATAAGGGAATATGCTGTCCAGTTTTACACAGGCAGACGTGAGCTTCTTACGCTCCGTAGAAGGCAAACAGACCGCCACATCAGCAATTACTCTTCGTACCGAATTTGAGGTGCGTATCTACATTTAATGCACAGAATGATGGCAAATCTTAAGGACAAGTCTTTGCATTTAATGCACAGGATGGGGGCAGATCTCTGCATTTAATGCGAGAGATTTGATTATATCTCCAAAGTCGTAATTCCGGCTAAAACGTCCACATCATCTCGGCTTCTACGCCTACTCGGCTTCTATGCCCACTCGGCTTCTACGCCTACTCGGCCTCTATGACCACTTGGCTTCTATGCCTGCTCGGCTTCTATGTCCACTCGGCCTCTATGATTACTCGGCTTCTATGCCTACTTGGCTTCTACGCCTACTCGGCTTCTATGCCTACTTGGCTTCTATGCCATGGTGACAATTATTGGCTTCTATGCCAACCTCTTCTACACAAGGGATAACTACCTACGTGGCTTCTACGCCGTGATCTTCGCAACAGATATATGCGTTTGTCCCTTAGTTGGACGCGCGTCACATGCTCACTCAAAAGGTCATCTATACGCAGGCATTGGTTATTTTAAACTATCGTGTAAAAGGGTGCAGTACTTTCCACTACTCGGTTTCCACACCGACTGAGTGGTCACTGTCACTAAAACTCTATAAATAGAGACCTCTATCAACAAAGGACAAGGTCGAAGAAATTAGGTCGCAGAAATTGAAGGTAAAAGAATCAAAGAAATAGAGAGCAAAGAGAGAGAGAGAAGAATCTAGAGCTGAGACAAAGAGTAGTGATCGACGACTTTGGCATCGGACATCCACTCTCCCTCGCAACCTTCGAAGCTTCTTCTGTCTTCCATGGCACTTCTTCAACATCGTGTGGTCCAAGGGCTAAAGTGATCGACCGCAGATCAGACACCTATAACAATATTTACCCAGATTAAATAAATTGTACTTCGATATTCCTCTTGTAGGATAAAAATTGTACAATCTTGTTTGTAAACACCGACGAAGTTCGAGCGAGGTTTTCTTTAAAATAAAGAACCTTATCGTTTTCTCATACATTTAGTTTCATTTATTTTTATCCGAAACAAGGATAACAATAATAAGAACCAACAGTTAATGGCAAATAGTGAAAAAAATCCATTGCTTTTATTAAACTTTAGTTCTTAAAAAGGAAAGAATACAATAAAGATGTGTAGTAAAAACATCATAGTAGAACAACCAAAACTAATCCTTAAACATTCAAAATCCATTGAGCATCTAATTATCATTGTCTTCATCTTCATCATTAGGTTCAACTATTCTATTTGAATCAAAGAAGGCATCAGCTGAATCCAAATGTCACTGAATATAGGGGTGATCAATGAGAAATCTGGGTTGATTTGGATTCTGGAGAATCGAAAAAGTTCCAACTGGGTGCTTCGATAGGGTGTAATAGATATCTATCAAAGTATTGCCAAAAGCCCAGAAACAAGAGAGAGTTTGGCGGTGATCAAAAGCACGATAGTGTATATTTTATTTGTGGAAGCGATCACGCAACATATTGAAAATAGACTCTAATGTTTGTCGTGGATCATCAACAAGAGGGACGGAATCAGCAGGATGTGTGTTGGACGGAATCAGCAGAATGTGTGTTGGAGTTGGATGACGAGTTATATGGTAGAAGCATAGATGGCTTAATTCTCTGAACTCTATTGAGGGATAAAGGTTCCTCAAGATGTGGACAAGTATCCAATGGTATATCGAAGTAGACAAAAATGGTTGGCAAGTACATGGCATAGAGTAGTGGACGTCCTTTCTTGAGACATTGAACCATTTGAGATATGATGGTCTGGGAAATATTAAAGTTAATGCCAAAATGCAAGTGGTATAAAGACGATATTTCTAAACAAGAGACCTCTTCAAAGTAAGTCTTCTTAGGTAGAAAAGTTAAAAAAATAATATGATGTATTTCAAAGAAGTGATCATTGAAATATCGAGCGTAAAATTTTCCAGGTGGACATTCATGAGGATGACAAAGGATATTTTTGAAACAGGCTAGAGTTAAGTCATGTTTGAATTGAACTTACGTAATGTTGACTAGGGTTTGTCCGTCAGCAGGAATGCATAGAATTTCACCCAAGTCATCCGCATCGAATTCAATGGAAATTCCACGAACTCTAGATGAAATGGTATTATGTTCATATGCTAAATTGTAATAGAATATTTGAATAGCATTGGTGTAAACAAGTTCTTCAAGTTGGAGTTTTTAAGAATAGGTAGATAGTCATTGTGTTAGGAAGGAAAATCAAAAGGATGGAAAAGAAAGATGTATCTCTTAGAGAAGTCATTAAACCAATTATTTGAACTTTTGAGGCTTCGAAAAGTGAAACCGTCGAATTCTCCTATGTTTGGCATAATGGGACATAAAAGAGAGTCAAAAAAGGAATCTATTTTCCTTTTAGGGGCCATTGGGGAATGATATAGGAAGAAAAACTAGGTTTATTTGTGGAGTAGGGGATAGTTTTTGTTGGTCTAAATGAAGAGCCACGAAAAAGAAGTATAAATAGATTAGCAGAAATACAAATTAGGAAGAAGATTAATGACAGCATATTCTGGAATTAACCTAACTGAGTTCGATCAGAGATCGGCCCAAATTTGGTCCAAATTCTGTGTACATTTATTTCTAGAATCTCAATACAACTTTAAATTATGTCATTCATGACTTGATATAAATACAGAATAATAAGTGCTCAATTAAATTATACGTTTTCAAGAGTTTAGATCATTTCGGAGTAGCTGTAGGGGCCGGATCACAGCTAGCGATGATTCGAAGACACTTAAATACCGTATTTCTTAATGTTATTTATACCTTATTGACATAAGGGCCCTTTCGGCTTGTATCCAAAAAAATTCAAAACTATTGAAAATTTTGACAAAATTTTAAAGCGTCTTATAATTCTTATATTTTATCAGAATTCAAATGACCTAATTCTCGATAGATAAAGTTGAATCGATCTTCATCTAAAGGTTTAATAAAATGTCTGCTAGTTGATGTTCTGTGTCAACATATTCCAAGCAAATATCTCCGTGTAATTGATGATCCCTTTGAAAATGATGTCTGATTTCTATAAGCTTAGTGCTTGAATGGCATACTATATTCTTATTAAGATTAATGGTGGTAGTGTTATCACAGAGAATTGGAATATCCTTATAGTGCAGATTGAAGTCTTCTCGGGTTTGCTTCATCCACAAAATTTGAGCACAATAACGTCCTGCGGCGATATACTCAGCCTCAGTCGTTGATAATGTAACATAAATTTATTTTTTGCTAAACCAGGAGACTAAAAACTTTCTATGAAAATGACAGTGTCGCTGGTACTTTTTTGATCGACTTTGCATCCATCAAAATCAGCATCCGAGTAACAGGTAAGGTCAAAGGAGATGGTTTTGGGATACCATAAGCCTGTCGACCAAATTCTTTTATGGTATCTGAAGATACGCTTAACTACGAACAAATGTTATTCCTTCGGATTAGCCTGATATCTAGCACAAAGGCATACATCGAACATAATGTCTGGGCGATTAGCGGTTAGATATAACAAACTACCAATCATACCTCAGTACTTACGTATGTTTGTTGGTTTACTGCTTTCATCAAGGTCAAGTGGTTGTTGCCATTGGAGTTCCGATAGGCTTTGCATTATCTATGTCGAACTTTTTGACCAAATCCTTCGTGTCTTAGCCTGATTGATGAAGGTTCCTTGTGAATCTTGCTTGATTTTGAAACCTAGGAAGAATGTCAGTTCTCCATTATGCTCATCTCAAATTCACTCTGCAAACACTTAAAAAAAATCTTACATAGCATCTCATTAGTAGATCAAAATATGATATCATCTACATATATTTGCACTATTAACAAAGAATTAGTATAAGATTTTAATAAAAGGGTAGTATCAAATTTTTTTTTTTTGAAAAAATTGTTTCCAAGTAGAAAGAAACTAAGGCATTCATACCAAGCTCGTGGGGCTTGTTTGAGTCCGTATAAAGCCTTTCGTAGCTTGAATACGTGGTCATGGTATTTAAAACCTTTAAAACCAGGGGATTATTTGACAAAAAGTTCTTCTTTGATAAAACTATTTAGAAAAGCATTTTTACCATCCATTTGAAAAAGTTTAAAGTTATAAAAAGTAGCAAAAGTGCAAAGTATTTGGATAGATTCAAATCTGGCAACAGGAGCATAGGTCTCATCGTAGTCAATACCTTCCTCTTGGTTGTAACCTTGAGCTATGAGATGTGCTTTATAACGTGTAACTGAACCATCATTATTTAATTTATTTTGGAAAAGCTATTTATTACCAATGATCGGATACTCATTAGGTTTATGAATGAATTCCCAAACTTGATTAGGTTCTAATTTGTTAAGTTCCTCTTGCATAGCAGAAATTCAAAATTCATCAGCAAAAGCTTCAACAATATTTTTAGGTTCTATTTGAGAAATAAAAAAAAATATTTGCAATGGTATCTCTATTTGAAGAACGTGTACTTACACCATTCGATACATCACCTATTAACAAGTCCTCAGGATGATCTATGGAGAACTTCAGTCTTCTTGGCAGACTTTCCGGATGACTTGCACTGGTTGTATCTTCAGATGTCTTATTGGTTGTGGGTTGATTATCTTCATTGTCGCTGTTGTTTAGTACTTGAGTGTTGAGTTCATCGAATATATCATTGATTGATACTTCAACAGTCAATGAGTTCTTATTGAATACTCTGAATCCTTTACTTTTGGCGGCATAACCTAGAAAATAACCTTCATCGGCCTTGGAGTCAAACTTTTCTAGGTTATCTTTAGTATTGAGAATAAAGCATTTGCAGCCAAAAACTTTAAAGTAACTAATAGTGGGGATTCTACCAAACCAAAGTTTATAGGGAGTTTTTTCGATATAGGTCGAATAAGCACCCTATTTAAAATATGGCATGATGTACTTATAGCTTCAGCTCAAAAATATTTTAGAAGGTTATATTGATTTAACATGCCTCTAGCCATATCGCCAAGAGTTCTATTCTTCTGCTCCACAACACCATTTTGTTGAGGAGTTCTTGGATAAAAAAATTCATGAGAAAAACTATTTTTATTGCAAAATATTTTAAAATCATTATTTTTTAATTCGCCTCCATGATCACTTCAAATACGAGTAATCATGAAACCTTTTTCGTTTTGAACCTTTTTACAAAAAGTGACAAATTCAAAGAATGCTTCATTTTTGTTTGCAAGAAAATAAACCAATGGGTATCTAGAAAAATTATCAACAATATCATAAGAATAAAGCTTACCTCCAAGACTGGCGACTCTACTGGGTCCAAACAAGTCCATATGCAAAAGTTATAGAGGTCTAGAGGTATTTACAACGTTGATTGACTTAAAGGAAGATTTAGTAGCTTTCTTCCTTTTACAATCAGCACATACCATATCTTTCTTAAAAATAATCTCTGGTAAGCCTCTTACCAGCTTCTTTGTGGATAGTCTTGCAATAATATCCATGTTTACGTGTCCAAGATGAATATGCCATAGCCAGCTGTCATCTTTGTTGGCGTATAGACATCTGCCTGCATTATTAGTATCTTTTGTAAGATAGAAAATATATATATTATCTTTCCTGATCCCTTCAAAGATAAAATTATATGTGGATCTTTCATCTAGAGAGCATTTATCTTTAACGAAGTTAATACTATAACCATGATCAGCTAGATGACTGATGCTGAGTAGGTTATGTTTTAATTTTGTTAATAGACAAACGTCTTTAATGACAGGATCGGAAGGAATACATAAATTATCATTACCAATAATATATCCTCTGAGGTTATTGCCAAAGGAGAAATAACCTTCTTTCCTCATCGATAGCATTTCAAATAGGTTAGCATCACCAGTCATATGTCGTGAGCAACCACTATCGAGAATCCACTTACTTCTAGTGTAAACCCCCTCGATTTATTCTGTAGATAGTCAGTGTTAGATTTGGAAAATTTTAGTTTTAGCAGCAGATGTTGAGGTTTAGAGTAGAGTTGAGTCTGTCTGTTATTTTAATTCATTTAATTAAACCCTTGGCGCACCCAATCATTGCTAAATTATTCGGAGCCCAATATCAGCCCGAAAATTCCATCGGACTATTGTACTTCTGACTTGACTCGCCAAATTAGGCACTGGACTTTTCTGTCAGTTAAAATCAGTCTTCGTTGCGCTCTAAATTAATTGCATAATTTTTCAAAAATTGTAACCCATATTTAATTTTGTGTCGGACACCTGTGTCGTTACCCTCAATTTTGAGATACCAACTTAACCCGTTGAGCCGGACCAACTAAAGGGTCCAAGACTGACTCCAAGCCCCCACCATTTTTGACCTTTGCGTCATTTTCGAATTTTGACCCCAAGTGCCCCCATTTAATTCAAAAGCGCGGGACACTTTAAATCTATTTAAATCGGGGATACCAATTTTGCCTAATCCTATTTTAATCCTTAATTAATCTCGTTGGCCATAAAATTAAACTCGTGCCAAACCCCCAACACTCCCTCGCCATGCAAACCATCACCCACAATTTTCTCCACAATTTTAGCGTCATTTTATGTGTTCGTGCAATTTTCCGAATTTAAGGGGCTAAGTTGCAATTTAGTGATTTTAGGTGCCCTCACCCCATTGGCCAAAACCAAATGGAGATGTCACAAAATTGGGTCCAATTTACACTCATCCATTCACCACTCTTCGTGAAGAAATTATTTTTCTTCATGACAAATCCTATCCCTCCATTTTGAATAGGAGCATCTCCACCCTCAATCTATTCACCACTCCCTATAAAACATCACATCACCCCACCCCCTCTTTCTCTCCTCACTCCTCCATATTTCTTCACGCAATAAACCACCTCCCTCCATCATTCTCCTTCTTCTTCTTACTTTATTTCTTTTCCCTCCTTCTCACTGTGGGTGACCCTACTCCGGCCCGACTCCGGCACTTCAGCCCTGTCAGGCCAGCCGACCCCCCCTACGGCACTCCCGCTTCAGCCCGTTCGGCCAGCCGACCCCCCGCGGCACTCCAGCTTCACCCCGCTCTGGCCAGACTCCCCTCCCCACCGACTGTGCAGTCCCCCGACCGAGCTGCTGTGGCCAACTATGCCGCAGCCGGCTGTGCATTCACCCGACGCCGACTGACTGATGATAGAGCTCGAGCTGCCCCAGCGTCGCTCAGCTCTGATACCACCCCGTCCGGCCGACTGAGTCCCCCGCGACGGCTCCGACGATTCCAGTCCGGCCTACAATCGCTCCCATCCGACCGATTTCTCCACCACTAACAACACCCCAGCACCCCGACTCCGGCCTAACTGTACCCAACTCCACCGTGCGGCCACACTCCACCTCTGGCCAGTTATCCCCGTTCAGCACCGTACTGCAGTAGCTCCCTTCGGCCACTGGTTGTTCCTACCACCATCGTCTTAATCAACGCCATCTCCGCCGAGTCGAATACCTCCCCTTGACTGCCATTCTCCGGCCACTTGCTGAATCCCCAGTCGGTCGGCCCATTCTCCGACGAACCGAGTGCTTCCAGTCGACCCGGCGCACCGACGTTCGACCACCACAGCACCCCTCCGGCCAGCTACACCTTGTCCAAGGTGAAAGACTTCCCCCCCCTCTCTCAGACTTTGTATATATTGATTTATGTATTATTAGTTTAGGGTAAATGTTTAAGTGTTGTTGATTATTTGCTTTTATATAACTTGGCTAATATTGAGGGTTTTGGATATTGCAATAGTATGGTCTACATGTGAAGTTTAAAGAAGTTAGGGGTTGAGAAAATGGATCTGAGTTTAGGGTTTGAGTATGAAATAAATTTATGTTAGTGTATCAAATACATATGAAATTTTTTGGTTTAATAACAAAGTCGTAATATACATTGATGGTGAAACGTTAAGTTAAATACTTATGGTTTAAAAATAAATTGATTGAGGACATAGAGTATATACGCGTGATGCTTGGAAATATGCTATATTCAGAGGTTGGATTTTAAAGTACCATACGAGATGTTTAGGGTGATATCCTATTTAATATACGCGTAATGATTATCGTAAATTGAGCTGATATTGTTATGATATTAAAATATGGATGGACATTGGACGGAGGCGATTGATTGTGAAATAGGTATAATATCAAACCTTGAGACAGTGATTGAGGACTGAGAAATATTGATTATTTATTTAGTGAGATACGTCAATGTACATGTTAACGTCTGTGAACCCTGAGGTGAAGCGGAGGATTTGATCAGGGGTAGACTAACTGAATATCGTGGTGAATATAGTATACTGAGGAATAATAGTGAAATGGATCGAGGAGTAGTTTTAAGACGAGTGATAGCTAAAGGTATATGATTGAGGATTGTTCTGATGGTATTAAATGGGTAATTGATCGAATTTGAAATGTGCCATTAGTCAACCTTGGTCAACCCCCTAGCGTCGTGTCCCTGTAAGTTTTAGCTGAGTCTGAGTATATGTTTAGACATGTGTCACATCCCTGTTTGCCGTGTGATAGTTTATTGATTGAGTTTGTATCTCATCTCTAGGTACTACAGGACCTGCAGACTTGGACGTTGTACCGGATCCCCGTCATCAGCAGCCGGACGCAGGCAAGTGTACCTTGCCACCCTGTATTTCAGTTACAGATATTTATTGTTTTGTTATATACATTATGCACATATTATTGCTGACGTTCGGTACTTCGCGTCCGGTTCACAACCGGGTAAAGACGTACGTCGTAACGTCTTAGGAAGATTGTTGGATGATTCGTAGTATCTCGATATGCGTACCTGAGTTTATCGACACCCCAGGATACACTCATACACTGTGATCGTGCCAGATTACTGTAGCCTGATACTGACATCATGACCAGAGAATGGAACGACCTTATGGTCGCGTCTGTTGAGTTATTTCCGTGTATCGAGACTGTTAGATAGAGGTTCAGGTTCAGCGCACCATCGTTGACCGCTTAGGAAGGGGAAGACAGTTACTAGACGTTTGGGCTCCCCTGCATGTGCTTATATATGTATATGTAGTGATCCTGTATTTTGGAGTAGTTGTATCACCCGTGTGTCTCTGTGCTCAGAGCTACGGTACGCCCTATGTGTCTCTGTGTTCAGAGCTACGATTTTATTTTAGAAAGCCTACGCGTCGAACGTTGTCTTTAAATAGTGTCACACTTTTTTGGTTATGATAGAGTACCCTGTTGTTGCACTTGTACTTTCTGTTTACTTGGCATGTTGTATTTCTGTACCTTGTTACGTCCCTCTGAGGACCTGGTTCCTTGCCAATTTTGCAGTATAAATGATTACGGAGCATTTGGAGTTGCCGGTCTTGCGGGCATGGTACCAGGAACTCACATTATATCTACCGGCATTATGGTTATTTTACATTGTTTATTTCATCTGCTGTTGTAGCCTAGTTTTTATAGACTCATACTTCTTCTCGAGTCTATTCGAGTTAGTGTGTTATTGGGCGGCCGACTCTAGCACATATAGCTCTTTCTTGTATATTATTGTACATTGTGGATTGAGACATAGAGGTTTACATTTATGGAATATCTAGATAGTGCCCTTTATATTATAGCTTATACGTATTCGAGTCAGACCAGAGTCTGGTCGAATGCGTAGCTGGCGTGTCACGTATTTCTGGTCCTACGTATTTTGGGACTGGGGTGTGACATGTTTTTGTGGTGGCCCATGCAGGTCCGATTTAAATTGTCTTGGTCACCTGACTGTGCCAAGCGAGCCTGCAAATTAGGAATAGATGTTATAATTGTTGAATAGGATCTCAATCCATAATCGATTTTAAAACTCTTTGTATGTGTCACGACCCGCACCCAAAAATTGGGCATGAGTCGTGGGTACGTCCAGCCTACGCCGCAGCATCGGCGGTAGAACGCTGTCTAGGTCTCAACATAACATATATATCCTGTCAATAGTCTCAACTCCGCACGAAGAACAATGATAATAATCCACAGTTCTATAAATATACTCAATCACAAGCTATAAGAATAATGGCACGAAGAGAATAAAAAAATTCTATAATAAACCAACCACAATAAGTCCAACTCAATCCTGGGTCTAGATGACCTCACAAAGTCACAAAATAATAAATACAACTCAGTCTCAGTCTGAAACAATAAATACAGCAAAAGTAATCTAAGTATTGGCAGGTAAGATCTCCTCTAGGATAGGTAACTCCTCTGGGATTTCCGGAGTGAAATCTCCCTCTAATCCTGGGCCATAATGAGTGGGGCACAAGTTCTCCAGGTCCTCTGAAAAATGTTATCCAGTCAGGATTGGAGCGAAGCACAAGCACTAACAGCAGTTTCATTAAATTGACAAAAACTATAAACAGTGTAAGAATACAAGATGAGAAGAAATATAGGAAATGTAAAGTACTGGAGAAATGAAATAGGCAATAGAGCATCTAGCAATGAACAATAAACAGTGAATGCTAGAACAAGTGAATCTGAAATAAAGAATAGACATCTAGCTAAGTATTTGAATTATCAGTATATTATGTGATCGGCTTGGGACTAGATCAGGCTGGTTATATATGATTAACTATGATTCATGTAGGTCAGGCTAACCATATGGTTAACTATGATGCATGTAGTGGTCAGGCTAATTATATATAACAGCTATGAAGCATGTAAATGGTCAGGCCGCACCCAACGTGAGAAGTGGGGTGAGCTATGATGCATGTAAATGTTTGGATATGATCACATAATCTACTAATAGTTTCCCATCCCCCAGCTAGCATGATGGATTCCAATCACGACTCCTCATGACAGGGATCTAGGGTGCTAACTCGTGTATCCATAGTGTCGGAATCAAGTATGTAATACAACTAGATTATAGAAGTAATCAACAAAATAAAAACTGTCAGAGAATGTACTCGCCTGTGGTCCTGAGCAAGGTGTGAGGATCGATGTCCAAAGTGGGATCACAATGACCTATTTGTGGAATATAAAATTCAGATACTGAATTAAAGGAATTAACATGTTTAACTAGTTAAGAATGAGGCTTCTAGGTCATGGCTCAGGCTATGCTAGGTTAATCCCAAGGGTACAAGTATACTAGGGTTTAATAAAAATAGGTTTCATATATCAAAATAATATATATAATTATCTATCTTGTATGTTTACCTATCTGGACTGATGCACCATCTTGCAGTGCTATCCCTCTAATCCTAACTGTAGAACAATACTAGGACTACAACACACCACTCCATATCAACTAACAAGCCCTTAACTCCTTGCCTGCATACAGCATCCTTATGTTGTTGTTGCTGCCTATGAATACAGCAGCTACTACTGCTTATTCATGCAAATCCCCACACACAGGCATCAGGAATTTACTGATGCTCAAACTCAGGAAACTCACTCACACAGGCTCTCTTTTACTTACTGAATTTTCATACTCCTCAGTGATACACTCACAGTTCACACAGATTCTTCTTCCTGAGATACTGACACAGGTTCACAGTATCTCACTGGATTACACACACACACAGGTTCACATAGATACTCACTACACAGAATTTACACTCAAATACACTGGGGTTCTAGGCTCATACTGATACATTAGGTTCTCTTATACACATACACACTTAGATCTCAACTCCCAATTCACTGCACACACAAATTCCTAACTGACACACAAGCTAGACACTAGCTACTGATATACTAGAAACTGCACAGCACACACAAGTTCCTCACTGCATTCTGACATTCTCTCCTATACAACAACACATAGGGAAATACTAGTTATTAATACACTAGTTACACACAGCTAACACACTGCACTAATACCTCACTGAGAACACACAGGTATTGAGATCTAAGGCACACCCACACCTTACTCTAGGTTCCAGGTTCACTCACCCTACTGAACTAAGACACACACTGTGATCTTTGCTAGGCTCACACACTCTACACAACACTATCACACAGGTAGCTAATACCCTAAAATTCACACAGGTAGACACTTCTAACTGCTACACATATCTAACTCACTGTTAACTCACAAAGGTAGACATATAGCCCCATACACAAGTATTCACACAACTGACACAGGTATCACTAACTGAGGCACAGGTTTGGGTTCACTGCTCTCTCTCTCCCTTCTCTCAGAATTTTTCACTCACTCATACTACCCCAATCCACTGCACACATACACAGCACACATGTGCATTCCCTGATCTGGGTACACAGGCACTGGTGCATAGAATCCTAACACTGATACTAAACCCAATGCCAACCATACACAAGCCCACAGTATCAACACTGCACAGAAATCTCCCCAAACCCGACTCTACACAACTTTATTTCACATGTATTGATACTCTGCAATTCACACAGGTACTGGTTTCATGAGTCGCTGAATCATAATGAATTCTAGATCCTGCACACACACACACAGCCACATATTTAACACATAGGTATATCACAGGTCTCATACACTGATGCACTGAACTATCCCCAAAAACCCGACTGCACAGTTTCCCCAACTGTACACAACCTGCCTAGATATTCTGAGACACGGGTAGACACAGCTAACACAGTATTTCTCCCCTAATACACAGGAAAACTAACAATTTGCTAAAACGCAGGCAATTCATTATGTATCTAGGTCTATAAATCAAAACATGTATAAATTCGAATACCTTAGATGGATAAATTCTACATGAACATTTCATCGAGCACTTAGTGTGCTGAAATCGAACCAATACACAAAACTCCTGAAAACCCAAATGAAACCCCTAAAACGAGATCTGAATCTTCACATTGGAGGATGAATCAGTCTACATGCAAACCCTTAGGGTTAGGGTTCACGAAAATTAGGGAAAACCAATGTTGGGGACACTTAAACCCTAATTTCTCCTAGGGCTTTAAGTAGGATCCCTAGAAATTGAGATCTACACAAAAGGGGGTTTCCTAATAGGCAATAATCCACAGAAAACAGAATATAATTGAATAAAAATAGGGTTTTACCTAGGGAGATGGCTTCTTCAATGGAGGTTCTTCTTCTTCAAGACTTCTTGACCCAAGCTCCTTGTTTCCCTTGCTTTGGAGGAGGAAGATGGAATCCCTAGGGTTAGATTCCGAAATCTGGAGGTGGAGAAATGGTTTTCTTGATGGAGGCTAGGGTTTCTTCTTTCTACATGAAGAATGGTTTTGAGGGAGGCTCCTTTTTATATCAGACTAGGTTTTAGGGTTTCTCTACTGCAAGGGTTAGGCTAATCCTTTATGTTAAGTCATGGAGAATTAGTTAACTAGGGTTTAGTCTCCTCTAGGGTTTTATCCTAAACTCAAATTAGAATCTTAGGATTTCACTAAAGCTAGGTCATAAATTTGGGTTTTACTCTAGGGTTAGTCCTAATAGAAGATTCTAGGGTTTGACCTAAACCAACACAAATTAACAACATATAAATAGTTTATAAAACTCAGCAGATTAATTAAATACATAATTATTCCAAATAGTGAAATTACACAAATGCTCTTATCTGGAAATATGGTAGTGACAAGTCTACCCTCCTAAAAGAAATTTCGTCCTTGAAATTTTGACTGAACTGGAACAAGAATGAAATCAGGAAAGGAAATATACCTCAAGTCTAGAAGAGATACGGGTATTGCTCGCGCATTTTGTCCTCTCTCACCCAGGTCGACTCCCCTGGAGAGTGATGTCTCCATGCAACACGGACCAAAAGAATAGTTTGGTTCCGCAATACCTTCTCTCTGCGGTCCAAGATCTCTACGGGCTGCTCGGGGTAGCTGAGCGTCGGTCCAACCTCAATCTTCGAGTGATCAAGTACGTGACTAGGGTCTGCCACGTACCGTCTCAGCTGCGACACGTGGAACACATTATGCACTCCCTCTAATGCAGGTGGCAAGTCTAGTCTATACGCCACTGCACCTACCCTCGCAAGAATACCAAAAGGTCCGATGTAGCGTGGGCTAAGATTCCCGCCTCGACCAAAACGAATCGTGCCACGCGTTGGAGAAATCCGTAGGAATACTAGATCACCAACCTAAAACAAAACAGTCTTAACACGCAATCTAAACAAACAACATAAGCCAGAAAAATAATGATCTATACCTTAAACTCAAGGGGTCTACGGTGGCTGTCAGCCCAATGCCGCTGTCTGTCCTGCGCCACTCGCAGTCTGTCTCTGATGAGTTTTACCTTTTCTGCTGCATCCACGACCATTTCTGGTCCTAGCAAGGCTCTCTCTCCAACGTCGTCCCAAGATAACGGTGTACGATACCTCCGTCCATAAAGAGCCTCAAATGGTGACATCTCGATGCTGGCCTGATAGCTGTTGTTGTAAGCAAATTCTACCAGGTGCATATGATCCTCCCAAGAACCTTCGAGATCTAAAACACAAGTGCGTAGTATATCCTCGAGAGTCTGAATAGTCCTTTCAGACTGCCCGTCTGTCTGGGGGTAGTATGTGGTACTGAACTTGAGCTGAGTACCCAAGCTAGCCTGCAGACTCCTCCAGAAGTGGGAAGTGAAACGGCTATCCCGATCCGAGATGATGCTTACAGAAACTCCATGAAGTCTAACGATCTTTCGTACGTACATCTCTGCTAGCCTCTCTGTCGACGTGCCCACCTTGAAAGGTAAGAAATGGGCTGATTTGGTCAACCTGTCCACGATGACCCAAATCGCGTCCTTCCCTCCTGGAGAACGTGGAAGCCCTGAAACAAAATCTATGGTCACGTGCTCCCATTTCCACTATGGGATCGGTAAAGGTTGAAGCAACCCACCTGGCCTCTGCCGGTCTGCCTTTACCTGCTGGCACACTAGGCACCGGGATACGAAGCGTGCTACCTCACGCTTCATTCCATACCACCATACGTGCTCCCTCAAGTCTCGATACATCTTGTTGGCACCGGGATACATCGAGTACTGAGAGCGGTGTGCCTCCTGCAAAACCTCCTCGCGTAGCTCCCCGCTTGGCACACATATCCTCGTGCCGTGTCGTAAGGAACCATCCTCTGCGATAGTAAAGTCGTCCGACAATCCTGTCTGAACCTGTGCTCTGATACTCCTCAGAGCCTCATCATTATACTGCGCAGCTCTGATCCTGTCCATCAGCTCGGACTGTATCTGCAATCCCCATATCTGAATCTCAGTACCGGGAACTAATACCTCAATCTCCAAGCTTTCCAGATCAGCCAACAAATATCTATCTGTCGTCAAGTACATAGCCATCGGATACCTGCTCAAGTCATTGGCGACTACGTTGGCCTTCCCTGGGTGGTACTGCAATGAGATGTCAAAGTCCTTCATCAACTCTAACCACCTCCTCTGCCTCACGTTCAGCTCCTTCTGTGTTAATACGTACTTCAAGCTCTTATGGTCTGTGAAGATCTCCACACGCTCTCCGTACAGGTAATATTTCCACAGCTTTAGAGCGAAGATAACTGCTGCCAACTCCAAATCGTGGGTAGGGTAGTTCTCTTCATGAGGGCATAACTGCCTGGAAGCATAGGCAATCACCTTTCCGTGCTACTGAAGAACACATCCCAGACCCTTACCTGAAGCATCACTGTAGATGGTGAAACCACCTGTCCCTACTGGCAACATCAAAATTGGAGCTGTCGTCAACCTCTTCTTCAGCTCATCAAATGTGGCCTGGCAATCCTCCGTCCAGACAAAATCCACATCCTTCCTAGTTAGTCTGGTCATCGGCGCTGCAATCTTGGAGAAGTCTTGTACAAACCTCCTGTAGTATCCTGCTAGCCCGAGAAAACTCCTGATCTCGGCTACCGTACTGGGGGTCGCCCATGACTCTACTGCCTCGATCTTCTGTGGGTTAACCAAGATGATACTTTAAGAACCAATTTAAGATACAACCTGATAATCATACACATATGTCAGAAATCATGACACTCAGAATCCTCGCCACGCCAGTAAGCATAGGTGCAATAAACGACAGGTTCCGTAACTAAGGTATGCAACCCTATAATCATGTCATCTAGAATCCTCGCCATGCCAACCGGTATGGCTGCGAGAGATTCTAAGTTTCATAACTACAGTATGTACATCCTAGTCAGGTTCCTACGTTCTCTTCACAATAACTAGTATGGCTGCGATAAACTCTAGGTTCCATAACCAAAGTAGACGTTTTACCTTTCTCACTGTCCTCATCAATATATGTCATCAGATGATACCGTAAATTTAGCCCGTAAAAATTCATCTTGATATAAAAATCCACTCAACAACGATACCAAGAATATCAGCAAGGATCAAACTCAATATCAACAAGCGAGAACAGACGAAAACAAGGGGAAAGAAATTAAATTGGAATTCATGATGAGATTCTCAAGGGTCGTCCCAGGAATCTCTCAATAATTGTGATTGAGCATCCTGCTCTGCCCCGCTGCTCCTCTGGCGACCTCGAATTCCGGCTCTCCTGGTGGTCGAAATAATACTCTGCCTCTATAACAATCTATAGTAGCATGATGCCTACAAAACCAGTCTATTTCGAGTACAATATCGTACCCCGAAAGTGGCACAATGAGTAAGCTCACGCTCAACTCTCGGCCTCCTACTGACACCCTTTGGTCATTGCAGTGATCACGGACTAGGATAATACCTCCACTAGTCGTGATCTTGCAAGTCCTAGATAATGGTTCTGTCTCTAAATGATGTCGAAGTGCAAGATACAGACACAAGACTATGGGAAGCGCAAGAGTCGAATAAGGTAAATGCGGGAATACAATCGAGAAGAACTGAACCAATGATCAAGTCTCCTGCTGGTTTGACCTCCTCGACTGCTATGGCGTATGCTCGCCCCTGGGGTGCACCTCTTTGCTGCCGGTGCAGAGCAAACATCTGCTGCTACGGTGGAAGTGGAGGTCCTCTCTGTTGTTGGCCTCCTGGTATGGCAGGTACCCTGTCTGGTCCTCTCTGGATGGCTGCTCCACCCTGACCTGGGCGAGTCTGTATGGTAGGGCAATCCCTCAGCTGATGTGTCGTCGATCCGCAGGACAGACATGTGCCCAACCTCTTCCTGCAGATGTCTCTGGTATGTCCCATCTTCCTGCAATACACATACTGGATAGTGGGCCGAGTCTGTCTCTGTGGCTGTTGCTGCTAGATGTGTCCTCGAACTGGTGTCTGGTGCTACTGATAATAAGCCATCTGTGGTCCCACATGTGGCTTAACTGGACTTCTTTGATTTGGATCTGCACACTGGTCGGGAAGATAAGGAGCTCGAAGACAACCCCTCACTTGATGTCCCGCAGTACCACAGTACAAACAAAGTCCTCGCCTCATCCTACAGCTCTTCCAATGGTGACCTGGCTTCTTACAGAAGTGACAAGCCTGCTGGATCTGCCTCGGAGGCTGCTGCTGATCCTGCGATCTGGTCCTCGACGGCATCCTGAGGACAGCGCGAAAAGAATCGATTAAGGTAATAGATACGATATCATCAAGGAAGGACAATAATTTCTAAAGAAAAAATCATTAAGAGTAGTATTATAAGAATCAGAATTTCCTAATTGTGATTGAGCATATCCTCGTCCTAATTCTTATTTCCTAAAACAGGCTCGTAGTAATACTCTAAGCGAGCACCACTACGATATTGTTCTAATGCAAATCTAGGACTCGACCTGCATGGGCCACCACTAAAAACGTGTCACGATCCGCACCCAAAAATTTGGCATGAGTCGTGGGTACGTCCAGCCTACACCACAGCATCGGCGGTAGAACGCTGTCTAGGTCTCAACATAACATATATATCCTGTCAATAGTCTCAACTCCGCACGGAGGACAATGATAATAATCCACAGTTCTATAAATATACTCAATCACAAGCTATAAGAATAATGGCACGAAGAGAATGAAAAAAATTCTATAATAAACCAACCACAATAAGTCCAACTCAATCCTGGGTCTAGATGACCTCACAAAGTCACAAAATAATAAATACAACTCAGTCTCAGTCTGAAACAATAAATACAGCAAAAGTAATCTAAGTATTGGCAGGTAAGATCTCCTCTAGGATAGGTAACTCCTCTGGGATTTCCGGAGTGAAATCTCCCTCTAATCCTGGGCCGTAATGAGTGGGGCACAAGTTCTCCAGGTCCTCTGAAAAATGTTATCCAGTCAGGATTGGAGCGAAGCACAAGCACTAACAGCAGTTTCATTAAATTGACAAAAACTATAAACAGTGTAAGAATACAAGATGAGAAGAAATACAGGAAATATAAAGTACTGGAGAAATGAAATAGGCAATAGAGCATCTAGCAATGAACAATAAACAGTGAATGCTAGAACAAGTGAATCTGAAATAAAGAATAGATATCTAGCTAAGTGTTTGAATTATCAGTATATTATGTGATCGGCTTGGGACTAGATCAGGCTGGTTATATATGATTAACTATGATTCATGTAGGTCAGGCTAACCATATGGTTAACTATGATGCATGTAGTGGTTAGGCTAATCATATATAACAGCTATAAAGCATATAAATGGTCAGGCCGCACCCGACGTGAGAAGTGGGGTGAGCTATGATGCATGTAAATGTTTGGATATGATCACATAATCTATAAATAGTTCCCCATCCCCCAGCTAGCACGATGGATTCCAATCACGACTCCTCATGACAGGGATCTAGGGTGCTAACTCGTGTATCCATAGTGTCAGAATCAAGTATGTAATACAACTAGATTATAGAAGTAATCAACAAAATAAAAACTGTCAGAGAATGTACTCGCCTGTGGTCCTAAGCAAGGTGTGAGGATCGATGTCCAAAGTGGGATCACAACGACCTATTTTTGGAATATAAAAGTCAGATACTGAATTAAAGGAATTAACATGTTTAACTAGTTAAGAATGAGGCTTCTAGGTCATGGCTCAGGCTATGCTAGGTTAATCCCAAGGGTACAAGTATACTAGGGTTTAATAAAAATAGGTTTCATATATCAAAATAATATATATAATTATCTATCTTGTATGTTTACCTATCTGGACTGATGCACCATCTTGCAGTGCTATCCCTCTAATCCTAACTGTACAATAATACTAGGACTACAACACACCACTCCATATCAACTAACAAGCCCTTAACTCCTTGCCTGCATACAGCATCCTTATGTTGTTGTTGCTGCCTATGAATGCAGCATCTACTACTGCTTATTCATGCAAATCCCCACACACAGGCATCAGGAATTTACTGATGCTCAAACTCAGGAAACTCACTCACACAGGCTCTCTTTTGCTTACTGAATTTTCACACTCCTCAGTGATACACTCACAGTTCACACAAATTCTTCTTCCTAAGACACTGACACAGGTTCACAGTATCTCACTGGATTACACACACACACAGGTTCACTTAGATACTCACTGTACAGAATTTACACTCACACACACTGGGGTTCTAGGCTCATAATGATACATTAGGTTCTCTTATACACATACACACTTAGATCTCAACTCCCAATTCACTGCACACACAAATTCCTAACTGACACACAAGCTAGACACTAGCTACTGATATACTAGAAACCGCACAGCACACACAAGTTCCTCACTGTATTCTGATATTCTCTCCTGTACAACAACACATAGGGAAATACTAGTTATTAATATACTAGTTACACACAGCTAACATACTGCACTAATACCTCACTGAGAACACACAGGTATTGAGATCTAAGGCACACCCACACCTTACTCTAGGTTCCAGGTTCACTCACCCTACTGAACTAAGACACACACTGTGATCTTTGCTAGGCTCACACACTCTACACAACACTATCACACAGGTAGCTAATACCCTAAAATTCACACAGGTAGACACTTCTAACTGCTACACATATCTAACTCACTGTTAACTCACACAGGTAGACATATAGCCCCATACACAAGTATTCACACAACTGACACAGGTATCACTAACTGAGGCACAAGTTTGGGTTCACTGCTCTCTCTCTCCCTTCTCTCAGAATTTTTCACTCACTCATACTACCCCAATCCACAGCACACACACACAGCACACATGTGCATTCCCTGATCTGGGTACACAGGCACTGGTGCATAGAATCCTAACACTGATACTAAACCCAATGCCAACCATACACAAGCCCACAGTATCAATACTGCACAGAAATCTCCCCAAACCCGACTCTACACAACTTTATCTCACATGTATTGATACTCTGCAATTCACACAGGTACTGGTTTCATGAGTCACTGAATCATACTGAATTCCAGATCCTGCACACACACACACAGCCACATATTTAACACATAGGTATATTACAGGTCTCATACACTGATGCACTGAACTATCCCCAAAAACCCGACTGCACAGTTTTCCCAACTGTACACAACCTGCCTAGATATTCTGAGACACGGGTAGACACAGCTAACACAGTATTTCTCCCCTAATGCACAGGAAAACTAACAATTTGCTAAAACGTAGGCAATTCATTATGTATCTAGGTCTATAAATCAAAACATGTATAAATTCGAATACCTTAGATGGATAAATTCTACATGAACATTTCATCGAGCACTTAGTGTGCTAAAATTGAACCAATACACAAAACTCCTGAAAACCCAAATGAAACCCCTAAAATGAGATCTGAATCTTTACATTGGAGGATGAATCAGTCTACATACAAACCCTTAGGGTTAGGGTTCACGAAAATTAGGGAAAACCAATGTTGGGGACACTTAAACCCTAATTTCTCCTAGGGCTTTAAGTAGGATCCCTAGAAATCGAGATCTACACAAAAGGGGGTTTCCTAATGGGCAATAATCCACAGAAAACAGAATATAATTGAATAAAAATAGGGTTTTACCTAGGGAGATGGCTTCTTCAATGGAGGTTCTTCTTCTCCAAGGCTTCTTGACCCAAGCTCCTTGTTTCCCTTGCTTTGGAGGAGGAAGATGGAATCCCTAGGGTTAGATTCCAAAATCTGGAGGTGGGGAAATGGTTTTCTTGATGGAGGCTAGAGTTTCTTCTTTCTACATGAAGAATGGTTTTGAGGGAGGCTCCATTTTATATCAGACTAGGTTTTAGGGTTT
Organism: Iris macrosiphon; assembly: GCA_036927795.1. Taxonomy (NCBI): domain Eukaryota; kingdom Viridiplantae; phylum Streptophyta; class Magnoliopsida; order Asparagales; family Iridaceae; genus Iris; species Iris macrosiphon. The sequence goes on from JAYESA010000003.1 coordinate 36,725,239, forward strand.
CTCTACTGCAAGGGTTAGGCTAATACTTTATGTTAAGTCATGGAGAATTAGTTAACTAGGGTTTAGTCTCCTCTAGGGTTTTATCCTAAACTCAAATTAGAATCTTAGGGTTTCACTAAAGCTAGGTCATGAATTTGGGTTTCACTCTAGGGTTAGTCCTAATGGAAGATTCTAGGGTTTGACCTAAACCAACACAAATTAACAACATATAAATAGTTTATAAAACTCAGCAGATTAATTAAATACATAATTATTCCAAATAGTGAAATTACACAAATGCCCTTATCTGAAAATATGGTAGTGACAGTATGTGATTATCTCCCTTGGACTTCCACTTTGCATTCGTTCAATCTTCGTCGATATCGCTATCCTTGTTTCTTGTCCCCTATTGTTCGGGGAGACGAATGCTTGTGACTGATGACTTCCCTCCAGAAGAAGATCGAACTCCAGACGACAGGAGACATAATTCGTATACCTTTCTCAGAGAAGATTGTTACCTTATCAGGATAGATTGATGGGTTCTTTGGATTCTAGAACTAGGGTGGAAGGTTGGCAAGAGAGTTGGACCCAGTAGTACCCTACCCGTGCTTGAGGTAGCAGTAATCTTGGAAGTACTAAGAGCTGGAAGGATTGTTGATCATGACCTAGAATAATTTAGGAAAATGCATAGCCTGATGATGGAAACTAGTGGTTGTATATGATAGCAATACCAGGAATGACATTATGGACTAGAGGAGATAAAATTAAAAGCTCTCACTTGGAAGATGATGATCAAATACCAGAAATTTTAGTTTATGCTTGGGTGACATCATTATTATAATTTTAATTGTGACTTGGAGAGATGAATAACGAAAAGAAGAAATTCGAGGAATAAAATTTTAAGGAAAACCTTGAGGAGAAGAGAAATTTTATATTAGGTAAGGAAACATTTTCTTTTGGGGATTGATGTTGAAAATAGAACAAGAGAATTTATTATGAGGTTTAGTCTACACTACGACCTTATCCTAGAGATGGATTGGTTGAGCCAATACCATACAACGCTTGATTGCCTTCGTGGTTGTGTCACCTTTAGACCACCGAATTATCCTGAGTTTGAGTTTTTGAGAGCCTGGAAGAATGGTGCCCACCTACCTTTGAGGCACACATTTCAGAAGGGGAACCAGTATACCCCGTATTATACCAGAGTTTGAGGATGTGGTTCTAGAGAACCTTTCCGGCCTGCCACCTGACAGAGAGGTAGAATTTGCTATAGAGTTGACTCCAAGAGCGGAGACAATTATTTTCTCGTCTTCAGACTAGCACCAAAGAGCTGGTTGAGTTGAAGGTCCATAGTAGAGGATCATTTAGACAAGAGTTTTAGTCGGGCGAGTGTTTCTCCAAGGGGAATACCCATCTTAATTGTGCCGAAGAAAGATGGGACAGTACATTTGAATCAGCTAAGTGCACATGTATTCTCGAGGATCGATCTCAGATCAGGCTATCATCAGATCAAGGTACGGAGAGAGGACATTCCGAAACCGGCTTTTCGGACGAAGTATGGGCTCTAAGAGTTTTTAGTCAAGACCGTTTGGTTTGACCAAACGCGCCAGCAGTATTTAAGAGCTTGAGGAGCAATGTTTTCCACCAGTACTTAAATAAGTTCATAGTGGTGTTCAACGACATCTTGGTATATTCCAAGAGCCAGGATGAGCACGAGAGACATCTCAGGATCATGTTGGAAACGCTGAGGCAGGAGAGACTGTATGCCAAGATCAGTAAATATAAGGTATGTTTGGATGGAATAGATAGCCTACGCATCGAGACACCTGAGAGTTCATGAGGAGAACTATCCGACGCACGATCTAGAGCTAGCTGCAGTAATATTTGAACTAAAGCTATGGCGATACTACCTTTATGAAGAGCATGTTGAGATTTATAAGGATCTCAACATGAGACAGAGGCACTGGCTACAGTTGAGGACAGATTATGAAATCAATTTGTAGTACTACCCTGACAAGGAAAATGGAGTAGCAGACGCCTTAAGCAGGAAGATTCATCCGAGGGGTACGAAGATGTATCGAGAGTTGAGGCAACATTTCTGGTATCATGGGATAAAGAGAGAGAGATTGCAAGATTCGTGGCAAGATGTTTGGTATGCCAGCAAGTCAAGGCTGAATAACAGAGAACTGCAGGACTATTGCAGCCGCTTCCCATCCCCGAGTGGAAGTGGGAACACATTACCATGGACTTCATTACGGGATTCCCCCGGAGCCCTAGCAGAAAGGATACAGTTTGGGTTGTCGTAGACAGACTCACCAATGTTTGTTCATTTCTTGCCCATCAGAGTTGGGCAGTCCACGGAGATATTAGCTGACATGTGTATGAGGCAGATAGTACGATTACATTGAGTGCCTATCAGCATAGTATCGGATCGTGATTCCAGATTCACGTCGTATTTTTGGCAAAGTATGCAGGAGAGCCTAGGAAATTGTCGCAAGTTCAGCACTGCATATCATCCACAGACTGATGATCAATCAGAGCGCACAATACAGATATTAGAGGATATATTGAGAGCGTGCATGATTGATTTTGGAGGATCTTGGGAGGACCACCTATACTTGGTGGAATTCTCCTACAATAACAGCTACCAGGCTAGCATACAGATGGCACCTTATGAGGTACTGTACGACGAGAAATGTAGGTCGCCAGTTTATTGGAGTTACATGGGAGAGCGTCAGATACTTGGTCCAGAGTTGGTGACACAGACAGTGGAGAAGGTCAAGCAGATTCAGATCCACCTGCGCAGCACAGGACAGACAAAAATACTGGGCAGATGCGCACCACAGACCATTGGAATTCAAGGAGGGTGACCATGTGTTTTTGAGGATATCGCCCACTCGTGGTACCATCAGATTCGGAGGCAGAGGCAAGCTGAGTTCGAGGTACATCAGACCTTTTGACATCTTGGAACGAGTTGGCGAAGTGGCTTACCGTCTTGCATTACCTCCATCATTAGAGGGAGTACATGACGTATTTCACGTATCGCAGCTGAGGAGATATGTCGCAGACCCTAGCCACGTGCTTGATCATTCAAAGATTACAATCGGGCCCAGTCTGTCTTACGTAGAGCAGCCAGTTGAGATCCTCGATCGCAGCGAGAAAACTTTGAGAGGGCAGACGATTCGACTGGTTAGAGTGGCATGGAAGCACCATTCACCAGGCGAGTCTACTTGGGAGCGCGAGGATTCTATTCGGCAGTAATTTCCGTACTTATTTGAGGAGCAAGGTACGAATTTACGTACGGTATTTGATTACTAGTTATTTTAAAATTCTTTTAGATATTATCGTACTTTACTTTTAATTTCGGGGACAAAATTTTTCTAAGTTGGGAAGAATGTAAACCCCCTCGATTTATTCTGTAGATAGTCAGGGTTATATTTAGAAAATTTTAGTTTTAGCAGCAGATGTTGAGGTTTAGAGTAGAGTTGAGTATGTCTGTTATATTAATTCATTTAATTAAACACTTGGCGCGCCCTATCTTTGCTAAATTATTCGGAGCCCAATATCAGCCCAAAAATTCCATCGGACTATTGTACTTCTGACTTGACTGGCCAAATTAGGCACTGGACTTTTCCGTCACTTAAAATCAGTCTTCGTTTCGCTCTAAATTAATTGCACAATTATCCGAAAATCATAACCCATATTTAATTCCGTATCGGACACCTGTGTCGTTACCCTCAATTTTGAGATACCAACTTAACCCGTTGAGCCGGACCAACTAAAGGGTCCAAGACTGACTCCAAGCCCCCACCATTTTTGACCTCTGTGTCATTTCCGAATTTTGATCCCAAGTGCCCCCATTTAATTTAAAAGCGCGGGACACTTTAATTATATTTAAATCGGGGATACCAATTTTGCCTAATCCTATTTTAATCCTTAATTAATTCCGTTGGACATAAAATTAAACCCGTGCCAAACCCCCAACACTCCCTCGCCATGCAAACCATCACCCGCAATTTTCTCCATAATTTTAGCGTCATTTTATGTGTTCGTACAATTTCCCGAATTTAAGGGGCTAAGTTGTAATTTAGTGATTTTAGGTGCCCTCACCCTATTGGCAAAAACCAAATGGAGAGGTCACAAAATTGGGTCCAATTTACACTCATCCATTCACTACTCTTCATGAAGAAATTATTTTTCTTTATAACAAATCCTATCCCTCCATTTTGAATAAGAGCATCTCCACCCTCCATCCATTCACCACTCCCTATAAAATATCACATCACCCCACCCTCACAACTCATCAACCGGCCCTAATCCCTACATTTGGGAAACCGTACCCCCTCTCTCTCTCCTCACTCCTTCATATTTCTCCACGCAATAAACCACCTCCCTCCATCATTCTCCTTCTTCTTCTTCCTTTATTTCTTTTCCCTCCTTTTCACTGTGGGTGACCCTACTCCGGCCCCACTCCGGCACTTCAACCCCGTCCGGCCAGCCGACCTCCTCCCCGTGGTACTCCAGCTTCAGCCCGTCCGGCCAGCCGACCCCACCGAGGCACTCCAGCTTCACCCCGCTCCGGCCAGACTCCCTTCCCCACCGACTGTGCAGTCCCCCGACCGAGCTGCTGTGGCCAACTACGCCGCAGCCGGCTGTGCATTCACCCGACGCCGATCGACTGATGACAAAGCTCGAGCTGCCCCAGCGCCGCTCAGCTCTGATACCACCCCGTTTGGCCGACTGAGTCCCCCGCGGCGGCTCCGGCGATTCCAGTCCGGCCTACAGCCGCTCCCATCCGACCGATTTCACCACCACTGACAACACCCCAGCACCTCAATTCCGGCCTAACTGCACCCGACTCTACCGTGCGGCCACACTCCACCTCCGGCCAGTCATCCCCGTTTACCACCGCACTGCAGTAGCTCCCTCCGGCCACTGGTTGTTCCCACCACCACCATCGTCTTCATCAACGCCATCTCCGTCGAGTCGAATACCTCCCCTTGACTGCCATTCTCCGGCCACTTGCTGAATCCCCAGTCGGTCAGCCCATTCTCCGACGAACCGAGTGCTTCCAGTCGACCCGGTGCCCCGACGTTCGACCACCACAGCACCCCTCCGGCCAGCTACACCTCGTCCAAGGTGAAAGACTTCCCCCCCTCTCTCAGACTTTGTATATATTGATTTATGTATTATTAGTTTAGGGTAAATGTTTAAGTGTTGTTGATTATTTGCTTTTATATAAATTGGTTAATATTGAGGGTTTTGCGTATTGCAATAGTATGGTCTACATGTGAAGTTTAAAGAAGTTAGGGTTGAGAAAATGGATCTGAGTTTAGGTTTTGAGTATGAAATAAATTTATGTTAGTGTATCAAATGCATATGGAATTTTTTGGTTTAATAACAAAGTCGTAATATACATTGATGGTGAAACGTTAAGTTAAATACTTATGGTTTAAAAATAAATTGATTGAGGACATAGAGTATATACGCGTGATGCTTGGAAATATGCTATATTCAGAGGTTGGATTTTAAAGTACCATACGAGATGTTTAGGGTGATATCCTATTTAATATACGCGTAATAATTATCGTAAATTGAGCTGATATTATTATGATATTAAAATGTGGATGGACATTGGACGCAGGCGATTGATTGTGAAATAAGTATAATATCAAACCATGAGACAGTGATTGAGGACTGAGAAATATTGATTATTTATTTAGTGAGATACATCAATATACATGTTAACGTCTGTGAACCCTGAGGTGAAGCGGAGGATTTGATCAATGGTAGATTAACTGAATATCGTGGTGAATATAGTATACTGAGGAATAATAGTGAAATGGATCGAGGAGTAGTTTTAAGACGAGTGATAGCTAAAGGTATATGATTGAGGATTGTTCTGATGGTATTAAACGGGTGATTGATTGAATTTGAAACGTGCCATTAGTCAACCTTGGTTAACCCCCTAGCGTCGTGTCCCTTTGAGTTTTAGCTGAGTCTGAGTATATGTTTAGACGTGTGTCATATCCCTGTTTGTCGTGTGATAGTTTCTTGATTGAGTTTCTATCTCATCTCTAGGTACTATGGGACCTGCAGACTTGGACGTTGTACCGGATCCCCGTCATCAGCAGCCGGACGCAAGCAAGTGTACCTTACCACCCTGTATTTCAGTTACAGATATTTATTATTTTGTTATGTACATTATGCACGTATTATTGCTGACGTTCGGTACTTCGCGTCCGATTCACAATCGGGTGAAGACGTACGTCGTAACATCTTAGAAAGATTGTTGGATGATTCATAATATCTCGATATGCGTACCTGAGTTTATCGATACCCCAGGACACACTCATACACTGTGATCGTGCCAGATTCCTGTAGCCTGATACTGACATCATGACCAGAGACTGGGACGACCTTAGGGTCACGTCTGTTGAGTTATTTCCGTGTGTCGAGACTGTTAGATAGAGGTTCAGGTTCAGCGTACCATCGTTGACCGCTTGGGAAGGGGACGACAGTTACTAGACGTTTGGGCTCCTCTGCACGCGCTTATATATGTATATGTAGTGATCCTGTATTTTGGAGTAGTTGTATCACCCATGTGTCTCTGTGCTCGGAGCTACGGTATCCCCGTCTGTCTCTGTGTTCGGAGCTACGGTTTTATTTTAGAAAGCCCACGCGTCGAACGTTGTCTTTAAACTGTGTCGTACTTGTTTGGTTATGATAGAGTACCCTGTTGTTGTACTTGTACTTTCTGTTTACTTGGCATGTTGTATTTCTGTACCTTGTTACATCCCTCTGAGGACCTGGTTTCCTGCCAGTTTTGCAGCATAGATGATTACAGAGCATTTGGAGTTACTGTTGGAGTTGCAGGTCTTGCGGACATGGTACCAGGTACTCACATTATATCTACCGGCATTATGGTTATTTTATATTATTTATTTTATCTGCTGTTGTAGCCTAGTTTTTATAGACTCATACTTCTTCTCGAGTCTATTCGAGTTAGTGTGTTATTGGACGGCCGACTCCAGCACATATTGCTCTTTCTTGTATACTGTTGTACATTGTGGATTGAGACATAGAGGTTTACATTTATGGAATATCTAGATAGTGCCCTTTATATTACAGCTTATACATATTAGAGTCAGACATGAGTCTGGTCGAATGCGTAGCTGGCGTGTCACATATTCCTGGTCCTACGTATTTTGGGACTGGGGCGTGACATCTAGTATGAGAGGGTTGGTCCACCTATAAAACAAGTTTTAGATGTAACCCTTGGTACCTATTTCTTTGAGGGTCCTGCTGTGTTAGTCTTTCATACCCAAGCATAAACATTCATATCTACTAAATTTCTAGTTACACAGAATCTAGATATATGTCCTTTCTTACTACAGTAGTGACATATAGCTGTGTGGTTGGTGCTTGGTGCAACATAATAGATATGATTGTGTGAAGCAATTCTTTGTGGTCTATGTGCATAGAATACATGATTGTGTGAGATATTTCTTTGTGGTCTTTGTGGATATCTATAATAGCATGCATGATTATGTTTGGTTCTACGTGCATGATGTGTTCTGAATCTATTATTGCATGAACTGTTATGCATGTAGGCAAGAGCATAGCTGTGAGTATTTATTTGCCTTGCTACGTGTCTCATGTTAGGTTAGGTAAGGGTTTGTTCGACCTGTTTACCCAATCTAATCTCTAATCTTTTAGAGGTAGCATATACTTTATCATATTTAGTAGTGAGAGCACCTATTCTACGTGCAGCAATGGAATACTTCTTTTTTCAAATTTGAGTTATTTCTTAAGTTTAACATTCTCCTGAGAGCTCTTTTCAAGACTGGCAAGTGCCTCGTGGAGGTTAAGTTTAATTATAGAATTCTCGTCTGAACCGTTAGAGGTATCATTTACTTCACTTAGTAGAGATGTCAGCCTTTCTATTTTAGTCTGACATTCTTGCAAATATTTTTTAGCATGCTTATACTTATTTCTAAGTTTCCTAAAATTATCAAGCAGATCACTAAAATCATTACCTAGCTCATCAAATGTAAAATTATCATAAGAGTTTTTATTCGTTACCTGATCAGCTAATGCCATGAAGCATAGGTTTGCTGCTTCTTGAGTATTCTCTTCTTCGGATTCACTAACTTTGCTTTCATGCCAGATAATATTGTTTGTAAATTTTTGTGATGATGTTCTTCTGGATGAGTGATTCTGGTAATTTTCTTTTCTTAGGGTTGGACGATCTTTCTTTATATGGCCTGTCTTTTTACTGTTGTAGCATATAGGATCTTCATCAATGTTGTCAGTAAGCTCCTTCTTCTTTGATATCTCAAGCTTTAGAAATTTCCTGAAGTTCCTAGTGATCAGGGCAACTTCCTCCTCTTGAGACTCATTGTCGTCGGAGTTATAGTTGGCGACCTTTTTGTGATATGCCTTAAGAGAAAATATCTTCTTCTTAGGAGTGGTTTGTTCAAATTCCTTGTGATCCAACTCGTGAGTCATTAACTTGCCTATGAGCGTTTTAAGGGTAATCGTGGTGAGATCATTCCCTTCTATGATTGCAGTAGCCTTGGGATTCCAATTCTTGGTGAGTCCCCTGAGTACTTTACCAATATGCTCGTGATTACTGTACTCCTTGCCAAGAGATGATAGAGGATTGACGATATCGAGCAATATCATAAATATTTGAGTGATCGTCTCATTCATCTTCATCTTGAATACTTCATACTCTTGTGTTGGACGACTTATTTTTGATTCCTTCACTTGAAAGGTTCCTTCATGATTGACCTCAAGAATTTTTCATACTTCGTACGAATTTCTGCAAGTGGAGACCCTGTTAAATTCAGTTCTATCTACAGCACAGAATAGAGCGTTAATTGCTTTAGCATCAAGACTAGCTTATTTATTTTTTGTCTGTATACTTATCATTAGGTTTCTCTACAAGGATGCCATCTAGGACTATTCTAGGTGGCTTCTTGTATCCTTCTACTACTATAGTCCAAAGGTCAAAATCAAGTGACTTCAAGTAGAAACTCATATGTTTCTTCCAGTATGTGTAGTTAGTACCATCAAATAGGGATGGCCTATTTGTGTACTGGCCTTCACCATTATTGGTGTTGTTAGATCTAACACTTGACATAAGTCTCTTAGGATGTTAAGCCAAATATCAAGAGAACTTGTTCTGATACCAATTGAAGGACCGTAAAGCAACTCTAGAGGGGGATAAATAGAGTGCAGCTAAATAATCTACCAAATTAAAAATTATCAGAATGAAGGCAGTTGTTAACTAATATTGTATATAAAGAAAGTGAAGTAAAGCAGTGAAGTATAGAGAGATAAAGAAAATACAAACACCAAGATATATACTGGTTTCCCTCTGAGAGGACTACTCTAGTCCCGATAACTCCAGCTCAGAGTTTTATCCACTATAATCACAAATATTAAATCACAAGCTTTGATTCGAAGACTTGCCACTTTTTTATACCATGAGATTTGATCCAAAGTCTTGCAACTTCACAGCTAGAGAGAGAAAAACTGATGGAGCCAATCTTTTTATAACTCTGTCGACTTCTAGACCGATATCGCACTTGGTACTAGGAAGGCTAAGGAGTTGCTATTGGAGATGGAAAAGTTAAGGCTCAGATGTTTGTTCACAATAGAATATAAGGATTAAGAGAAGATGAGTGAGTAAAAATGTGGAATCTAATCCTATTTATAGTGTATTGGCAAACAGAATTCGGCCAGAATTCGGAAGGAGTTTAATTCAAATTTTCGAACGTTAGGCCAGGAAATCAGGGATATCACAACTGTACTAATTTTATACCAAAGTGGTAACCGAGTTTGGTCCGAGTTCGGCATGAATTCGGCCCGAGTTTGGTTGCTAAGTGTGGTAGACTTTGTGAATGATTGTGGCCTAATTTGGTGGATAGATTCGATGGTTTATTTGAGTGGACTAGGTATCTGGGTATAGGTACTTTGATTTGCCTGTGCGATACAACTTACATTGATCCTAGACTCAATAAATAAAAGATTACATTTGAAAGACACAGTACAGATGGCATGTAACAGCAGTGTTGAGCCTTCAGATCGTGACATATCAATGCATGGTTTAGTTAACTATCAAAATCAAGTTGACTGAGACCGGATGGGCCAACACCCTAGAGAGCCAGGGGAGCATGACGGTGGAAGAGTACACCGTAGATTTCTACAGATTAGGCTAATTTGTAGAGGGACAGAATCCCCTAGGGAAGCCTAGGAAGTTCTGAAATGGTTTGATCAGGGAGGTCAAATCTTTCACTACAGGATATCATACAACGACATTCAAGGAGATCCTGATAGATGCACAGAGGACAGAGGATGACTTGGAGCTCAAATCCAATAGGATGAGAGACACATCTGATGGAGCTAGCAATAGTGCGGGTCCAGCAAAGCGATCCCATTTCCAGCAGTAGAGGACCTTCCAACCGCAGAGATAATAGTTTTATGCACCATTCCGAACACCAGTGCAGCATACTTACCAGGCCACGAGACTGGCACAGCAGGCCCCGTAGTGTACACACTGTGGAAAGATTGGACATACACGGGGGGTTTAGAGGAAGAGACTTGGATTGTGCCTCTACTGTGGAGAGACAGGGCACCATTTGAGGTAGTGTCTAGTAGCTCCAGTTCGAGCGGGCCAGGGAGAAGCACCGGCACAGAGAGCACCAACGAGGCCACCTACGGGACAACATATGGGACCTTCTTTACCGACTCAGCAGCAACGTTTTGTCTAGTAGCAGAGAGGTGCACCACGAGGGCGAGCTTTTGCTATAAAAGTTGAGGTGGAGGAGCCAGTCAGAGATGTGATATCAGGTTCAGTTCTTTTTTATTCTATTCCAACTTATGCTTTATTTGATTCCGATGCTTCCCATTCTTTTCTTTCGGTATCTTTTGCTCTTAAGCATCATTTAGAGTCTGAACCTTTGGCTAGGACTTGTATGAGTAGCATTACGAGTAAGCACACACTCAACTATCAGCCTTCCAGTGCAACTCTTCGATCCTTGCAAATATTACTGACCAGGATAATGCAAGTAACTACACCCAAAAATATTACTAGCCACTAAACATTACCAAAAATCATTCAAAGACATTTATTACTAAAACTAATAATTATAGAATTTTATTAGAAAATAGGTTTTTTATTTATATGGTCGTCTCCTATAAATTCTATGAGTCCAAAACCAAGTAGAAACCAAAACTTGGTCATAACGGGTTACCTACTAGTCACCAAAAATTAATTTTTTGATAAATAAATAAATCTGGAATAAATACTCATAAATCATAATTAAAATATAATAATATAATTTAAATGCAAAAAATATAAGTTTTTCGTTGGGGTTTAAGTTTAAAACAATCGTGATCATGTTTTATCAAAACTAGGTCAACTTGCTACATATATACCTAGAATTCTAATTTTTATAAATAGAAATAAAATTTAAATAAATATGAAAAATTAGTAATAAATATAATAAATATAATTTTTTATCCATACAAAAATAATTAGGGTTTTACTATCTACAAGTTGATCCTATTAGGGTTGGCAACCAAACTTTGCTAGTATGAATGCCAAGGGGTGGTACATGGATGTTGTATCAATATAATCATTAAATTATATAATTTTGATATAATTTTAGAATATATAATTTTTGGAAAAAATACTTCATGAAGAAAATTTTAGAATTTTCTATCTATGATCAAGTCCTAACAAGGTCCAAGGATCTCCAACATGAAAATATCAAAACTAGATCAAAACTACTAATAAATATGCTCAAAACTCTAATTTAATACCAATTAATAAATTTGAAATTATTTATAAAAAACTGAATATATTCCATATTATTAACATCTATATGATTATATTAACAAGAATTAAAGAGGGTTTTGAAGGAGGTTTCATGCATGCATAAAAGTTTTGGGTTGAACCTCAAAATTAGGGTTGCATGGGTTCTTCAATGATAAATTAAAGAAGTTTACAAAATATCTCACATATTTATACAAATATATATAAACATACAACAAGAAGATATTAAGGAGAGAAGGATTAAAGAACTTACTAGAAGAAGAAGGAGAGAATTGTTAGGGTTCTTGGATAGAAGAGTTAGTGTGACCACGTGAGGAGGGGGTCGGCATGGTGATGGTGGTGGCGGCTTGGAGGAAGGAGGTAAAGAAGAAACTTGGGTTTTGTAGAGGAGAATTTAAGTTATGGTTTTTAGAATATATATATATATATATATATATATATATATATATATATATATATATATATATATATATATATATATATATAGAGAGAGAGAGAGAGAGAGTGGGGGGGAGAGATTCGACCAAGGGTGGGGGATTCGGCCAAGGGGGGGCCGTTTGTTTTGGGTAGGATTAGGATTGGGATGGGTAGTTAGTTTGTTACGATGTTTCCTAATTAGGTTGTTAGTTATTAAAAGTCAACAACTAACCAAATAATTAATTTATGACAAAGATTTGATTTGATTACATGGGATTAAAATAGTAATAAATAAATAAATAAATCCTACAAAAGAGAAAAGTGGCCTAATTTGGCATGGAAAAATTATGGGATGCTTATTGAAGAAGGTTTGGATGGGAAAAAATAATAAATAGATTATTTATATAAACATATCTAATATTAAATATAATAAACTATGGTTGTTACACTAGTTCTATACTAATGTTGAATAGTCAAATTCTGAGTCACGAAAAGATCCTACAAGTTGTGTCTCCCGTGTAGGCTACTTTCTGCGAAGGGCGATGTAGATTTTTGGAGCATCCTATATCATTAATGTCCAAACTACGGTGAAGTATCCTAATAAAATAATTAGATTTTAATTAATTTAAAAATAACCTAAAATAAATATAATAAATATAAAATACATACAAAATATCTATTTTGGGTGAGGGGTTTTACAAGTCCAGGTAGGGATTTCAGCAGCAGCTTTTGGGGGTGCTCCATCACCAATTTCGAGGACTATTCTAGCAGCCACGGAGGACCTTCCACCACCACTACCCATGCCAGCAGATGGAACACAGATGTTTGCCATGTTCCAGGAGATGATGGCAGCACAGTAGAGGCAGACATACGTCAGGTCATCGAGAGTGCTCACCAGTTGGCACTAGCTACCATGGATAAGGTAGTGCTTGTTCAGCCAATGACCATACCGCTTAATCCTACCCTACACCAGCCTAGGTCGGGTACCATCATTGACTTCAAGAGGATGGGGTCCAAGGACATCAGGGGCAACGAAGGGATCTTGTAAGCCGACGATTGGATCGAGGACGTAGAGAGGGCCCTGCGGCTAGCACAGATTCCAGTGGGTCTACAGGTGGAGGCAGTGGGCAGCAGATGTTCGACATTGCTTTGACTTGGTTTTGTACAGAGCCGAGGATCGCGACTCCAGGAATGACTTAGAAAGATTTTAAAGAGCTTTTCAAGGAGTTCTTTTCGGACGTGGCTTTGAGTGCCCTAGAGAGCCAATTCCTATATCTTGTCCAGGGAAGCATGACGGTGAAGGAGTACGTCGTGGAGTTCTGCAGATTGGACAGATTTATAGAGGGGCAGAATCATCTAGGAAAGGCAAGGAAGTTTTGAAAGGGTTTGATCAGGGAGATCAAATCTCTCATTAGAGGACACCGTATAGCGACATTCGAGGATATCCTGATGGATGCACAGATGGCTGAGGATGACTTAGAGCTCAAATCCAAGAGGATGAGAGACACATCAAAAGGAGCTAGCAGTAGTACGGGTCCAACCAAACGACCTTACTTCCACTAGCGGAGGACCTTCTAGACACATAGATAGCTATTTCATGCACTATTCCGAGCATCAAAACAGTAGGCATACCACGACCTGAGACAGGCACAGCAGGCCCTACAGTGTAATCACTATGGGAAGGTTGGACATACATGAAAGGTTTGTAGGAAGAGTCTTAGAGTGTGTCTCTATTGCAGAGAGCCAGGCCACCAGTTGAGGGAGTGTCTAGTGGCTCCAGTTTGAGCAGGCCCAGGAGCATTACCGGTACAGAGAGCACCAACGAGGCCACCTGCGGGATAGCAGAGGGGACCTCCTTTATAGACTCAACAACAATGTTTCGTCCAGCACCAACAGCAATAGAGAGGTGCGCCACGAGGGCGAGATTTTGCCACGACATTGGAGAAGTAGGATCCAGTTGGAGATGTAATATCAAGTTCAGTTCTTCTTAATTTTATTCCAGCTTATGCTTTATTTGATTCCGGTACTTCCCATTTTTTGATATATGTATATTTTGCTCTTAAGCATCGATTAGAGTCTGAACTTTTGGATAGGACTTGCAAGATCACGACTGGGGTGGCATTATCCTGGTCGGTGATATTTGCAAGGATCGAAGAGTTACACTGGGAGGCCGGGAGTTGAGCGTGTGCTTACTCGTAATGCCACTTCCGATATACGAAATTGTACTCGGGATGGATTGTCTGAATAGGCACCATGCTAGTAGAGATTATCGGGGAGACCGAGTTTTATTTGTACCATTAAGAGAGCCAGAGTTTGAGATTTCTAGAGGAGCAGTAGAGCAGAGCAAAGATACCATCTGTGGAGCCATGGTGGGAGATAAGGAGTTTCTGGGTTTGCCACCAGACCGAGATATTGAGTTCTCTATATATTTGGTGTCAGGTGCAGAGCCGATATCTTAGAACGTCTATAGAGTCAACAACAGCAAACTCGTAGAGTTAAAAAAGCAGGTGGATGAGTTACAAGACAAATGCTTTATTCGATTCAGTTTATCACCATAGGGTACTCCGGTATTATTTGTACCGAACAAGGATGGGTCAATACGCATATTTATCGACTACAGGGCTCTGAACAAGCTCACTATCAAGAATAAATACCCGCTACTAAGGATGGATAATCTTTTCGATCAGCTGAGCGGAGCAAAGGTATTTTCGAAGATAGACTTGAGGTCAGGTTACCACCAGGTAAAAGTTAAGGAGGATATTCTGAAGATAGCTTTTCGGACTAGGTATGGCTAGTTTGAGTTCATGTCATGACCCGCACCCGGAATTGGGGCACGAGTACGTGGGTACGTCCAGCCTATGCCGCAGCATCGGCGGTAGAATGCTGTCTAGGTCATGATACTATTTAAACAATCTTATACGAGCATCCAACTCTATAAGGAGACACGGATAATCATAATATAATATGAACAACATACTCAATCACATAACTATAGCACGATAAGATATCGAAGAATAAAATAAAATGCAACACAAGTCTAAATAGAAATAATCTAACTCAACAATAAATCCAAGTCTCAACAAAGTATGCCGGAGACAAATCCGGTACCAATAAACTGCTAAAAGAAACTAACTAGATAACTAGTGATTTCGGCTAGACCTCCCTGAATCACAACTGAACTACCAAGTCCAAGTCTGCAGCTACTCTCCATGTGGTCCATAAAATGTCGGACACCGGTCCTCTAAGGCATAGTCTGGAAAAATATTTCCAGCCAGGAAGGAGCAAAGTATATCTCAAATAATAGTTCTATTTAATTGATAAGGACTATAAAACAATAAACAGATGATGCTATATACTGAGAGAAGATAATGAATAAATGCAATGGCAAAATACAGAGACAGGCAATATAAAGAGACAGGCAATATAGGCAATATGATACATTCAATGCATATATGAAATAAAGAGAACAAGGTATAATATCATATACGGGTGATGTAGTATATGATCTAAAATAGAGAACTATAACTATTCTAAGTGTTTGAAATAGTAGCTTCGATATGTGATCGGCTTGGGAACATGTACGAGAGCTATATGGCCTAGCTAATCATACGTGAGGAGTATGATTAACACTAACATTATTCTATACTTGTACAATACGGATTTAATCACATTTTTCACTAACTACTTCCCCGCCCCCAACTAGTACAGTGGATCTAACCATGACACGTCACGATACACGAGCAATATCCAATATATCATGTACAAGATCTAAATATCAATGTCGTATACAATGTTAATACGATAATCAATGTAACATCTCATGACTGCAGATCCAATCTGTATACTAGCCCGTGTAGCACAGTGTCAAGAATCATATGTAACATTTCTAGATACTGGAATTATAGAAATTATCAAATAATTGGAAATTATCAGAGAATGTACTCGCCTTGGGTCCTTAGCTGGTAATACCAATGTCCTGTTCCAGAGTATCGTCTGGATGATCCTACAGTCCTATAGACATATCACAAAATATAATATTTTCATCAGACGTTACACTAACACAATCACAAATACATTAAACTCAGGGGCTATGCTAGGTATTACACTGGTCAATTAGGGTCAAGAGCGCATCTAATTGCGCGGGTGTCGCGTCTGTTATTGCTGTACAAGATAGACAAACAGTAATAGTATGGGTCTTGCCAATACGTGAGTGTACATATGGCAGTCTTCTAATAATTTACAGGGTTACAGGTCAATGTAAATATGGGGTATCCGTAATTACACTCGGGTCGCCTAGTACGTTTATCAATTAGCATATATCATTAATTAAATATATATATGTGTGTGTGTGAATACCAAATAATTATATACAAAAATATGTATAAGTGTATATACACTAAATAGAATTTTATACTATATATATATATACGTTTATATATACTTACCTCATATTTATATATATACAACAACCAATATCTATGTATACGAAAGAATACGTATACTGAATATATATATATATATATATATATATATATATATATATATATATATATATATATATATATATATATATATATATATATACATATACAAGTGAAAATATATATATACTATATTTATATATATATATACCAATTTAATACATATACTATATACACGTATATATGTATATATATATATATATATATATATATATATATATATATATATATATATCAATACATACATACTAACATATTTTATTGAATACGTATATACTAATTTGAAAATATACTATATATATGTATATATGTATACATACGAATCATACATATACTAATACATATACTACATACATACATGCATACACCCATACACCAAATACATACATGCGTACATGTACGCGAGGAGGAGAACCGAACCTGTATGCGTGCACGACGACGACGGGGATGACGACGGTGTCCACGACGACGACGAAGACGAAGGCGACGACGATGACGAAGACGAAGGTGATGATGACGATGACGAGGATGACGAAGACGACGAAGAAGGTGGGGATGCTGGTGGAAGGGGCTAGTGGTAAATGACAGCGGGTCACTGGTCGGCCGGACTGATGATGGCAGAGGGAGATGGTGGTACGGGGGGTGGCTGGCAGTGAACGGGGTGGTAATGTAGGGTGGTGGAGAGTGGTGGTGAAATGGTGGCAGCAGAAGGAGGGAGCTCAGGAAGAGGAGGGGAGAGCAGGGTGGTTCGGCTGAAGGTGGAGCGGGATCGGGGAGAGCTTCAGGCGGGGGAGGCTCGGCTGAGGGGGAGGTCTCGGGGTGGTTCAGGATCGGGTGAGGCAGAGTTAAGGTTTGGCCGTCGGGGAAGGAAGCAGTAGCAGCCGTGGGAAGAAGGAGCTCAGGTTTGACTGGTTTCGATCGAGGCGAGGCCGGGTGGAGCTCGACTGGGTGCTGCCGGAGTAGGGGGGCGGCCGAGGAAGAAATAGTGGACGAGGTGCAGGGAGGTCGTCTGAGATGGAGGAGGAGTGAGGCTCGGTGGTGAGAGCAGTCGGCGGGTGCTCATAGCCGGAGCTTGGCCGGAGGAGGGTGGCTGGGCTGATGGTGGTGGAGTTGGTTTTATTTCCCCCCCCCTTTTTCTTTTTAAAAGGAGGAGGAGAAGAAGAAGAAGAAGAAGAAGAAGAAGAAGAAGGGAAGAAATGGAAAAGAAGGAGGAGGCTACGGTTGTGAGGAGGGATGAGAGAGAAATGGGAGGTTTCCCAAGGTGTGGGGATTAGGGCATGCTTAGGAATAGTGCATTGAAGAGACATTAAGTAGGGGATGTGATGTGGGAATGTGTGGTGATGATGAGCCCCATTTTGAATGGGTGGCCAGGATTAGAAATGAGGGAAATCATTCATACAAGGAGAGGGTTGGGTTGACTAGTCAAATATTAGGGCTTCTCCATTTGGTTTGAACCAATGGGGTGTTGACACCTAATGCAACATTTGCAAATAAGCCGCCTTAAATTTGGGTATTTGCACAGACACATAAAATAATGAAAAATTGGTGGAGGAATTGGTGTTTAGTGTTTTGTAGGTGAGGGGGTTTGTGTGTTTTGTATGGGCTTAATGAATAGGGTATTTGGATTAAATTGGGTTAAAATTGGATTAGTCAAAGTTGATATCCCCAATTTAATTAGAAACAAATGTAAGCGGTGTTCTAAAATTAATTAGAAATATATGGGGCTAAAATTAGGTTAGGACACAAGTATCATTAGTGAAGAAGACTCAGAACAGAATATTACCCTAATTTGGGTTGCACGAAAATGGGTTAAAATTGTGTCTCCAATTTCGATTGGAACGCACAACGATACAAAGTTGGATTTTATTTAGAATTAAAATAAACATCCGCGACGAATATTGTGCGACTAAAATGAAGCACTAGAGAGCATAATTATGAGTTATACAAAGGTCAGGAAAGATGTAGGCTTGGTTTCAATCTTGGACCCTTTAATTGGTCCAGCTAAACGGGTTGAGTTGGTGTCTCAAAATTGATGGCAACGACACAAGTGCGTGACACAGGATTAAACAATAGATTTCGGATACGGGAAGTTGTGCAATTAAATTAGAGCACAAAGGATTATGATTTTGAGTGATGGAAAAGTCCAGCGCCTAAGTTGGCGTATCAAGTCTATAATGCAACAACTTGTTAAAAATTATGGGCTAAGGCTGGGCTCCGAATATTGCAACAACGGTAGGGTGTAACAATTAAATAAAACTACGGTAATTAATTACAATCTTAATAAATTAAATCATGAATAATATAAATTAAATTCTTAATCCTATCATTCGGTCATGTGTTCATCTAGTGGGCTTCTTGGTCAAGTCTACTAGCTCAAACATTAAGAACACTATATATAATATAATATAAATACACATATCATGCAATTATTTAAATTAAATACACACAATATTAAAAATATATAAAAAGTCAAAAATACCCCTATTTTTAGAATGTGGTAGTGACAGTTCATGGAGATGCGGTTTAGGTTAACAAATACCCCGACAGTATTCATGAATCTGATAAACAAGGTGTTCCACCAGTATCTTGATAAGTTTGTGGTGGTATTTATTGATGATATTCTAGTGTATTCGAAGACCCCAGAGGAGCATGAGAAACATCTAAAGATAGTTTTGGAGACTCTCAGGAAGGAGAAGCTTTATAGAAAGCTTTCAAAGTATGAGTTCTTCCTTGACAAGGGTGAATTCCTTGGTCATGTGATTACCGGTAACGGAATCTCAGTGGACTAGAAGAAGATTTCAGTAGTGGAGTCATGGGCTACTCCAAGTTCAGTGGCAGAGATCAGGAGTTTTCTGGGGCTAGTAGGTTATTACCAGAGGTTTGTACAGGACTTCTATAGGATTGCGGAGTCGGTGACTAGGTTGACAAGGAAGGATGTAGAGTTTGTCTGGACAGAGGTGAGTCAGGCCACTTTTGAGGAGCTGAAGAAGAGGTTGACGACAGCTCCAGTGTTGACATTGCCATCACGGTTAGGTGGATTCACTATTTATAGTGATGCTTCGGGGAAGGGTTTGGATTGTGTCTTGCAGCAGAATAGGAAGGTGATTGCCTATGCTTCCAAGCAATTACGTCCTCATGAGAATAATTATCCTACCCATAATTTAAAGTTTGTAGCAGTCATCTTTTCTCTAAAGAAGTAGAAATATTATTTGTACGGAGAGCGTGTGAAGATTTTCACAGACCACAAGAGTTTGAAATATGGTTTTACACAAAAAGAGCTAAACATGAGACAACAGCGGTGGTTGGAGTTGATGAAGGAATTTGACATATCATTGCAATACCATCCAGGGAAGGCCAAGGTAGTCGTTGATGCCTTGAGCAGGTATCCAGTGGCTATGTGCTTGACTAGGGACAGCAATTTATTGGCCGACCTTGAAAGCTTGGGTATTGAGGTGCTGGTACCTGGTGTCAAGATACAGATGTGGGGATTGCAGATATAATCATTGCTGATGACCTGATCCAAGCTACACAATATGACGATGAGTCTCTGAGGAGAATCAGAGCATAGGTTCGAATGGGATTATGCGAGGACTTCACTATTATTGAGGATCAATCACTACGACATGGTACCAGGTTGTGTATGCTATATGGGATATTATGCGAGGAGGTTCTTTAAGAGGTGCATCGATTATAGTACTCTATATATCCATGTGCCAACAAGATATATAGAGATCTGAGGGAGAATATATGGTGGAATGGTATGAAGCGGGAGGTGGCGCACTTCGAATCCAGATGTTTAGTGTGCTAGTAGGTAAAGGAAGAGAGGCAGAGGCCAGGTGATTTACTTCAGCATTTACCCATTCTAGAGTGGAAGTGAGAACATGTTACTATAAATTTTGTTTCTGGACTTCCGCGTTCTCTAGGAGGAAAAGATGCAATTTGGGTCATCGTAGATAGTATGAACAATCGCTCCACTTCTTGCCATTTTAAGTGGGTATGTCTATGTAGAAGCTAGCGGAGATGTATGTGTGACAGATTGTCAGATTGTATGGAGTTCATCTGCACATCATTTCGGATCGGGATAGTCGCTTCATATCTCAC
This sequence comes from Iris macrosiphon, assembly GCA_036927795.1. Taxonomy (NCBI): domain Eukaryota; kingdom Viridiplantae; phylum Streptophyta; class Magnoliopsida; order Asparagales; family Iridaceae; genus Iris; species Iris macrosiphon. The sequence goes on from JAYESA010000003.1 coordinate 36,746,065, forward strand.
ATCTAAAGGATTTTGTAGGCTTGCTTGGGCACCCAACTCAAGTTCAGAACCGAATATCACCCCCAAACAGACGGACAGTCGAAAAGGACTATTTAGACTCTTGAGGATAAGCTTCGTATTTGTGTTTTGGATTTTAGAGGCTCTAGGGAGGATCATCTTCACCTGATAGAGATTGTTTACAACAACAGCTACCTGTCCAGTATCGAGATATCATCATTCGAGACTTTATGTGGAATAAGATATCGTACTCCTCAATCTTAGGAGGATGTTGGTGAAAGAGTCTTATTGGGACCAGAGATGATTGTGGATGCAGTTGAGAAGGTGAAGCTCATTAGAGATAAACTTCGGGTGGCGCAGGACAGACAGCGACATTGGGCCGATAGCCACCGGAGACCTTTGGAGTTTGAGGTTTATATTTGTTTGTATTCATTGTGATTGCTTTATTTTAGATTTAGTGTTAAGACTGTATTTTTTTAGGTTGGCAATATGGTGTTCTTGCAGATTTCTCTGACGCAGGGCATGATTCGCTTTGGTGGAGGCAGGAAGCTTAGTCCACGGTACATCGAACCCTTATGTATTCTTGTGAGGGTCGATATAGTGGCCTACAAACTAGACTTGCCTCCTATACTAAAGGGAGTGCATGATGTGTTCTATGTGTCATAGTTGAGATGGTTCGTGAAAGATCCTAGACACGTATTGGATTACTCAGAGATTGAGGTGGGTCCGACTCTCATCTACCCATAGCAGCCAGTGGAGATTATGGATCACAGGGAGGAGGTGCTGTAAAACAAGACGATTCCTTTAGTACGTGTCGGGTGGAGGCATCACTCTCCGGGAGAGTCTACTTGGAAGAGAGAAGCCGAGATGCGTGAGCGATACCCTTATATCTTTGAGCCATGAGGTATCATTCGTTCTTGCTTGCTATGATTGTTTGTTGTAGTGCTAGTTTTTTCCTTAAATTTTAAGGATAAAATTTTTCTAAGGATGGTAGACTTGTCACTACCATATTTTTAGATTAGGGTATTTTGGTCATTTAGAATATTTTATATTTTGTAATTAAATATTTATATATTTTGCTACTAATTATTTATTATGTGTTATGCTATTTATTTATTAGTTAGTGGGCTAGCCTATTTTATTTGGACTTGTCATTAGTGGACCCATTAGATTGTCATGACACAATTGAGTCCAACATTAAACTAGGCCCATTAGACCCATTCCCTTAATTAATTAAAGAGATTAGATTAGTTTCATATAGAATTTGAAGTTTTCTATTATAGCCCTTCCTAATTAAACCTCATGACCAACTAGTAGGGGTATCATGGATATTATACATTGTTTGAAAAGGGAGAAAGAGGGGTCGGCCACTTAGAGGGGAGTCCCTCTCTCTCTCTCTCCTCTCATTAGCTCATTCATTCTAGATCCTCAATTGTGTTCTTTCCCAAATTGACTTATCCTTCCACCAAATTTACCTCAATTTACTCTTATTCCCTTTCAATTTGATCATCTAAGAAGCATTGGAGCTTGGATTATAAGGAGCACTTGAAGGAGAAAGAATTGGCAAGGAGCTTGTGTCGTAATTGTGTTCTATTGAGCATTTCATTAGAAATCTATCTCACAATAGCTAAATTCTGATTTCCCCTATAATTTAGATTCTAAATCATGCATTTAACCATTAGAAAATATTCCTTGGCTTAGTTTTACCCATAGGAACAAGAACTAGGTTCATAGGATCCCTATTATAATTTCTACATAGGTTTTAGTGTCCAATTTGGCAGAATTTCAGGATTGATACATCAAATGTGTGTCATGAGACCAATTAGATCTAATTAGACTTAGATTGATGATATGGGACTAGATACGTGTCCACAATTAGAGACGGGTATATCGTATCATTATATTTTGTGATACATGGTTCATTTTGGATGATTTATGTAATTATTCTTTAATTTCCTTGTAGTAAGTTCCTTTAGTTGTGTAATGATGTAATTGAGGAGTATCATTGGTATTTGCAATGTATTGGGAGTTTTGGCATCAACTTTGGGGGTGTATCAAGGGTATCCTAATGATACACTATAGGTGTTTGGTGAAATAACTATTGGTTTAGTTATTGAGTTTACTCAACCTAAATTGTGTATATATATATATATATGTTCATGTGTTAGTATATAGGTTAGTATGTACTTATATGTATATAAGTAATTGTGTTATTGTGTGTTGGTGTTGGTGTTGGTGTCAAACTGGCAACTAGAAGGGGGTGTATCATATTAGGGAGATGAGGGAGGCTCATTCCTGCAGCAACAATGCTGGCATAACATACTTGCTGCAGGCCCTATTGAAGCCAAGTTGGACTGCTATAGTATATGGATTAGGAAGAGTGTTCATGTGGTGGTGTAAAGGGTGTGCTGTAATGTGTTTACCAAGTATCAAAGTGTGTAATTGACAGTGAGAGGATTAACAGTTCTATAAGGTAAGTATAGGGATCGGGTTTTAAGTGAGGACTGCAATAACAGTCCTACAGATAGTTGATGTTCAGGTAGAAAAGAAGGAGCTCGAGTTCAGTTGGTTAGTTGGCTTGGGTTCAGTTGTTTGGGAGTGTGTAGTGTGTATATATATGAACATAAGTATGTATATCTATTAGTGTAAATATATGCAAGGTATTATGATACTTGTTTAAGTTGAGAGACTAGAAGTGTTAATGCTCGATTTTGAGTGAGTGTGAATGCAGGGAAGTGAAGGGGCAACTAGATATTGCTTGGATGTTTGTGGTGTTCAATGAGCCAATATTGTTTTGCACAGCTCAAGAAAAAGTTAGTGTCAGTTGCACAACAACTGAATTATTGTGTTACTCTTACAAAAACAGTTGCAGTGCAATATACACTGTAATACATTACAGCAGGCAATGCCTGGATGCAACTAACAGAAAGTTGGTGATAAGGGGGATACTTGGGTGTATCACTCGAGCACAGGGTAAAGTTGGGACATCCTTATGTGTGAAGTACTTTGAGTATCAAAGGTGGCAGCAAGGGGGAAAGCTCGAGTATCAGTGTGTATGTGGGGTAGTGCTATCAATTGGGTTATTAGTTAGTGTATGATACCAATATGATATCAGTTAGGTATTAGAATTTTAGTTATCATTTAGTATAGTTAGTGTATGTATGTTAGTGAGTTAAGTTAGAGGTCAGTTATTAGTTTATCAGTTAGTTGTTAATTGATATCAGTTGTGTTAGTTAGTATTAAGTTAAGTACCTTAGTATGGACCTAGAAGCTTCTGTATGGCTCAAGTTTGACTAGTTTGACTAAGGTTGACCTAGTTTGACCTAGTTTAGCTAGAATGACTTAAAAATTGTATATAAATCATACCTTAGTGTATTTTATCATAGTTATTATTTTATTACACCCAATTGACATGTCATTCATATATAGGTGTTTGTGACACCAGCTCGGACATCGAGTGACATATTTTGCTCAGGACCAAAGGCAAATACATTCTCTGAAAGTTTCCTTATTTGATAGCCTCTATATTCATGTATTTTGTATTGAGATATCTGATTCCTCATACGATGGTTACATAGATTGGTATATATGGATCTTGGTTGTGAGATATTATTGATGTGATTACTCAGTGATCGTCGTATCGTGCATCATTATTACTTAGTGATTACCGTGATATCTTAGTGATTATATAGACTGTGATCATAGTGCATGATATTGTAGACCGTATAGTATGATATATGTGTTATAACGTGTCGTGATTTGGATCTGTGTACTAGTCGGGGGTTGGAAAAGTATTAGTGGATATGTGATCATACCTTATAACCCGTGATTTAGTATAGCCCATGATAGCTAGCAAATCATGCAACTAATATGTGATCATGCTAGCTCACCTTTTTATATAGCCAGTGTTAGGCCAAAAATGATCATATTATCTTACTAATATTTTAAGGCACATTATTTATATTATTTTCTTTATTCCAGTTTAGTACATTAATGTTCCTTACCATATTGTTCTTAATTTATTGCCATTATTTACCATGATGCCTATTCTCGTGATATTTGCTAGTTCAGTTACTTCCATCATTTATTTTTATTTCTATTGTTGTTTCATAGTTTATGTCAATTATTGGAACTGCTATTGGGTTGTACTTCGCTCCAATCCTGATTGGATATATTTTGAAGATGATTCATTAGAGGACTGGTGTCCTACTTACTACGGGCCATAGGATGGCGAGCCAGTTGAGTTAGCAGCCGTATAGCCTATTGAGATAGTACTAGAAATCGATGAGACTTAGGCAGTTCTTTTATGTTATTGTATATGTCAGTTAGACACTTTTGGCATTGTATAATATTTGAGATCTTGTGTTATATTTAGACTTGGACTTGTGATGTATTTGACTCTTAATTTCTTTACTTCCATTCCATATCGTGCCATATCTTTCTCTCGTTTATTATTGTGATTGAGTATTGATTACTATTATCATATTATCATATTGTCCTTTATTTGGGAGTTAAGATATCTTGACAGGTATAATATATATATTACGTGAGATATTTAGATAGTATTGTTGACATAGACAGTGTTCTACCGTCGATGCTGTGATGTAGGCTGTAGGTACCCTCATACTCGTGCCCCTACACTGGTGCGGGTCGTGACATAGCCCATCTACATGAAGTTGCATACCAACAAGGGACACATGTAATGCCCCGCTCAGCGTCGGTATTATGTATCAAGGTGAGTGGGCAGAACTTCGTTCTTTGATTCTTGCACGCCTTAATAATAAATCTTAGTTTTTGCTTGCAATATTTTTATAAGAGAATGATAGAACCTACCTTGCATGTTAAAGAACGAACTCACCAACTTGTCTTTGAAACGATCAAGTCTGCTTAACGAATAACCCTGAAATGCTTGTCTAAGAGTATGTATTTGCATGAACATGTTCACTATCGCCTATGCTTCGAGAGAACCATATCGTGTGCCTGAATGTGTTCAAATGATAAGGCGGCTTTCCCCTACAACAAGATTGTAGTCTGATGGTTCGTCTCGTCTGTATACTAAAGTTTATTTGATAGTGTTTCCATGCATTCACATCGGTCAGACAATGGCTATTGGTGGAGAGCTGAACTGCATGTGTCACGGTTGCTACCATGATAGTGAAAAGCAACCATGAGTCACAGCTGCCATTAGCAACAGATAAAGAGTCATTGGTATGCTGGTCCAACAGCTGTCGATCCTGAGATACTCGGGGACCGCACTGCATATAGCTAGTTCATTGTGTTTGCTTAGATAGATGGATTGCCCCTAAGATGTGCATGTATGTCTAGCTATGCATTTGTCCCTAGAGTCTCACGAGACACGTTGCGCACACCCTGAAATAGAATGAACGGCTTGCTTGCTTATATCGCATATGAAACTCTGTTTTCTATAGATGTTTCCAAAATAATGTAATATGACTCCGTTCTTCTGTTGAATGAAACAAACATAGGTAAAACTAGAAAGATCACTAGTAATATAATATTTTATAACATGATTACTTAGTGTTGGTTTTAGTGAATGCTTGCTTTTGTTCAGTTGTTTTATCTCACTAGTACTTATAAAAGTTCTGACCCACCAACAGTTGACTTGCTTGCAGGTACTGGATCGTCCGAGGGAGCGATAGGCGTTCCTCAGTCCCTAAGACCCGGAATCATGGTTTTGATTATTGCCTCTTGAATGCTATCGTATAAAGGGGCATAATGTATGGAACGATGCCTTTGCTAAAGGAACCCAAGTCCCTCGATTTGTCCCGAATACTCAGTTGGCTAAATACATTTCATTCCAAGAATGTCCCTCCACTGCTTACTCGATTGATGCGATGATAGCCAAACAAACTCTAACAATATGGAATTGTGCGGGCGTAACCCCAGGCTCGCACAGCATTATGTCCCGGTATTCAAACGGGTCATTCCTTTCTCGCACCTGCGGGACAGGCAACGAGGCGTGGTGATTCGCGTCCGATGCACCGAGGCGCGGTGGTTCGAGTCTGGGTCATCCGGCTACGGGGGCGAGGTGGTGGTTCGGGCGGCCCCTCGGGGCCGGGGCGTGACATAATGGTATCAAAGCAGAATCAATTTCTTAGCCCAATCCATTGCTATGACTCTAAGATATTATCAATATGGTATTGCAATAGAGAGTTCCATACAATAAGTCCATAGATATTCTCAAAGTGCGAATGTTTTCAGGACTTGAATTGCTTGATTGTTTCGATTGAGTACGGCGAGGGATGGGGACTATCACTGCTCGGAATATCGAGAAGTTTATCCTTGAAGTTTCGAGGAAGAAACTTTTTATTGGTTGGTAAGTATGTAATGCCCCACTCCGCATCGGCATTATGTATCAAGGTGAGTGGGCAAAACTTCGTTCTCTGATTCTTGCACGCCTTAATAATAAATCTGAGGTTTTGCTTGCAATGTTTTCATAAGAGAATGATAGAACCTGCCTTGCATGTTAATGAACGAACTCACCAACTTGTCTTTGAAATGATCAAGTCTGCTTAACAAATAACCCTGAAATGCTTGTCAAAGAGTATGTGTTTGCATGAACATGTTCACTATCACCTATGCTCCGAGAGAACCATATCGTGTGCCTGAATGTGTTCAAATGATAAGGCGGCTTGCCCCCGCAACAAGATTGTAGTCTGATGGTTCATCTCGTCTGCATACTAAAGTTTATTTGATAGTGTTTCCATGCATTCACATCGGTCGTACAATGGCTATTGGTGGAGAGCTGAACTGCATGTGTTACGGCTGTTACCATGATAGTAAAAAGCAACCATAAGTCACAGGTGCCATTAGCACCAGATAAAGAGTCATTGGTATGCTGGTCCAACAGCTGTCGATCCTGAGATACTCGGGGACCGCACTACATATAGCTAGTTTATTGTATTGGCTTGGATAGATAGACTGCCCCTAAGATGTGCATGTGTGTATAGCTATGCATTTGTCCCTAGAGTCTCAGGAGATACGCTGCGCACACCCTGAAATAGAACGAATGGCTTGCTTATTTATATCGCATATGAAACTCTATTTTCTAAATATGTTTCCAAAATAATGTAATATGACTCCGTTCTTCTGCTACATGAAACGAACATAGGTAAAACTAGAAAGATCACTAGTAATGTAATATTTTATAACATGATTACTTAGTGTTGGTTTTAGTGAATGCTTGTTCTATTCAGTTGTTTTATCTCACCAGTACTTATAAAAGTGTTGACCCACCAACAGTTGACTTGCTTGCATGTATTGGATCGTCCTAGGGAGCGATAGACATGCCTCAGTCCCTAAGACCCAGAATCCTGGTTTTGATTGTTGCCTCTTGAATGCTATCATATAAAGGGGCATAATGTATGGAAATGCCTTTGCTAAAGGAACCCAAGTCCCTCGATTTGTCCCGGATACTCAGTTGGCTAAATGCATTGCATTGCAATAATGTCCCTCCGCTGCTTACTCGATTGATGCGATGATAGCCAAACAAACTCTAAGGATATGGCCTTGTGCGGGCGCAACCCCAGGCTCACACGGCATCATGTCCTGGTATTCAAACGGGTCATTCCTTCTTCGCACCCGTAGGACAGGCGCCGAGGCACGGTAATTCACGTCCGGTGCACCAAGGCGCGGTATTTCGCGTCCGGGTCATTCGGCTACAGGGGCGAGGCGGTGGTCCAGGCGGCCCCTCGGGGCCGGGACGTGACAACGCATACAAACACAAAGGAGAGAGTGACATAAAGAAATCATCCTCATTCTCTTTTCAAACCGTCAACGGATTAAAGGAGTCACTGCAGTACTCGTTCTCCATCGTCACACTCCCCAGAATAAATATTGTACTTAGATTTTTTGTTTAGGATTTCTCTATACTTCTTTCGTTTGTTGCACAATAAAGTTCATTCAGCTTCGAGTCAATCGCAAACACTAATGGCTCTGTATCATGGAACCAAAAGCAGGTTAGGTATATATCAGTAAAGGCTCCTGATCAGGGAACCTAAAGTAGGGACGTAAATATCACCAAAGCTCTGCTATAGTGTGTGTATATATATATATATATATATATATATAATAGTCCATAGAACATGTATACTCTCCGCTCCCATGGAACCTCACATATCATGTCATTACACGCGAAATCAAGACCTCTATCTATCACAATGAATCATAGTAATCTAGTATAACTGTATGTATATATTGATATCACAAGTCCTATAATCCTATCCAGTATCCAAAATACCAAGAACATGTCGAGACGGACTCTGTCACACGAACGTCGTACAAAGTGTCCTACGGTCTGATGTTCAAAAGTACAAGCACATATAATAGGTTCGTGTTATCGACTCTCTAACTAGGATACTCGACTCCGCTGATTGACTTCTGCACCTAAATTTGGTTTAGACACTAAGTATCGTGTATCGGTCCTAGGATAACCAAAGATATCAACAATACCAAGTAATAGTAATACTATATGAACTAAATAATATAAGAAACTAAGATACTACCTGGCAAGGTATACTTGCCTGGACTCAGAATAATGGTAGCAAGCTCGATACATCAACCGCTCCCGAAGTGATAGTGGATCGACTTCATAGATTTGGTTCTGACACTAAGTATCGTTTGTGACTGGTCTTCCTAGATTCCCGTTTAGCAGAGATGTAATATGGGTTATAGTGGATCGACTTACGAAGGTCGCTCACATTCTTCCTTTCAGGGTAGGCAAGTCTACAGAGCAACTAGCTGAGATGTACATGAGGCAGGTAGTCAGTTTATATGGTACACCCGTTATCATAGTCTCAGATAGAGATTCTCGGATCATGTCACATTTTTGGCAGATCCTTCAATAGAGACTGGGACTAGGTTGAAGTTCAGTTTAGCCTACCATCCACAAACAGACGGACAGTCGAAGCGTACTATTCAGACTTTGAAGGATATGCTCTGATCTTTTATGCTTGATTTTTGTGGTTCTTGGAAGGAACACCTACATTTAGTAGAGTTCTCCTACAACAACAGCTTTTAGACGAGCATTCAGATGGCACCCTTCGAGGATTTGTATGGTAGAAGATACAGATCGTCGTTAGCTTGGGAAGACCTTGGTGAGAGGCAGATGCTTGTTCCAAAGATGGTTGCTCAGTCGGTTAGAGTGATCAGGAAGATCAGAGAGTATCTCAGAGTGGCTCAGGATCACCAACGTCATTGGACAAATCAGCATCGTCGTCATCTTTAGTTCTCTATCAGCGAGCACGTATTTTTGAGGATTTCTCCTACCCGTGGGGTTATCAGATTTGGAGTACAGGGAAAGCTTAGTCCTAAATACATAGGCTCGTTCGATATTCTCGAGCGAGTTAGAGACGTACGTGTCTTATCGACTAGCTCCTCTATCGTTGCTTCATGAGGTACATGATGTCTTTCACGTATCCTAGTTGTGCCAGTATATTCCAGACTCGGTCTATATCCTAGATGATTCTGAGTTGGTCATTGGTACCAACCTATCGTATGAGGAGAGGCCCGTGTCTATTTTGGACGAGAGGGAGAAGGTTCTAAAGAACCTGACTATCTGATTAGTTTAAGTTGCTTGGGGGCATCACTCACTGGCCGAGTCGACTTAGAGTGCGAGGATGATATGCAAGCTCGTTACCCGTTTCTCTTCGACTCGGGAGGTATACTTATTCGTATACCCATGTCTTGTCTTATCTTGTGCATGAGATTAATTGTTAGCTTATCTCTTATGCCTATTATTACTTTATCTACTCTAGTTATTTATTGTCACGCCCCAGTCCCAAAATATCGAGGGACTAGACACGTGACAATGGCCAGCAGCACACACCGATGGACAAACCCAATTTAATGGATCCATCGGGGCATACTTCAGCTGTAATACAACGATCAGGGTTTACTAATCTCATCCACAGAATGAATATATCAATATCAACAAAAGGAATATAAACATCAAACATCAAGTCACAAGTAATTAAATCGGGGAACAATCCGATAATCAAGTCTGATACAATTGTTCATTTAAACAAGAATGTAAAGAACATCACAAAATGAGTATGGAAGAAATATATACTCAGAAAAATCTATGGCAATCACCTAGTCCTCGGTTCCTGGTTCTGCTCCACTGTATGCACCTGATTCTGCTTCTGCTCCTGCTAATGCTTCTGTCCCGTATACCTTGGGGTAGATCTCGTTTGCTAATCCTGGGGACATAATCCGGATCTAGGTCCTCAGGGGACATAGCAAGGTACAAAATAACTCATGCCAAAATAAATGCAGTGCAGCAATAAATGAAATAATTGGTAAACTATATAACCATCTATGTAAAATGCAAGTTGAGAGCAACACTAGAACTTAGGCTGAGACCACTACAAGCTTTGTGTTTGGAAGCCGGTAGCAGTTATACTATATAGTTTACTATGTAGTGATATATATATATATATAATCAGTCTGTAGCCTGTGTGTCTCTCCCCACCCAATAAAATCACACGTCTCATGTCCATGACACGCAAGATCAAAACTAATGTAGCAAGTCATATAATGATCTAAGAATATAATGTCTATGTCATAAAACCTGTATCCTATACAGAATCACCATGAATATCTTAGGAATATTCTGTCTCATGATTTGTGTCAGGTGTCCTAGGTATAACGTACTTGATAATGCAAGTACGAGAATACAAAGGGTCACGATATCCATCTCTAGGTGACGTTACACAACTCCGCATACGTTGTTGGCACCCGACTATTAATCGGACGCTAAGTAAGTCACACGATCCTAGGTCAAGCATGTACAACAATGTATAAATAAGTCAAGGAAATAATTAGCAAAACTGCAGGATTTGGCAAGGTACACTTACCTGGGGTTCTGGCTCCAATTGTAGCTTTGGCAGCAGCGGCATTTGCAGGCAGTTCTCCGGTTGCTGAAATAAACATCACCATCAGATCCAGAAAATATCAAATAGCTAGAAACGCCTATCCTTGAGTCCAATTTGGACACAGGGGCAAAAATGATATTTTTAAGTCCAAGCGGGGTCCACATATGGGCCGCTTTGCACCAAAAAATGTGTCAGGAACAATGGTCTCCAAATTCATCCAACTTAGTATCAACAAGTCAGGAACGATGATACGAACCCAAAGGAACTTCCAGATCTGGATTCCGATGAGCCGTTCACAAAATCGTCCGTCAAGTGGAGCCATGGGGCCCACGATACGCGATTTTGTCAACGTTCTCAGAATCGAACCAAACTTGGGTCACAGGACCAGCGTATTTCTACGAGTCTGATGGCGTAAGTTTCGTTTTGATCCGACGTGTGTACACGAAGTTACGATATATTCCATAACGGACGAATACGGGACGTTGTCGGCGGATACGCGTTAATTCTGGTGTGCACACACATCCAAATCAACTTCTACGAAATCCCGCACGTCCGTATCAACGGCGCGCACTTTTCGGTGAAGACCGCATGCGAGTCATCCCGTTTGGCGGGGCGCACTCAATTCCGGAGTAAAATAGGATATTGATTTTCCTATTTTTGGATCGCGGTTTGCGATCGCCACAAGACGTGATGCACCGAGCGGGTTACACGGGTATCGAGAGGGTCACGTAGGGTTCGCGTCACAACTAATGGAACAAGAAACAGACCAATGAGGAGAGAGAACGGGTTACCTGAATAGGGCTTCGCAAAATCAAGATTTTACGTGTCCGCGAGGCGACTCAACACTGTACTGTGTCGTATCCGGGTCGCTGTATCGAGTCTAGGGTTCGATGATGGGGTTGACTACGATCGGCAGACACGGCGGTGGCAGCCCGGGGGCTGCTCGGCGAGGCTCGAGGTGTCTAGGGCTCAGGTGGCCTGGGCTGTGGAGATCCGGGGAGGTCGGGCAGAGGCGGAGCGGCCTCGGCTGCTGCTGTGGGTCTCCGGCGAGGTCGACGGAGCTTCTGGGGAGGAGGAGAAGGAAAGGCGGGGCAGAGGAGCAGGAGGCCGAGGATGGCTAGGCTCTGTTAGAGGGCTGGCCTAGGGCAGAGGGATGTGACTCGGGTGGAGGCTGTGCTGGGCGGAGGGAATAGCGGCGTCGAGGCGAAGGTAGCGGGTTTCAGGGCGGTTAGGGGCTCGAGGAGATGGAGGCGGAGGGGTTTAAATAGGTTTAGGGGGAGGAGGATGGCCGAGGGTTTGCGGGAGGCGAAGGGGAAACGACGGAGGACGTTGGGCGGAGGTGAAGCGTCGGGTCACCGGCGGCCACGGCGGCCGAAACTGCCGCCGAGGAGAAGAACAGTCGGGGGAGACGAGGATTTGCGGGTTAGGGTTTTAGGCGGGTCGGGTCGGGTCGGGTCTAAGCGGGTCGGGTTCGATTCGGATCCGACCTGACCCGTTAAGGCTGGGTTGGTCCGGTTCGGTTCAACAGTGGTTTGGTTCAGTTTAATTTGGTTCAAGTGAACCGGGTTCAGTCAGGGTTTAATTAGGTTTAAATATACAATAGTTTTTAGGGCTTTAAAAATATTTTCGGATTCCAATAAATTCCCAGAAAATTACCCTATGTCTAGTTTTTCATTTTACACCAGAAAATATTATTTTCATAATATTTTAATATTAATTAACATCATTTAAAAAAATCATCTAAATATAAAATACCTAGGTTTTAATTACAAAAAATTCCAGAAAAATTCTAGAAAAATTATAAAAAATCTATTTAAAAATTTCTAAAAAATCTGGGGGTTTACAATCTACCCCCTTAAGAGGATTGTGTCCTCGCAATCAAAGAATAACCGGTCAACAGAGATGACACGGTTGCAAATATTGTTCGAAGCACATTACTATCAAGAAAAATCAAGGTTGAGGGTGTGAGACTAACACATAGGAAAAAAAAATCCCTAGGCATTAAAAGTTATGCAATCTCCCGTATGAAAGAGATCTAGAAGACTACAGTTTAGAAAAACTAGGTTATCACTTTAAGAACATACTAGATTATCAATTATAAAACATTCTAGGTTGTTGATTATTAGCAAGTTCAAAGTTACTAGGTCAAGGCTGAGGTCACGAACCAACAGGCACGAACTAAAGCAATACTAGAAACCAAAAACTATAAAAACTTACGCGCATTAGCTAATCCATGATTCTGTGCGTCTTCCAAGGTCATCGCGAAGGCTTGTCCGCGTCCTTGCAGTCGATTCCTCTGCTGCTGCTGGACCTGCTGGAAGAGTGTTGATCTACTTTATTGCCTTTGTTGAGTTGATTGACATCTATCTTCTAGTGTCACTTCATCTTCATGGGAGACCACAGCACCTTGTGGTGTTTCTACAGGAGTCTCGTTGCTTGATTGTGATTCCATTACTCTGCATCCAAAATAAACTATAAAGGCACACAGGGGAATCAAGGCAGGATGCAAGTCAAGAAATTAGTTCGAATCCGATATAGATATCAAGAACGATTCAAGCAAATGGATGAGATCCTAAAAAAACTCATTCTATTTTTATTGCAGGCCTGTTCGGTCCCTAAGTTGAAACCGAACAATTTAGTCGTTGACCTATGGGCCACCATGAAAACTATGTCACACCTCAGTCCCAAAATGTCGAGGGACTAGACACGTGGCAATGGCCAGCAGCACACACCGATGGACAAATCCAATTTAATGGATACATCGGGGCATACTTAAGTTGTAATACAACGATCAGGGTTTACTAATCTCATCCACAGAATGAATATATTAATATCAACAAAAGAAATATAAACATCAAATATCAAGTCACAAGTAATTAAATCGGGAAACAATCCGATAATCAAGTCTGATACAATTGTTCATTTAAACAAGAATATAAAAAACATCACAAACTGAGTATGGAAGAAATATATACTCAAGAAAATCTATGGCAATCACCTAGTCCTTGGTTCCTGGTTCTGCTCCACTGTATGCACCTATTTCTGCTTCTGCTCCTGCTAATGCTCATGTCCCATATACCTCGGGATAGATCTCATCTGCTAATCCTGGGGACATAATCCGGATCCAGGTCCTCAAGGGACATAGCAAGGTACAAAATAACTCATGCCAAAATAAATGCAGTGCAGCAATAAATGAAACAATAGGGTAAACTATATAACTATCTATGTGAAATACAAGTTGAGAGCAACACTAGAACTTAAGCGGAGACCACTACAAGCTCTGTGTCTGGGAGCCGGTAGCAGTTATACTATATAGTTTACTGTGTGTTTGATAATAAACGAAATAAATAAGAAACGACAGGTTTATACGAAATCCGCTCTTTGGTTTACAAACAAGATTGTACAATTAATCCTATACGAGGATGTCGAGTATAATTTTTTTAATCTGGGTAAATATTGCTATAGGAGTCTGATCTGCAGTCGATCACTTTGTCCCTTGGATGACACGATAATGAAGAAGTACCATAGAAGACAGAAAGCAGCTTCGAAGGATGCAAAAGAGAGTGGATGCTCGATGCCAAAGTCGTCAATCACTACTCTTTGTCTGAGCTCTGGATTCTTCTCTCCCAAAGACTCTTTGACTCTCAATTCCTTGGAATCTTTGACCTTGGTTCTGATCTTCGGTTTTTTTGACCAATTTTTGACCCTGGACCTCTGTCAATAGAGGTCTCTATTTATAGACTTTTAGTGACAGTGACCACCCAGTCGGCGTAGAAACCGAGTAGTGGAAAGTACAACACCCTTTTACACGATGGTTACAATAACCGTTACCCATATATAAATAATCTTTTGAATGAGCGTGTAACGCGTGTCCCTTTAAGAGATAATGTGTATAACTGCTGCGAAGATCATGGCATAAAAGCCACATAGGTAGTTATCCCTCGCGTAGAAAAGGTTGGCGTAGACGCCAATAACTGTCACTATAGCGTAGAAGCCAAAGAGTTATCAAACCGGCATAGAAGCCGAGTAGGCGTAGGAGCCGAGTAGGCGTAGAAGCCGAGTAGGCGTAGAAGTCGAGTGGGCATAGACAGGTAGCTAGCGTAGAAGATAGCTGATTCTCCTCCCCTGACTAAGGGCTTGAGCGAATTCTGGACCAAATAGCCTTAATACGTAGCAAATGTGGCCTGAGTTGGCGTATTCCAAGGAGATAGCATACAACGTGCTCCCATAGCTGAGAATAGCACGATGGCGTAATGTGCCAAAGTGATGATGTGGATGTTTTAGCCGAAATTACGAATTTTGGAGATTTAATCAAATATCTTGCATTAAATACAGAGATCTGCCCCCATCCTATGCATAAAATGTAGAGACATGCCTTGAGCCCTGTACGAAGAGCAACTGATGATGTAGCAGTCTGTTCGTCTTCTGCGGAGCGTAAGAAGCTCACGTCTGCCTGTGTAAAATGAGGCAGCATATTCCAGAGGCGTGTCTCGAAGATCTGCCATCATTCTGCGCATTAAATGCAGAGACGTGCCTCGAGCTCTGTACGAAGAGCAGCTTTTGACGTGGCAGTCTGTTTGTCTTCTGCGGAGCGTAAAAAGCTCACGTCTGCCTGTGTAAAACTAGGCAGCGTATTCCAGAGGCGTGTCTCGAAGATCTGCCATCATTCCGTACATTAAATATATTAGGCGTATCTCGAAGATTTGTCATCATTCCGTGCATTAAATGCATTAGGCGTGCCTCGAGGATCTGTCGCCATTCTGCGCATTAAGTGTAGGACGTGCCTCGAGGAATTGCCATTATTCTGCGCAATAAATGTAGAGACGTGCCTCAAGCCCTGTACGAAGAGCAGCTTTTGACGTGGCAGTCTGTTTGTCTTCTGCGGAGCATAAGAAGCTCACGTCTGCCTGTGTAAAACTAGGCAGCGTATTCCCTTGTATGCGTAAAAGCAGTTTATGCCAAGAAAATGTCACTAAACGACAGCCTGGGTCGCTGTGTCGTGCCATCATTATAGCCGTCGTTTGGGTAGTCGTGCAGTACTCTTTGTCAGGAGTCAGACGTCAGGTTCATTGCACGATTTGTCAGGTTTATTTCGGGGAATACGAAGCGTCCCTCATATTGCATTAAAAGCGGATGAGCTTTATGCCATAAAGACGATGTAGCACCCTTTTTACGCTGAAGCAGCATGGACATACTGCATTACGCGGATGGTCCTTGAGCTCATATTTTACGTTGTGCTCAGCGGAAAAGCTCTGTTTGTACGCCGATGGCTCTGAAATCATCTTTTTATGCTGCACGGCATCAACTTGTTGCGTATAGCTATCCAGCGTATTTTTCATGCTTCTACAAGACCCCTTTCAAAGCTTTTAAATTCCTCATAATTTGAAATACTTTGAATGAAGCATGAAATGGTCAAGTCTGACACGCTCTTTAAGGCTGACTTCAAGGCAGATTTATTAGGATTTGGTGTGTTCTCTTTGGCCTATAAAAAGGCTGAGGAGTTAACCTGTTTCTTCCTACATTTCCTTCACCACACAGAGATGATTGCCGGAGTTCGTCGGTCGACTCGAGGAAGAAGAAGACCATGTTCTTCCAGCATGTAAGGAGCCGAAAAAGATGGCATCTTCGAGCAAATATCCTCTGCAACGATGGATCATGGAAGGATATCATAGCCTCCTTTGCTCGGGATAATCAGCAACTTTGTATGGCGGTTCTTCCAGGAAAGAGGAAGGGTCTCATTCGACCACACAGCTTATAAGCTGTATCTTCTCCTGTCATTCGTGGACGAAAGAAGAAAAACTAGCCCTATCTTCGAGTGTTGAGTTGGGTGAAATACCTTAACTCAATCTGTCATGGCGTACGGAGCATGGGATCTGCATAATTTAGGCAGGCCCAGTTTTGTATCCTCCCGCCATTCATCATTTTCTTGTTAATCGGTCGCAAAAACCGACTAACTGCTGGAGAAGATGGATGAAGATCTCCACTCATGCTAGAACCTGGCAGAACAGATCCTGGGCATGGCCTTCCGACGAAGATGGGGAAATCCTTTGTAGACGGGATTTCCCTCATATGTAATCATGAAAATAAAGAAAAAAAAACCTTTGTAGACAGGATTTTCCTCATATGTAATCATGTTTTAATAAAATCGTCTTCTTTTGTGCATATGATTATCTTGCCATATACTTTGCTGTGAAGTCTGAATATGTGTAGCTTCGACACGTCTAGTAACTTTACGCCGACTCTGATAGAAAGAGTGCTAGGTCCTGTCCTGTCTTTTACGCATGACTAAGGATACGCAGAGAGCCGCTTAGCATTCGAGTATTCGAACTGTCCTGCTGTTAGGAATGAGGAACCGCATAGAATTCTGAACTGTCACTTCTGATAAACAGAATTCTTGTTCAGACCATCATCTTCATGAATGACTTCTCGAAAAATCCCTTGGAATAGGGTGAGAAATGGCTGTCAAAAACTGAGTCGCCATCTTGAACTGTAGATAAAATATTCAGACTGGATTCTGGATGAACCTCCAATCGACCCAAGGAGAAGAGTCATTTTTCAATGTTAAACTCTGTATGCTTTGGGTACTTCGGGTATTTTAGGGTCAAGAAGGAGTATCTTTTGTGTGAACTCTTACAATTGACCACGTTGAGATTTGTTCAGATATACGCATACTCTGGCCTGCGTATTCTCAGATATGCGGAAAGTCATAGATCTGTGAATATGGATGAGCGAAAAATCATAAGTTCATAGCCTCTCGAGCGTAAAAGCTGCTGAGCATAAAGGCATCCGGGCGTAGAACTGTAGATTTGTAGCCTCTGAAAAGAAAATCTTTCGAGCGTGAAGTTGTGGATCTGTTGCTTCTGAGCGTAAAAGCCACCGAGCGTGAAATCATATATTTGTAGCTTCTGAGCGTAAAGTTGTAGGTTTGTAGCCTCTCGAGCGTAAAAGCTACCGAGCATAAAAGTATCCGGGCGTAAAACCATACTTATAGCCTATGAGCATAAAACCGTAGATCTGTAGCTGTCGAGCGTATAAAGCTCCTTAGCGTAAAACCACGAATCTTCTTTGCACGAAAACTTTTCGAATTCACTGACTGTCCGCCTTCTCTGAGTAATAGGCTGACGTAGTCCCCAATCATAACCGAATATTAAATATCGGATTTGGTTCGGGATTCGAGGATTCCATCCGAACTCTATATATACCCTAAGATTTTTAGAGAAAACTTTTTATCTGTCTTTTGCAAAAGAAAGCCTTCGACTGTTCGAGTTCTCTCCTTCGCCTCCTCTCCGAGCATTCAGAGTTTTCAGCAATGGCCCCGAAACTGATCTCCTCTTCTAAGGGAAAGAAGACTAACTCTTCTTCTCGTTCTTCTGCCCAAGTGAGAGTGGCTTCCGTCGGGCAAGGCGAGCTTCATTCTGAGCGAAGTGTCCAACCGACGAGCAGTGCACCCGGCCTTAAAGGTAGAGCTTTTGCGACGAAAAAGAACGACTAAAATCCTTCGCACACGTTGTACGTGAACTCGCTAGGTCGTCTTCTGTGCTGATAGCCTCTTCGAGGAAGATGATGCACAGAGATGTTTCATCTTTTACGCCCACATTTCTAATGTGTCAGCGCAAAAACTCCATATTTTCGCAATCGGGAGTAAAAGCTTTGACTGTCGAAAGTTGGCGTATACTATAAAATTTGAGTGTTACGCTTCTGGATGGAAATTTTGGCATAATAACTCAAATTTTGGCAGTCTGGCGTAAAATACAGACTATCGAAACTTTGCGTATATTGCCAATCTTAAATTTATGCCATGGAATGAGATTCCAGCATAAAAGATCAAGCTTTTACAGTCTTGGCGTAAAGCACAGACTGTTAATTTTTGGCATATGCTGCAAGGTTGTATAGTATAGAAACTGACGTGTCTTTCTTCCATTTTGCAGTTAACTTGTATGCGTCTCTATTGGCCGAGGTGATAGGTTCCGCTGCCTGGATGCTACATTCCAACTACCTGGAGGATTTGTCCCACGTGACATTTCCCATCTCTGGACCCCAATATCCTGAAGAAAGGGGAATCCTGATATCGGCTCAAGGTGAGCGAACGCTGTTGAACATGATCAATGGAGAGCCCTTGACGTACATAGACGGGGACCAATACATAAAGCCGACTTTTCTTTTCGGGGACATGATTGACAAGCAGTCCCAGACGAACCCCAAGAAAGAACTTTGGGTTTTCCCTACCGGGGGCTTGGTTCTGTATCTGCCCAAGATGCTGAGAGACTATCCCATCTCGTCATTCTTCCATGCTACACATCCCAGGAGGATGTCGTGGACGCTGACTCCCGATCTTCACGGCCGGCCGGGGAAGATATTTCATCAAAAAGGATCTGACAAGGGGTCCTTTATCAGCCGCCCTTCCGGCTCTGTGATGCCGTTCAGGAGATTATACCCGGGCAGTGTCCCGAGTGAAGACAGCTTACTGCTCCAGCCGGTCCAATTACCGACTTTCTGCAACGATTTCATGGGGCACGGAAGAGTATACCCTAAGGTGAACCCTCGGACAAGTGGGTGGATCACCCCTACAAATCTTCGATGGGCTCGGTTAGCTGAATGGGCCCTGAAGTATTTTTAGGCCGAGTTGGAGGGCATTGGTCTGTACGCAGCTATTATTGCCACCAGTGTTGGGTTACCTCTCAACCCTAGCCTATTTCTGGCGCTGATGGAGCGATATATCTCGCTCACCGGGACTTTCGCCACTCCACTGGGGGAGTTGGGACTGGCCCTCCATAAGATGGCAGAGATCTCGAGACTGCCGATGGGGGATACTCCATATGAAGAGTATGTTCCCACGAACCGGGAGCTGGGGGATTTAGACCCTCGGGTAGTGGTATGAGATCGCCTTCGGGGCCGAGTTGAATAAGGATATCTTTATCCATATCAGCATCGGGAGAGACCCCTGCCGTGTCCGTCAGTGCACCCAGCGAGATTCCAGCCGATGAGCCTCGGTTGGAACTTGACAAGGACCTGGAAGAATATTTGCCCGTGTCGGTTGACACACCACCTTCTCCAGGTATGACAGCTTGCTTAGCATCATTAAGAAATGATTTAGCTGTACTGGCTGCAGACGCGACATATATGCCATCGGCCATGGGTAAATATCGTCTTTATGCCTCTTTTTAGGAAAATTAACATCTTTTTGATATTAACTCTCTTTTGTCTTCTTTTCAGGGGAAGATACCTACGGGGAGGGCAGTATTGACGCACCTTTTGGCACTGTTTTAGGTCCTAGCGACGATACGGAGGTGCCCGTCTTTGAAGAGGAAACATTTTCGGGTGTCGGCTCGCCCGAGACGGTTCCGATATCTCAAAAGAAGGATGAGCCTGTCTTTGCGATGATGCCTCCTTTGAGTACGCCGGTTACTTCGTCCGGTGTTGGCGCAGCTTCTTTTGTCGTACCACCTGTTGAGGCGACGGTTGTGGCAACATCGTCTGCGGTCGTTCCTGGAGGGAGGTTTAACAATATTGCAGCCACTCCCAGCGTTCATTCGGATCTAGTCATGCTGACTGAGCAGTATACTGGTATCTTCTATACCACTATAAAAACATTGATATCAATGGTGTTGGAGAAGAATCTAAGCTTTGAGGCTCTGAGGAGGTCCTTTCAGTTCGCGATAGTGCCGATCAGAGACTTTAACGACACGGGGTAGCTGACAAACTAGAGGAGATAGTTAATGGTTTGGAGCAACCCATTAACGAATATCTGCAGCTATCTCGGGGCAGCATTGACGGTCTCGTTCAAGCAAAGTATGACTCCCTGACTGTAGAGCTTGCTGGGCAAATGGAAGATCTGGACAAATCCGTCCAGGAACGGCAACAGGAGATGGATCAGGATCGTGCTGAACTGGAGTATGTCATTCCTCAGCTGACTCAATACAAACTCGACTATGAGGAAGTGACAGCAAGGGTCCGCAGATTGAGAGATGAACTCGCTCAAGCGGAGGGGAAGGCTGTCTCTTTGTCGGCATCTCGAGACGTGCTGAAGAATCGAATGGAGACTGCTCAGCAGAACCTGACGCATGTGGGTGTCATCCATGCCGATTTTGTACATGCTCGGTCCGAGCTGTCTGCTTTGAACAATGATAAACAAGGTTGGAGCGGGCTCGCGCCAACGTCTTAAACTCCAGGGATGAGAGAATGGCTGCTCTGGCCCAGCAGATTCGCGACCTGACTGCTCCTCCCAAATGATGTACTTTTTTGCTTTTCAATGTACTTTTGCTCTTTCTGGGAATAATAAAGAGGCTTTCATCTGACTTTGTGGACCCATCATTTTGGAATATAAATGACAGGTTTTGGGTGAAAGTGATATCAGAGGTTACGTGATATACTCTCGGTAAGTTTTAGCAGGACATATCTGTTCAGGGGTCATATGGACATGATAGAATATGCTTTTAGCTAAAATTTGTACACAAAACACTATCAGAGGTAATATGGACTTGATAGGTCTTGAAGTTTCAAATTAGTTAAACATATCTATTCAGAGGTTATATGGACATGATAGAATACGATCCAACTAGTTTCATTTTGGAAGTAGTTTTGTCAGAATGAGATTTTCGCCATATTCCACTTTGAGCAAAGGAGGTTAAGCATAGTACCTCCTCAGGAATTTGCCATTGATAGGAGCCATTAACAAGTCTCCGTTAGGCTTGGCTAACCTGTAAGCGTCGTTTGAGAACGTTGTCTCGATCACATAAGGGCCTTCCCATTTGGGCTAGAATTTACCCTTACTCCTATGAGTAAGAATCATCGGCCTTCTTACAGCTAAAACTAGCTCGCCAACTTTGAACACTCTTTCCTTTACTTTTTGATTAAAAGATCTGGAAATGCGTGCCTGGTAGAACGCGATGCGCTGTTGAGCTTGGAGGCATTTATCGTCTAATCCTTCTAACTCTTCAAGCCTTAACAGGTCATTCTTTTCTTGAGTCAACTCATTAGCCACTGCTATCCTGAGTGACAAAATTTGGACTTCGATGGGGAGAACTGCCTCACTCCCGTAAACTAATGAGAATGGGGTACAACATGTCGGTGCTCGTACCGTCGTGCGGTATGCCCAGAGACATTCTCCTAGCTTCTCATTCCAATCCCTCTTGTTCGAAGAGACAAACTTTTTTAAGAGCTTGATAATGGTTTTATTGAAAGCTTCCGCCAAACCATTAGCAGCAGGATTATATGCCGTAGAGGCCACATTTTGTATCCGATTTTTATCGCAAAATCGATGAAACGCTTGGCTGATGAATTGAGACCCATTGTCATGAATTATCCTCCGGGGTATCCCAAAGCGATAAATGACATGATGCTTGATGAAGCTGATCATATTAGATGCCTTTACCTCAGTAAGAGGGATTACCTCTGCCCATTTGGAGAAATAATCCGTGATGGCCAGTATGAACCGGTGACCTCTAGAAGAAGACGGGTGAATAGGACCAATGATATCCATACCCCATGCTTCGAAAGGCCAAGACGCAACCGTAGGATGTAGATGTTCAGAAGGTTGATGGATAAAGTCTGCGTGGACCTGACAGTCTCTGTATTGTCTTGCATACTTTATTGCATCTGTGATCATAGTAGGCCAGTAATAGCCCATCCTCCTAATACGATCCTGTAGCTTAGGACCGGGTTGATGCGCTCCGCATACGCCGTCATGAGCTTCACGGATAATCCGCCGTGCCTCATCATCGGAGAGACATCTCAATAGCAGTCCGTCGAAGGTCCGGCGGTATAGACACTGTGAAGAAGCATCAAAATAGAAGCGTAATGATCGTCTTTTGACGGATACTGCTTCTTTAGGGTCCTCCGGCAAGATTCCGTATGCCACAAAATCTATAAAGGGGCTTCTCCAGTCTTTCTTGGGAGGATCTGTGTTCACAGCGTAGCTGCTTTTTATGTGAAAGTTATTTTTCACACAGAATAAATCTCTGTTAAGAAGGATCACCGAATTCTGCCTTCTTATAGGAATAGCTAGATCAGCTGCTAGATTGGCTAGGGCATCAGCTTCCAGATTCTGAGATCGGGGCACATGTTCCAGGAAGAATCCTTTGAATGTCATGGCTATTTCGACCGTTGCTCGGTGATAGGGGATGAGGTCTGGATTCCGGACTTCATATATTCCTCTGACTTGATTGACGATCAGCAGAGAATCAACCGAAAGCTTCCAGAGATTCGACGTCCAATTCTTTAGCGACTTGGAGCCCGATTAATATAGCGTTATACTCTGCTACATTATTAGAACAGGGCTCGCTAAGAGAATACGCTCGGTAGATGATGAGTTTATCAGAAGTAACTAGGACAATCCCTACTCCTGAAACCACGTTTCCCCTAGGACCAGTCCTGGAGGCACCATCGAAGAATAGTTGCCATGCATCACCTTCCATTGCAGAATTATATTCTGCAACTTCGTCGGGAATGTCCTCGTACAGTTTGGAGGTCTCCGGGATCGGATGAGCAGCTAGGAAATCAGCCAACGCTTGGCCTTTGATGGACTTCTGAGGGACGTACACCATGTCATACGGTGATAATAACATCGCCCAAGTCGCGAGTCGGGAATTAAGAACACTTGGCTTGTTCATCAATACCCGAAGAGGATTGATCCTGGAGATGATATGAATAGTCTAGCCCGTGACATAGTGTCGCATTTTCTGGATAGCGAATATCAGAGCCAAGCATTCTTTTTCTACTGGATTGTACCGGTGTTCGGCTCTGACCCTCATCCTGCTGAGGTAGTAGATAGCCTGTTCATGACTCATATCGTTCTTCTGTGCGAGAAGAGCTCCCAGAGAATGATACATCGCTCGAACGTACAGCAAGAATGGTCTTTCTATGACGGGAGGCACTAGAACTGGCGGACTAGTGAGGTAGAGTTTGATATCATTAAACGTTTGCTGACAGGCTTCATCCTATACGAAGGATACACCTTTCTTCATGAGACGAGAAAAAGGCTGACATCTCCCAGAGAGGTTGGATATGAATTTCCGAATATAAGCCAGACGACCTTGAAATCTCCTGAGTTCTCTCAGATTACGGGACGGTCGTATTTCTAAGATGGCCTTGACTTTATCAGGGTCCACTTGAATGCCTTTGACGGTAATGAAAAATTCCAGGAATTTGCCACTAGATACACCCAGAAAGGACTTTGTAGGATTTATTTTGAGTTTATGTTGGCGCAACAACTCAAATACTGTCTTCAAATCTTGGATGTGATTATCCTTAAGGCAGCTTTTGACAGCTACATCGTCCACGTAACATTCTACTGTCTTGCGTAAATGCTCATGGAATATGTTACTCATAGCCCGTTGGTACGTAGCCCCGGTATTCTTCAATCCGAAGGGCATGACCGTATAGCAATATACCCCCAGTGGCGTCCAAAAGGCATTATGCTTCTCGTCTTCAGGATGCATCTTGATTTGATTGTATCCTGAAAATCCGTCCATAAAAGACATACGTTCAAAACTGCATGTATTGTCAATCATGACGTCTGTGATGGGAAGAGGAAACTCATCCTTGGGGCAGGCTGTATTCAGATCTCGGTAATTGATGCAGATACGTACTTTCTTATTTTTCTTCATGACCGGGACAACATTGGCGACCCAATCGGGATGTTGTTCTTCCCGGATGAAACCGCAGGCTATCAACTTCTTGATTTCAGCTTCAATGGCGTCCATCATATTCGGACGGAACCGACGTTGGTGCTGCTTCACAGGCTTCGAATCGGGCAATATATTGAGTTTATGAGTAGCCACCTTCGGATCAAGACTTGGCATATCCTCATAATTCCACGCAAAGACGTCGATGTATTCTTTTATCAGCTGGATAATTTCTTCCCTTTCTTCTTCGGAAAGATTGTTACTGATAAATATCGGCCTTGGCAAAAGTTCATCCCCAACATTGATCCAGATAACTTCATCTTCAGTAGGAGGTTCTCTCTGCTCGAAGCGGAATTCCCATTGTATATCCATTTGTTGAGCCTAAGAGTCATTCTCAAATGGTTCGGATTCTTGCTCGTCTGCTTCGAAAGAATCTGCCACTACCATATTTACTGATAATGTTTGTTCGAGAGCATCAGATGAGTCGGGGGACGACGAGCCATTCTGAAAAGAGGAAAAGATATCCTCGTTTGACTCAGAAGTTGCAAGGGAGGTGGTATACCCTAACCCGAAACGAGTTCGTTGACAGTAGGGATCACCGTGTAGCGGTATTCGTCTGCCTTTCCCGTAGTTGAGACCTGGTTCCAGCTTCAAGTCATAACCCATACTTTGCATGATCTTCAAAGCTTGCGGGTTGTATCTGTGGACCTGCATTTTACCAACATCGTCGTCGAAAGAATCTTCTTGTACAGTCGGTTCATTGTGCATGCGGCCGAAGACTATTGGAAGCTGACTGCTGCAAGTAGGCGGGACAATAAAGATAGAATCCTCATGTGATCCATATGTCGTGGTGACATTGGATGATGACACTACTTCCCAAGGACCGAGATATGCTCAACTATGTAGTGGGCTTCCATCTTGGGTTTGGCGGTGCTGATGAGGTCTGCATGTTGGCTGGGCCGGATGGGCTGTTCTATCATGATATATCAAAAATGAATACAGATTAGTTTCAAAACTAGCAACAGATCTACGACTCTTCCCATGGCTATTTGGGTAACATGGACACATGACGATTTAAAACATGAGAAGAGCAGACATTTTTTCCATATGAGTAAATCGCTAGAGTTAGGCTTGACCTTTTCCCACAGGCATTGCACATGCACAAGTGAAGCATGCGGCATGTCCCCCTCGCCTTCACCCCATTTTCTTCGTTTCACATCACATCACACTGTACACGCACATCCTGATCGTACATCGTAATAATTACATTCAATTCTGAAGACTTCCGGGGCAATATCGTACGGCATGGCTCATCCCTGACTGACCCGCACGAGTGCGTATCCGTCTTGCATGCCAGATACTGACAACATCTAACTAACCTGTGTCACCACCTCAATCTTCCACACGTGGGCCAAAAGTCCTAATCCAGTTTTCTTAACAAGTATTAAAACACCAATCATGCAATTATACAATAAATTTAAGCTGCGCCTAGTCAAACTCTTCATTGGGGGGAGTCAGGTCGACATCTAATCACCATCTACCATTGGTTTCCCAATAGTTTTTTTTTTTAATTAATTATTTTTTTACTTGTCATGTCGTTATTGAATGAGCAGAACGTTGAATGGGTTAATATAGTCGACAACGATTATTATTTTTCTCTTAATCCCCTCTACCTGCTCCCCATATGTCAAAAGGAATGCTTGCTTAATCATTCAATATCAATATCTTTGGCTTTTCCAAAAATTCAGGGCGAACCCCAATTTTCAATATAGATATTCTCAATAATGAATAAAAATTAAGGAATGTAAAAAAGAAAAAAAGAAAAAAAAAAAAAGAAAAGAAAGAAGAAGAATAAGAAGAAAGGAGTTTGAAGCTTCTGATCTTCTTTTGTTTTTTTTTTCTTTTTGTTTTTTCTTCCTAATGTTAGAGAGCATTTGTTTCATAAATTAAATTGATCCTCAAGAGAAGCCGATTAAAATACACATTCAGAGAAATGATTTGCGTGTTTTGTGTGATAGTATGAAAAGAAGACGTTTTTCCTTAACAGCATGTGTGTTGTGTGTCTGGTTGACGTAGGACAAAATGGTAAGATCCAATGGATTGATATTTAAATATTGTTGGGGTTTTTAGACTTGCTAGAACTAGTTTTTTGTCCCACATCAGTTGGAGTTTCAAGTGGATATTTCAATATAAAACTTTGCCTTGTATTGACTTATGCACATGGGATGTGGGATTACCCATATGGGTGTCATGATGATGGTACTTTTCTAGTGGTGTAAGGTCTAAGTCTTCAATGATACATTTATGTTTTGTCATTCTCTTTTGAAATTTTTCTTAGGAGCGACTCGGACGAATGACGCAAAGTGGCGCTTTGATGGCGCACTTCGCACGTATGCATCAGACGCTGTTTGTGCTCGTTTTTCGCACGAGTTATAGGAAATACTAGTATATCATAAAACGATAGCTTTGGTACAGTCATCCATCCATAGTTTTAGTACATACCAAAAGATAAGATAAATCAAGGACAAACCTGATTAGTGCCGAAAAGCAAATACTAGTCTCCTAGGTATAGACAGGCTCCTCGACATGGTCATCTGTTATGTCTTGTTTCAAAAGTAGTCTCATAGGTATAGACAGGCTTCTCGACGTGGTTTTCTGTTATGTCTTGTGGTCAATAGAAGGTACGGAACGAACATAATCTCCACCATTGCCTAATATGTTAATAAATTCAGTCAGGATTGAAGCAAGTACCAATACACGACAGAATTATACTATATAATTATGATAAATAGTGAGAACTAAAATTTAGTAGCAAGTACTGTAAATCATGGAAATAAGAAAAAAAATGAATATCACAGAACAGGAAAATGAAACTATTACAAGATCATAAGAAACTATGTGTGTGTACATGTGTATTTAGAATACATAGTCGGCATGTAGGGTTATAAATCTAATAAGGCACATCATAGACGACTAGAAGTGAGGATAAATTGAGTATAAGGTGTGTTGGTACAGTCATGTACTCAACTGCTAGCATTCATGACTTGATGGAAAGGTAAACCACATGTCTCCTAGTATTCTCCCTCCCGACATAGAATCGAGGTATGTAGAATAAAAATCCAATTTCTACAACTAAGTATAACCATAAAAAATGTGTCCAATAGAGTACAGAACTAAATATCATATTATAGAGGATAAAACCGAAGTGCATGATACTTGCCTCAAAATGATTTCAAGTCGACGTATCGGTCACGATCGTGGTGGTACAAAATAAAGCTCAAAAGCTAATATTTCAGATAGAATTTCCAATTGTCGAAAATAATGTTGCCAGAGATTCCAGAATTGCCCAAATATTCCCATTTGATATATATATATATATATATATAAATATATATATATATATATATATATATATTGTAACCAATATTTAAGATTCGCCAGAGATCGAAATATTCAGATATTTCAGGGTCCGTGCGTGGCCCACAAGAAGACAAAAGATAAACAAATTAGTTCAAGTTGGAAATATGAATTTTAGCTAAAAGAAGGGTTTGGTTTTAATACTAAAGTTGTTTGTTCAATATATAGGTTTGGTTAGCCATTATTCAAAGCCCAATTTGTTACAAGGTCTAGACTCGAGTCATTTATATATATATATATATATATATATATATATATATATATATATATATATATATATAAAGGCCACTTTATATTTAATACCTAATATTATTATTGTATTATTTAGTTATAAATACTTTTTTTTTCTTTCTTTTTTCTAATCATACATGCTTACTACTTCTTTCTGTCACGACCCGTACCCGAAAATTGGGCATGAGTCGTGGGTACGTCCAGCCTACGCCGCAGCATCGGTGGTAGAACGTTGTCTAGGTCCAACATAGCTATCTATTAATGATATTAAACCTGTCAACACATCTTAACTCCAAACGGAGGACAATGAATATGCATATGATCATCAATTTATAATGTACTCAATCACAATAACTATAAAAAATATAAATGGCATGATAAAGATATGAAAATGATATAATAGAAGTTTCGACATAAGTCCAAAAAAATATCTAAAATAATAACAACAAGTCTAAGAGTCTATCTATCTCAATACAGATAAGGTCTCAACATATTACAACTCAAGTATAAATGTTTAGAACAATCCAATACATAAATAAACTAGGCTAAGTGTCGTCTAAACAACTGCGGGTGGTGTCTTCTGGACCATAATGGGTAGGACAGAAATCCTCAATATACTTCTGGACCATAATGGGTAGGACAGAAATCCTCAATATCCTCTGAAAAATATTATCCAGTTAGGATTGGACCAAAGCACACACACTAACAGCAATTTTAATTATATTGATAAAAACTATAAAATAGTGTAAAAAATATATGATGGATGAAGTACTAGAATGTAAGGAGAACTAGAGAGACATGTAATCATTATATAGAAATAACTAGCAGTGAACAGATATATATAAATGCTATAAATGAATGTATTGGAATAAGAAAAGAAATAATGGCTGAGTGTCATAAAATATTAGTTTGCTATGTGATCGACTTGAGACTAGATCAGGCTTGTTATATATGATTGGCTATGATACATGTGAGGTCAGGCTAACCATCCGGTTAGCTATGATGCGAGCAAAAGTCAGGCTAATCATATATAACAGGCTATGAGGCATATAAATGTTCAGGCTATACCCTACGTGATATATGGGGTGAGCAATGATGCATGTAAGGTGGGGTGTGATCACATAATTTGCTAATATTTTTTCTGTCCTAGCTAGTACGATGGATTCCAATCACGACTCCTCATGACAAATATCTATAATACTAGTCTGTGTATCTACTGTGTTGGAATCAAGTATACAATACAACTAGAATCATAGTAATGATCAAAATAATAAAAACTGTCAAAGAATGTACTCGCCTGTGGTCCTGAGAAGCTAATGAGGATCGATGTCCAAGATGGAATCACAATGACCTATATTTCAAATATAAGTGTCAATGAGCGATATGAGATGATATATATGGTTAACTAACTTGTTGTTATGCTTCTAGGATACTTCTTGGTCATACTAGTCAAACTAGGTCAAGCTAGGTGAATACCTTGATTCTAGGTTTTCTTGATATTAACAAGGTTAATTAGTCAATAATAGTCTACTACTAGCTATTACCTAGTTAATACTAGTCACTACCTATAGTACTAGATGCTATTAGTATATAAGTCATATATATATATATATATATATATATATATATATATATATATATATATATATATATATATATATATAAATATATTACAAATTAATAACTTACTATATAACTGATACTTTAGCTATGGTTTTAGTATCTACTCAATACCTTAATCAGTAATCCTACTATATGGGTTACTACTATAGTCTATAGGTGTTTACCTTAGTGTCTAGCCTACACTAACTTGGATTCACTACCTTAGTACTTACCCACTGATACTAGGATATCCTTATATGACTAGCGCATATGTGCCACTAGGTATCAATTACCTTAATACCTCATCTTACTGATACACCATGCATTAACTCCTAATGCTTAACCTTACACCCTCATACTTGCTGCACCTTCAACCTACACAAAATCTAAACCCAGCCTCTCCATATCTCTGCAGTATACTGCAATATGGACTACACACAGGTGCAGTCCAACTATACACTAACACCTAGTATACCTCACAGTTGACACTCATTCAATCAATACATCTGATACCTATTGTACTAGATAATAAAACTCACACATGGTTACTTCAAATTTTCTGATTTACTCTAATACACACACACACACACACACATATGTGGATATCCACACACAAAAATGCCCACTACTACCTATCACACTACATAATGGAACTCGAACACCAACCTTCACCTCAAGCCTGCAGTTAGCAAGGCCAGCACTGCACACTGAGTTTCCCCCCTTTACTGCATATATCAGTGCAGTGATACCCCATGTATCAGACTTCTAGTCATCAGGTATTCCCTGATACTCAACACTACATCCTCAATGTCATTAGTGCAAAGAAGAACAACAGTAGCAATGGTAACTGTTGTCAAGCCAACTTCAGTCACTGTTGACTGAAGTACACAGCAGGGGAAACTGTCCCTAACACTCGACCTTTACAACCCTCCACTTAATGCTACAATATTTTTTGTTGTTGTTGCTCCTATATCACTTCATGTTGTCTAACCCGACACCCCCTTACTTAACTGCCCATCACACACTCAACTACAATAACTTGCAGTACAATAAATCTATATATTTTACCTCTGCTCCCCATACTCGACTGCGACTAGACCCACTAATTAACTTATTATTGAACACCATTTTAACACATAAGTTCACTCCCATGCTCACTACTGTAGTCCCATCTTGTCTCACCGTCATAGAAATCTGCATCAACTATGCCAAAACCTGCATACTCTCTTCTGCAGGAACCAACAGACTCTAGTACACTGCAAAAACAAGGAGATCTATAGACACATGTATTCAAATGCCTGCACTCTATAATGTGCCAGGATGCCACTGCCTTGCTGTTACAAGGACTGTATCAATCACCTTCAGGTGCTCTAATCCGAGCACAGATGATTTCCACAGCAGCTACAACCTTAATGTTGATAAACCTTGATCCCAACCTTGATCACACAACAACTAACAACAACTAACAATAAAAATTAACAATTAACAACAACAACTATACAACACAACTAACAACAACAACTATACAATACTGTGTCGTGTACAACACACAATCACTACTACCAAGCTCGATCACTCATGCTGTGAACACAATAACCACTACTAAACATTGATATGCCCGACCCCCCTTACGTGAGTAAAAACACACATACCACCAATTAATATATGCATTAATACATATACATATATTCATATATATCACCAATAATGTTAAGTATACACAAAACACAATCTAGTAGTCATTCCCTCAAATACCTTGAGGGCACCAATAGGATACTCTCTTTAGTGTCATGATACTCTATCAATCTCATGCCAAAATCCCAAATACTCTATTAATAATAAATATGCATAATAAAAATATCTATTTATATCTAATGCAAATAGTTGTCATAAAAAAAGGAGAAAAACACCCACAAACACCAAAATTCCAAATATGCACACAACACCATGAAGAAAATACTATAAAAACCAATAGAGACTCATTCTCTCCCCTTATGGGTATTCCTAAACCATGGGTGGGCTCCTAATGATCCACAAAATAAATAAAACGGCATTTAAAAGAGAGATTTCAGAATTTTATCTATTGGGAGATGGATTCCCAATGCAAAGCTAAGGATTTCCTTTGCAAGCTTCTTCTTCTCCAATGCTTATTGAAATCTAAGCTTCTAGGCTTCTTAGATGAGAGAAATGAGAGGAATTTAGGATTAATTTACCAAAATTTTATGGAGAAATAAGGGTTTTGGGAAAGAACTAAATCTAGTATTTTATGAACATTAAATAGAGCTTGAGGGAGGCTCCCCCTCTCCAATATAGGGCCAGCCACTTAGAGACCTAGGATTTAGTCAATGCATAAAGTCCAATATGGCCTCTATGGTTGTCATGAAGAGTTGTTTGATTTGTGAGATTTTTATTCCTAATGAGGGTTTAAAAAATTTCAAATTAAATGAAGGGGATTAACTAGTTGGTCCAAAAATATCTAGTCTAAGGTTGAGTCTAATGGTCGCATCAAGTCTAGCCCACTAACCCATATTAATAATAATACTAATAATATATATACAGTACACATTATATAACTATAAATACAATATGTATATAATATTTAAATGACAAAAATACTCCTACTCTAGAAATATGGTAGTGACAAGTCTACCCTCCTAAAAAAATATTTCATTCTCGAAATTGAACTAAACTAGCACAAGAACACAATCAGAACAATAATAACAATACCTCAAGGCTCGAAGAGATACGGGTATTGATCGGACATTTCGTTCTCCCTCTTTTAGGTTGACTCACCTGGAGAGTGATGTCTCTATGCAACACAAACCAAAAGAATAGGCTGGTTTAGTAATACCTTTCCCCTACGATCCAAAATCTCTACTGGCTGCCCAGGAGAGCTGAGAGTCGGACCAATCTCGATCTCCAAGTGATCTAGTATGTGACTAGGATCTGCCATGTACCATCTCAGCTGCGACACGTGGAACACGTCATGTACTCCATCTAGTACATGCTGTCACTACCATATTTTAGGAAAAAGGGTATTTTAGTAATTTCCTATTTAAATAAATATTGTGCATGGTAAATAATTTTTGTTGTATTATTTAATTATTGTTGGATGTTATTTAATTATTTTGGACTTATTTTAGTAGACCCAACTAGTTTAGTTTGGACCCATGGACCAACATGAATTAAATAGTTAGACTTGGCCCATTTAGAAAGCCCATAGTTAAGGAGATGGATTAAATAAATTAAATGATTAGACTAGAAGCTTCCTTCCTTAATTATTTCTTCATGAGAGGCCCCAAGGGGTACATTGGACATTTTAAAATTGCTTGGGGAAGGGGGCATGGCCGGCCTATATTAGGAGGGGGAATTTCTCTCTTCTCTCATTCTCATTCCAAATCTAGATCTAGAATTTTCCACTCCCAAATTCCCTCCATTCCCATTCCAATTCTCCACCAAATTCATCCTAAATTCTTCCCAATTCATCATTAGAAAGTTGAGAAGCAAGGATCTAGAAGGAGAAAGTAAGGATCTACAAAGAGGAGCAAGGATCTACAATTTGGAAGCAAGTTCATCTCAATTGGAGGTTTCATTGGGAATCCATCTCCCAATAGGTATAATTCAGTTTTTTCCATTAAAATAGCTTCTAAATCTGAGATTTAATCATGTAAAATCAACCTATATGTATGTACTACCCATAGGACTTTGTTTTATGTTCATAGGAGATCCATGGAGAAAGTTATGGTGCTTTTTGTGTCAATTTTGTTGGAATTCCGAATTTACATTTTGTTGTGTGTGTCAATTGATCCTATAGATCAATTGGGCATGTGCTTATGTGTTTGGAGCTTGTGTCGTGTCCATATTTGGTACATGTGGTTCGTATCCCAACTATTTGGTGATACGTGTCATTTTGGGTGTTTTCCCTCCGATACGGGACTTTGTACATGTCGTATTTTGACACGGACACATAGATCTACTTTTGACACTTTGATTTATTCATAAATATTATTTGTGACATGTTTGTGTCCTTCGGGGTGCAATTGGTTGTGTATTGGACTCGTGTCACATGCGTATCCTAGATCTAGTAGGATACGGTGTGATACTCTCCAATTTGGTGTGTTTATGTGTAGATCTAATTATTTATGCTTTAAATTATTTATTTATAATTAGTAAATATATATAGATATTATATATTATTTTAGTGTATTTATTATGGTATTTATTGTAGCATAGATCTATAGATATTTCTATGTGTTCTAATGTGGTGTATAAATATATATACGTATGTAGCTTTCTTGCATGCAATTATATATGTACTTATGTTAATAACATAAATTATACATAAATATTTTATAAAATATATTTATGTGTTTAAATGTGAAATTATATTATTTATAATTATTATATAATTATTTGTATATTAATGAATGTATTTTTATGTGTGCTTCTAGCCATGTAAAATATGTACATTAATATATGCAATGTGTTTTGTAACTATTAGTATTTGATTGTGTAAAGTTTATGTATATATATATATAAGTATATATATTTATTAAATTGTTTTATATATGTATATATATAGTTATTTTTGTGAGGTATAATACTAATAATAATATATTATTTTATTTATATAAATATTGGTTTGTATATACATTATTTAGAGTGTGCATTAATTGTATTATTAGTATACTTTGTGTGGGTACCAATTGGGATCTAATTTGATTCCTAAATTGTTGTATATTATTTATATAGATTTTTTGTGAGGTTGACCTTGGTTTGACCATGTTTGACTTTAGTTGACTTTAGAGTTGACCATAGTTGACTTTTGACTTAGAATTTATTTATTGACCTAGAAGTTGACTAGTTTGACTTGTTCTCTTTCCGGGACCTTATATTAATGTGGTATTCTATATCTAGGTCTTCGAGGTACCGAGTCAGACATCTGTGAGACTGTTCTTTGGACTTCAGGCGAGTACATTCTCTGATAGTTTCTCATTTATGATATCCTCTATATTCGTTGTATCTAGTGTAGATATACATGTTTCTCTTGACACTATGGTTACACAGATTGGTATATCCGGATCTCGTCATGAGATGTTATTCCTTGGTATATGGTGTATATGGTGCAAGTATTGTTTTATTGGTTATCTTGTACATGTACAGACACCGATTTTCGGGAGAAGTCGCTCTCTTCTTGGGAAATATAGTGCCATAGCATACCGTGGTTGGATCTATTATACCAGTTGGGGGTGGGGAGTATTAGTATAGATATGTGATCAAATCCCTATTGAATAAAGTATTGGTAAGCGAATAGTGTTGATCATGCACCGCACGTATGATTAGCCAGGCCGTATTGTATCTTGCCCAAGCCGATCACATGTTAAGCTAGTACTCACACACTTAGTCATTAGTATTATTGTTTCATTGGCATATTGTTCATTATAGTATTTCTTTCCAGTATTTCCTTATTGTATATATATCTCTTGTATCTATTTTGTGCATCTTGTTTATCCACAGCTATTTACTGTTACATAGTTTTTATCATGGATTAGAACTGCTGTTAGAGATGTACTCTGCTCCTTTCCTGACTGGATATATTTTTCCAGATGACACTGAGGAGTACCCTACCTATTATGGACCCCAGGATGTTGTTGGTTTAGATTCGGAGACCCTGGCTCAAGAGGGACTTATCCCAACTGAGACAGTTGACCCTGGAGTGTAGCTTTGTAGTATAATAGTATTCTTTTGTACTGGATTTGTCTCCAGCTTATTTGTTACTCTTCAGACTCATTGATGTATTATTTTAAACTCATGAGTTGTATGATGACTATTCTATTCTTATCTGATTCGTGCTCATTCTATCTTAGTTCTGTGATTGAGTATTTTATCATTATTGGTGGTTCATTATATTGTTAGATAGACTATCTAGACAGCGTTCTACCGCCGATGCTGCGGCGTAGGCTGGGCGCTGTTTCCGACTAGTACCCTTACACCGGGTGCGGGTCGTGACACGTTTTTGGTGGTGGCCCATGCAGGTCTAGCTTCACAAGTATGTGATGTCATGGTAGTGCGATAACTTAGTTGTACTACTGCGAGCCTGCAATAGGATATAGGATATAGGCTGAGATACTCAATCACATCTAGGAAAATTCTTTTGATTCAACTATTCTCCTTTGACATTGATACTTGAACCCTTAAATTGTCCTTTCCTTGATGTCTTACATCTTGTGCTATATTGATTCTATTCTTCTTGATTCCATTTCAGCTTTAGCTTTGTTTGATAGTGGTGCTTCCCATAGTTTTGTATCTGTTTCTTTTGCTCTGAAGCATGGTTTGGTAGCTGAGTCTTTGCTTAGGACTTACAAGATCATGACCGGGGGAGGCATTATCTTAGTTAATGATATTTGCAAGGATCGGAGAGTTACTCTGGGAGGCCGGGAGTTGAGTGTGTGTCTACTTGTAATGCCACTTCCGAGCTACGATATTGTACTTGGGATGGATTGGTTGAGTAGGCACCGTGCTAGCATAGACTGTAGAGGAGGTAGAGTTTTGTTTGGTTCGCCAGGAGAGCCAGAGTTCGAGTTTGCTAGAGGAGCTGTGGAGCAGGGGGAAGGCATTATTTGTGGAGCTATGGTGGAAGACAAGGAGTTGCCGCATCCGTTGATAGCAGAATTCTTGGATATGTTTTCTGAGGAATTGCCAGGATTGCCACCAGATCGAGATGTTAAATTTTCTATAGACTTGGTGCCAGGTGCAGAACCAATTTCGCAGCATGTCTATAGAGTAAACAACAGCGAGCTGGTCGAGTTGAAGAAGCAGGTGGACGAATTGCAGGATAAGGGATTTATCAGATCGAGTTCTTCACCATGGGGAGCTCCGGTATTGTTTGTACCGAAGAAGGATGGATCGGTGCGTATGTGCATTGATTACAGGGCTTTGAATAATCTCACTATCAAGAATAAGTATCCTTTGCCACGGATTGATGATCTGTTTGATCAGTTGAGTGGTGCGAAGGTATTTTCTAAGATAGATTTGAGATCAGGCTACCATCAGGTGAAGGTGAAGCCGGAGGACATACCGAAGACTGCTTTTAGAACTCGGTATGGTCAGTACGAGTTTATGGTGATGCCGTTTGGTTTGACTAATGCACCGGCGGTATTTATGAACTTGATGAACAAGATGTTCCACCAGTACCTTGACAAGTTCGTGGTGGTGTTCATTGACGACATACTCATATACTCGAGGATACCGGGGAGCATGAGGAGCATTTGAGGATTGTGTTGGATGTGCTGAGGAAGGAGAAGCTTTATGGGAAGTTGTCCAAGTGTGAGTTTTTCCTGGACAAGATGGAGTTCTTGGGGCATGTTGTGACTGGTGATGGTATTTCAGTGGATCCGAAGAAAATTTCAGCAGTAGAATCTTGGAAGACTCCGAGTTCGGTAGCAGAGATCAGGAGTTTCTTGGGATTGGCAGGCTATTACAGGAAGTTTGTGCAAGATTTTTCGAGGATTGCCGAGCCGATGACCAGACTCACAAGGAAGGATGTGGAGTTTGTTTGGACGGAGGATTGTCAGGTTGCTTTTGAAGAGTTGAAGAAGAGGTTGACGTCTGCTCCTATTTTGACGTTGCCATCAGGGTCCGGAGGTTTCACTATTTATAGTGATGCATCGGAAAAGGGTTTAGGTTGTGTTCTTCAGCAGCATGGAAAAGTGATTGCCTATGCATCCAGACAATTGCATCCTCATGAAAAGAACTATCCTACCCATGATTTGGAGTTGGCAGCTGTCATATTCGCCCTAAAGTTGTGGAAACATTATTTGTACGGAGAGCGTGTGGAGATCTTCACAGACCACAAAAGCTTGAAGTACGTTTTCACGCAGAAGGAGTTGAACATGAGGCAGCGTCGGTGGTTGAAATTGATGAAGGATTTTGATATCTCTTTGCAATATCATCCTGGGAAAGCTAATGTAGTTGTCGATGCTTTGAGCAGGTATCCGATAGCTATGTTCTTGACGCAGGATCGATATTTGTTGGAGGACTTGGAGAGCTTGGGCATTGAGGTGATTGTTCCTGGTGGTGCTATACAGATGTGGGGATTGCAGATACACTTAGATTTGATGGACAGGATTAAGGCAGCACAGTATGATGATGTATCTTTGAGGAGTATCAGAGCTCAAGTGAGGGCAGGATTGGAGGATGATTTCACTATTGCAGAGGATGGATCTTTGAGGCATGGAGTTAGATTGTGTGTGCCTAGTGGGGAGTTGCGCAAGGAGGTATTGCAGGAAGCGCATCGCTCTCAGTATTCCATACATCCAGGTGCTAACAAGATGTATCGGGATATGCGAGAGAGTGTGTGGTGGTATGGCATGAAGAGGGAAGTGGCACAGTTTGTATCCAGATGCTTAGTGTGCCAGCAGGTGAAAGTCGAGAGGCAGAGGCCAGGAGGTTTACTTCAGCCATTACCCATTCCAGAGTGGAAGTGGGAACACATTACTATGGATTTTGTGTCCGGACTTCCACGATCTCCAGGAGGGAAAGACGCGATTTGGGTCATTGTTGATAGGTTGACCAAGTCGGCCCACTTTTTGCCTTTCAAGGTGGGTTTGTCTACGGAGAAGCTGGCAGAGATGTATATGAGGCAGATCGTTAGGATACATGGAGTTCCCATCAGCATAGTCTCAGAACGGGATAGTCGTTTCACTTCTTATTTCTGGAGGAGTTTACAGGAGAGTTTGGGCACTCAGCTCAAGTTCAGTACTGCATATCATCCCCAGACAGATGGGCAGTCAGAGAGGACTATCCAGACTCTCGAGGATATGTTGCGCACTTGTGTACTAGATTTCGGGGGTTTTTGGGAGGACCATCTCCATTGGTGAGTTTGCTTACAACAACAATCACCAGGCCAGTATAGAGATGTCACCTTTTGAAGCTCTATATGGTCGGAGGTGTCGTACTCCTTTGTCTTGGGACGATGTTAGAGAGAGAGTTTTGCTTGGGCCAGAGATGGTTATGGATGCAACGGAGAAGGTTCAGTTGATCAGAGACAGACTTCGAGTGGCGCAGGACAGACAGCGGCATTGGGCCGATAGCCATCGAAGACCTTTGGAGTTCGAGGTATAGTTTAGATTTTGTTTGTGCTTGTTCTTGTTTGTTATAGATTAAGTTCTTAAGATGGTATTTTATTCTAGGTGGGTGGTTTGGTGTTTCTGAGGATTTCTCCGACACGAGGCACGATTCGCTTCGGTGGAGGCGGAAAGCTTAGTCCGCGATTCATCGGACCTTTCACTATTCTAGAGAGGGTCGGTGCAGTTGCTTATAGACTAGACTTGCCACCTGCATTGGAGGGAGTGCACAACGTGTTTCATGTGTCGCAGTTGAGACGATACGTGGCAGATCCTAGTCATGTATTGGATCACTCAGAGATAGAGGTGGGCCCTACTCTTAGCTATCCAGAGCAGCCAGTTGAGATTATGGATCGGAGAGAGATGGTGCTGAGGAACCAGACTATTCCTTTGGTACGTGTCGCATGGAGGCATCACTCTCCGGGGGAGTCTACCTGGGAGAGAGCGGATGACATGCGAGAGAGTTATCCATATTTGTTTGTACCTTGAAGTATGTTATTTTCTAGTTATGTTCTGTTCATTAGTTAATTGTGATTCTTTAGTTCTGTTCTATGATTTTTCTGGGGGTAGTTTTCATCTTTAAATTTCGAGGACGAAATTATTTTAAGGAGGGTAGACTTGTCACTACCACATTTTAGGAAAAAGGGTATTTTAGTAATTTCCTATTTAAATAAATATTGTGCATGGTAAATAATTTTTGTTGTATTATTTAATTATTGTTGAATGTTATTTAATTATTTTGGACTTATTTTAGTAGACCCAACTAGTTTAGTTTGGACCCATGGACCAACATGAATTAAATAGTTAGACTTGGCCCATTTAGAAAGCCCATAGTTAAGGAGATGGATTAAATTAATTAAATAATTAGACTAGAAGCTTCCTTCCTTAATTATTTCTTCATGAGAGGCCCCAAGGGGTACATTGGACATTTTAAAATTGCTTGGGGAAGGGAGCATGGCCGGCCTATATTAGGAGGGGGAAATTTTTCTCTCCTCTCATTCTCATTCCAAATCTAGATCTAGAATTTCCCACTCCCAAATTCCCTCCATTCCCATTCCAATTCTCCACCAAATTCATCCCAAATTCTTTCCAATTCATCATTAGAAAGTTGAGAAGCAAGGATCTAGAAGGAGGAAGCAAGGATCTACAAAGAGGAGCAAGGATCTACAATTTGGAAGCAAGTTCATCTCAATTGGAGGTTTCATTGGGAATCCATCTCCCAATAGGTATAATTCAGTTTTTTCCATTAAAATAGCTTCTAAATCTGAGATTTAATCATGTAAAATCAACCTATATGTATGTACTACCCATAGGACTTTGTTTTATGTTCATAGGAGACCCATGGAGAAAGTTATGGTGCTTTTTGTGTCAATTTTGTTGGAATTCCGAATTTATATTTTGTTGTGTGTGTCAATTGATCCTATAGATCAATTGGGCATGTGCTTATGTGTTTGGGGCTTATGTCGTGTCCATATTTGGTACATGTGGTTCGTATCCCAACTATTTGGTGATACGTGTCATTTTGGGTGTTTTTCCTCCGACACGGGGCTTTGTACATGTCGTATTTTGACACGGACACATAGATCTACTTTTGACACTTTGATTTATTCATAAATATTATTTGTGACATGTTTGTGTCCTTCGGGGTGCAATTGGTTGTGTATTGGACTCGTGTCACATGCGTATCCTAGATCTAGTGGGATACGGTGTGATACTCTCCAATTTGGTGTGTTTATGTATAGATCTAATTATTTATGCTTTAAATTCTTCATTTATAATTAGTAAATATATATAGATATTATATATTATTTTAGTGTATTTATTATGGTATTTATTGTAGCATAGATCTATAGATATTTCTATGTGTTCTAATGTGGTGTATAAATATATATATGTATGTAGCTTTCTTGCATGCAATTATATATGTACTTATGTTAATAACATAAATTATACATAAATGTTTTATAAAATATATTTATGTGTTTAAATGTGTAATTATATTATTTATAATTATTATATAATTATTTGTATATTAATGAATGTATTTTTATGTGTGCTTCTAGCCATGTAAAATATGTACATTAATATGTGCAATGTGTTTTGTAACTATTAGTATTTGATTGTGTAAAGTTTATGTGTATATATATATAAGTATATATATTTATTAAATTGTTTTATATATGTATATATATAGGTGTTTTTGTGAGATATAATACTAATAATAATATATTATTTTATTTGTATAAATATTGGTTTGTATATACATTATTTAGAGTGTGCATTAATTGTATTATTAGTATACTTTGTGTGGGTACCAATTGGGATCTAATTTGATTCCTAAATTGTTGTATATTATTTATATAGATTTCTTGTGAGGTTGACCTTGGTTTGACCATGTTTGACTTTAGTTGACTTTAGAGTTGACCATAGTTGACTTTTGACTTAGAATTTATTTATTGACCTAGAAGTTGACTAGTTTGACTTGTTCTCTTTCCGGAACCTTGTATTAATGTGGTATTCTATATCTAGGTCTTCGAGGTACCGAGTCAGACATCTGTGAGACTGTTCTTTGGACTTCAGGCGAGTACATTCTTTGATAGTTTCTCATTTATGATATCCTCTATGTTCGTTGTATCTAGTGTAGATATACATGTTTCTCTTGACACTATGGTTACACGGATTGATATATCCGGATCTCGTCATGAGATATTATTTCTTGGTATATGGTGTATATGGTGCAAGTATTGTTTCATTGGTTATCTTGTACATGTACAGACACCGATTTTCGGGAGGAGTCACTCTCTTCTTGGGAAATCTAGTGCCATAGCATACCGTGGTTGGATCTATTATACCAGTTGGGGGTGGAGAGTATTAGTATAGATATGTGATCAAATCCCTATTGAATAAAGTATTGGTAAGCGAATAGTGTTGATCATGCACCGCACGTATGATTAGCCAGGCCGCATTGTATCTTGCCCAAGCCGATCACATGTTAAGCTAGTACTCACACACTTAGTCATTAGTATTATTATTTCATTGGCATATTGTTCATTATAGTATTTCTTTCCAGAATTTCCTTATTGTATATATATCTCTTGTATCTATTTTGTGCATCTTGTTTATCCACAGCTATTTACTGTTACATAGTTTTTATCATGGATTAGAACTGCTGTTAGAGATGTACTCTGCTCATTTCCTGACTGGATATATTTTTCCAGATGACACTGAGGAGTACCCTACCTATTATGGACCCCAGGATGTTGTGGGTTTAGATTCGGAGACCCTGGCTCAAGAGGGACTTATCCCAACTAAGACAGTTGACCTTGGAGTGTAGCTTTGTAGTATGATAGTATTCTTTTGTACTGGATTTGTCTCCAGCTTATTTGTTACTCTTCAGACTCATTGATGTATTATTTTAAACTCATGAGTTGTATGATGACTATTCTATTCTTATCTGATTCGTGCTCATTCTATCTTCGTTCTGTGATTGAGTATTTTATCATTATTGGTGGTTCATTATATTGTTAGATAGACTATCTAGACAGCGTTCTACCGCCGATGCTGCGGCGTAGGCTGGGCGTTGTTTCCGACTAGTACCCTTACACCGGGTGCGGGTCATGACACATGCGGCAAGTCTAGTCTGTAGGCCACTATACTGGCCCTCGCAAGAATATCGAAAGATCCGATGTACCATAGACTAAGATTCCCACCTCCATCAAAGTGAATTATGCCCCGTGTTGGATAAATCCGCAAGAACACCAAATTGCCAACCTGAAAAAAATGCAGCCTTAACACACAATCTAAATCAAAAGCAATCACAAGCAATTTTAACAAAATCTATAACTCAAACTCCAAGGGTCTACGGTGGATGTCGGCCCAATGCCGCTGTCTGTCCTACGCCACTCGAAGTCTGTCTCTGATGAGTTTTACCTTCTCCGCTGCATCCACGACCATCTTTGGTCCCAACAAGGCTCTCTCACCGACATCATCCTAAGATAACAGTGTGCAGCACCTCTGTCCATATAGAGCCTCGAATTATACATCTCAATACTAGTCTGATAGCTGTTGTTGTAAGAAAACTCTACCAGGTGTAGATGATCCTCCCAAGAACCTCCGAGATCTAGAAAGCAAGTACGAAGCATATCCTCAAAAGTCTGAATAGTCCTCTCCGACTGTCCGTCTGTCTGGGAGTGATACGCGGTACTGAACTTGAGCTGAGTATCCAAGCTAGCCTGCAACCTCCTCCAGAAGTGAAAAGTGAGACGACTATCTCGATCCGAGACGATGCCCATAGGAATCCCATGTAATCTGATAATCTGTCGTACATATATCTTCGCTAGCTTCTCCATCGACGTACCTACTTTAAATGGTAAGAAGTAGGCTGATTTGATCAACATTTCTACGATGACCCAAATTGAGTATTTTTTTCTTGGAGAACGCAGAAGCCCCGAAATAAAATCTATAGTCACATGCTCCTACTTCTACTCTGGGATGGGTAACGGATGAATTAATCCACCCGGCCTCTGTCTGTCCGCCTTTACCTGCTGGCATACAAAATATCTGGATACGAAGCATGCTACCTCGCGCTTCATACCATACCACCAAACGTGCTCCCTCAGGTCTCGATACATCTTGTTGGCACCTGGATTCATCGAGTACTGAGAGCGATGTGCTTCCTGCAAAACCTTCTCGCACAGCTCCCCGTTTGGTACACATATCCTAGTACCGTGCCGCAATGATCCATCATCAGCAATAGTGAAGTCCTTTGATAATCATATCCGAACCTGTGCCCAGATACTCCTCAGAGCCTCATCATCATACTACGTAGCTCTGATTCTGTCCATCAGTTTAGACTATATCTATAATCTCCACATTTGAATCTTGATACCAAGAACCAGCACCTCAATTCCTAATCTCTCAAGATCGGCCAACAAGTTTCTATCTGTCGTCAAGTACATAGCTATCAGATACCTGCTCAAGGC
Organism: Iris macrosiphon; assembly: GCA_036927795.1. Classification (NCBI taxonomy): domain Eukaryota; kingdom Viridiplantae; phylum Streptophyta; class Magnoliopsida; order Asparagales; family Iridaceae; genus Iris; species Iris macrosiphon. The sequence goes on from JAYESA010000003.1 coordinate 36,789,936, forward strand.
AATAGCGACTATGTTGGCCTTCCCTGGGTGGTACTGTAATGTAAGGTCGAAGTCCTTTATCAACTCCAACCATCTCCTCTACCTCATGTTTATCTCTTTCTATGTAAACACGTACTTCAACCTTTTATGGTCTGTGAAGATCTCCATACGCTCTCCATACAGATAGTGTTTTTATAGCTTTAGAGCAAAGATGACCGCTGTCAACTCCAAATCGTAGGTGGGATAGTTCTTCTTATGAGGACATAATTGACTGAAAACATAGCCAATCACCTTCCCATGCTGCTGAAGAACGCAACCCAAACCCTTCCCTGAAGCATCAGTGTAGATAGTGAATCAACCTGTCCCTGATGGCAACGTCAAAACTGGAGCTATCGTCAATATCTTCTTCAGCTTATCAAAAGCGGCCTGACAATCCTCCGTCCAGACAAAATCTATATCCATCCTGGTCAGCCTAGTCATCTACTCTATAATCCTGGAGAAGTCTTATACAAACCTCCTGTAGTAACCTGCTAGTCCAAGAAAACTTTTGATCTCCGCCACTGAACTGGGAGTAGCATATGACTCTACTGCCTCGATCTTCTTCGGGTTAATGGAGATCCCATCACCTATCACCACATGCCCAAGGAATTCAACCTTGTCAAGGAAGAACTCACACTTTGAATGCTTCTCGTAAAGCTCCTCCTTCCTGAGAGTCTCCAAAACTTATCCTCAGGTGCTCCTTATGCTCCTCCGGGGTCTTTGAATATACAAGCATGTCATCGACGAACACCACCATGAACTTGTCAAGGTACTGGTGGAACACCTTGTTCATCAGGTTCATGAATACTGTCTGTGCATTAGTCAACCCGAACGGCATCACCATGAACTCAAACTGGCCATATCGAGTCTGAAAAGCTATTTTCGGAATATCTTCTTTCTTTACTTTTACCTGGTGGTAGCCTGATCTTAATTCTATCTTTGAGAATACCTTCGTTCTGCTTAACTGATCGAAGAGATCATCTGTCACGCCCCAGTCACAAAATAATCGGGACCAGGCCACGTGGCATTGGTCAGCTGACACGACTCCGAAGGATATCCCAATTTAATGGATCCTAACAAAGCGTGCTACGCTGTCCTAAAATACTAACAAGTCTAATATGCTAATATATAGCAGGCAATGTCTAATCTCATCCACAGAAAACAATATCATAAGGACTAAAATAAAATGCTGATAAATAAAATACAAGAGTCTGAATATCCATAATACATCTGAATAGTCTGAATGGGGACAAACCCACTGAAATACAAAAATGGAAATAACAGTGCAGAAAGAAGTAAGATAACTAGACTAGAGAATCAACTGGCTAGATACGAAAACTCTAGTCCGATGAAGCTGCGTACTCAGATCACGGGAACTCTCCTGGAAATGCCTCGTAGTCCTCAATCAGGAATCCTGTCTCTACTCCTGCTCCGTAGATAGTAGGGTACAAGTGCTCGTCTGGATCTGGAAGAGAACCAGGTCCTCAGAGGGACGTAACAAGTATACATAAATGCATGCCATAAAGTAAATACTATGTAAACTCAAGGGGTAATCTCACCAGCTAAGTGAAATGCATTTTAAAGACAATCCTGGTACGTATGGGTAGGTGAAAGGTATAAAGCATAGCATCGAGCCAGAGGCTAAGTACCTGGTATTAGCTGTAAACTGAATGCCAGGAATATATGCTGACTACATCACCGATCATGATAGCGCACAGCTAGTAACCACTGCTGGATGTATCGACAAGCATATATGCCCATAACAGGGAACCTGAGACCATAACCGGGTAACACATAGCCCATAACCGGGTAACACTGAGGCTCACGGCCCCGCAGTTTTCTCTGAAACTACGGTGACCAAATGTTTATCCCATACGCCTACTAATTGTCTTCCCCGCCCAATATCAATGTACAAGTCGCGAATATGACGTGGACACCTCATATTATGATGCAAGTCGCTACAGAAAATAAATAACTAAGCTAAATGCCGTCACACGTGCTGCTCATGCTGATGGCCAGTCGATCATGAAGCACGCGTCCCTACATGAACTCACTCTATGACATGTTTAAGATACGTGTCAAGGCCTGGAAAGTCATATTGATAACTCCTCAACTTTAGGTGGGTCCACTAGGCACTAAGTCAGACACAAGTCCTAACGTCAACGCCTTCGTTGACTGCACCCGAGTCTTCTCGGACGCGCACAGTTTAATATTGAAACACTGAATTATGCAACTAGTTAATATTTGAATTTAGACAGCATCAACAAGGCAAGGTATACTTGCCTGGAACTCTGGCGTGCACAAATAATATTCCGGAACCAGTAGTCAAGGTAGCTCCGTCTCGGATGCCTACGAACAGACAACCATAAATATAAATCACTAATTTACACTATGCTTAATCATCTATGTTAACATAGAGCATGTTTAAATACACAAGACCTATGCATGTATCTACATTAAATAATATATAGTATAGTATATATTATACTTAAATACATATATATATAAAAGACATTATTATATATAGTTTAATATATAATTAGTATATATAATACATATTTAAAACATATACTATATATAGTATTTATATACTTAATAAATATTTACATAAATATAAATATATAGTTAAATGCAAGGAAAATAAAATATATATGTTATACATATATTTTATATACTTAGTAATATTTATATTTATATATATAACAACATACATATTTATAATAATTGCATATATATAGAAATATATATATATATATACACACATATATAGCTTATGTATATAATAAGATATATATATAATACAATATATTTATATACATACATATACATACATATATACTATATATATGCTAAATATATATATTTAATATAAATATAAAATTTGAGTATACATATAAATATAATAATTTTATATAATATATATACATTTATGTAATATAATATATATAACTATATATATACATATACATATACATATATATAAATAAAAGTAAATGCATATATATACATATAAATAAATATAACAGTACATATATAATGATTATATATATATATATATATTATATATATATGTAATATAATAATTTCTGTATTTATAAAATATATATAATGCATACTTACATACATATATACAAACATGCATATATAGATATATATATATATATGTAATAATATACAATATATATATATAATAGTAATTACATATATATACATAGTAATTTAGTATATATATAAATATATATTATATACTGTAATAATATATAATAATAATTATATATAATATATATATAATTATATAAAGTACCATATATAATATATATAAATATATATAATAGCACATACATAAATATACATATGTGTATATTTACATAAAATATACTAAATACATATTTATAATATAATACTTATATACTGTATATATATACTGTATATATACATTAATATAATTATTTAATAATAAAATATATATTATATATTATAATATATATATATAAACATATATATGTAAATATACACATATATACATATATATATACATATATACATACATATATATATAACTATACATATATTCATACATATATATATTACATACATATATATAATATAATATATAAATATATAATATATATATACCAATATACACAGTTTATACCAATACATACCATATACATATGAAATATACATAATACACTATATATATATATATATATATATAAGTATATACTATTATACACAATATATATACTACATACAATCAAATATATATATAATATACATACCTAAATACTGTACTGTGTCCGGGGTGCGTGTCCGCCGTGGGGTCGTCGCCGACGAGTGGCGGCGGAGCTCCGGCGGGGGCTCGGGAAGCACAACAGCAGTGGCAGCAGCAGCCTCGGCAGTAGCTGCAGCAGCTGTAGGCGGCTCGGCAGCAGTGGTGCGGTGGTCGTGGGTGGCTGACGACGGAGGCAGGGTCGTTGGGGAGCTGGAGGTGGTGGTGCACCGGCCGTGGATGTCCGGCGGTGGTGGGGAGGGGTGCCCGGGGGAAGAGAGACGAGTGGTGGTGGTGTTGGTGGATGTTGGTGATGGTGGTGCTGCCGTTGGTGGTGCCGGTGAGGGCGGTCAGGGGGTGGTGGTGTTGGTGGAGACGATGGTGGAGTCGCTGGGGGTGGTGGCCAAGGTGACGGTGGTGGACTGGGGTGGCCGGGGATGGATGGTCGGGGCGTCGGGTTATGGGGAGAGGGAGTCGGGGGTGGTGAAGGGGAGCTGCTGTGGCAGTGGTTCAGGCGGAGGCGGCGGTCGTGGTGGCCGTGGCGGTGGTTCAGTCGGTAGGGGCGGGGATGGCGGTGACTCTGGTGGCGGTGGCGACGGGCTGAGGGCGGTGGTGGCCGGGGGAATTGAGGGCGGGGGTCGGGTGGCTGAAAGTGAGGTGAGGGTGGTGGTGTGTGTAGGTTTTAGGAATTTAGTGTTTGGTAGGGTTTCTCCTTGGTTTGTGTGTTATTAATGTGATGTAGTGTGGTGTATATATAGAAGAGAGAGAGTGGGGGATGCCTGGGGATTAGGGCCGACTGGTAGCATGCCTAGGATTGTGTGAAGAGGCTCCATCATGATGAGGGGAGGGCTAGGATTAAGGTATTTCAAATGTAGGGCTAGGATTGCTTCCCAAAAAGTGATGTAAGGACATAAAAAAATGGGGGGAAAAATTTTGATGGACCGGTCAAGGAATGTAGGTCTCATTCTTCATGGGGTTGGACCAATGAGAGGGGGACACCTCACTGCAATTTTGCATAAAAGCCCCTGAACAATTAGGAAATTGCACAAAAGCTGAAATTGAGGATTTGATGTAACAAAATACCATGTTTGGTATTTTGCATTGGGCTAGAATGGTGCATGGTGTTTTGTATGAGGCTTTTGGGTGTGTGGGTGGATTTGGGTTAGAGTTGGGTCTAATTCAAATGAGGTTAGGTCACCACATTAATTAATTTATAATTAATGCGCCGGGTGTTATTTAATTAATTAAAAATAACCGGGGGGTCAAAATTAGGTTGGACAAGGGTCATTAGTGTGGTAGGCTCAGTGTACAATAATGTCATGATCTGGGTTGGTCAAATCGGGTTGAGATTGGGTCTCAATTTCGATTGGAACGGACAACGAACGTAAATACGCAATTTATCAAATTTACGTACGGAATTTGGGTAACAGCTAGTGTAGGGTCCTAAATATCGGGACAATGGTAAGGCATCCTAAGTAATAAAATTACTGCACAATTAAATAATACTATGTAATAAATTTAAATTAGGACCAAAATTACCCTAATCTCTTTATCTAAATTAATAAAAATAAATTTTTGGTCGAGGGGGTTTACAATCTACCCAACTTATAAGAATTTCGTCCTCAAAATTAAAATAACACATAATAAGCTATAAATTATCAAGCAATGCTACGGACATACCTAGAGTTGGTGTTTGTACTATCTGCCGAGCTCTATCGCTATACTGGGAACACTCTTGAGCTTGATGTTGGGTTGATCCGCACCTCAGGCAAAGTCCTAGTCTTCTTCTGCAATCTTTCTGGACATGTCCCTTCTTTTTGAAAAAGTGACATGTCGGTAGCTCCCTCTGCTGGTATGGCACAATCTTCTGTTGTGTTTGCACTCCTGGATGGCGAATCGGTCCTCCTGCTCCGGGCTGAGCTCTGGCTGGTGCAGTCGTGCTGGAATGTCTCGATCCTCTGCTAATAGCCTCCTGGATCCTCGCCTCTGATAGGAATTCCTCGTATGAGATCCTCGCCTGGGTAGTAGTGTACCTCTGTAGCTCGGAAGAGAGGCCATGGTAGAATCTTCTGGCCTTCTCCAGGTCGTTGGGTATCAGGACTGCACCGAAACGGCTGAGTCGGCTGAACTCTGCGTCGTAGGCGTCCACGGTCAAGTTCCCTTGCTCCAGGTGTAGGAACTGGGAGTACAGGGTGTTCCTAACCGTAGTGGGGAAATACTTCGCATTGAAGTACTCCAGAAATTCCTCCCAAGTCTACTGTCTGTCGATGTTGTGCTCCATAGAGTCTCACCAGTGATGGGCGTTGCTTGTGAGTTGGGCCCTCATGGCGGTCATCCAGAGGTTGGGGTGTAGCTACGAACCCTCTAACAGCATCTCAGTATTGGAGACCCAGTCTGAGATCTCTTCTGCAGTCTCCTTGCCTGAGAAGGTTCTCGGTTCCATCTGGCGGAAGCCTCGTACAGTGCCCACTTGCTGGACAGGTGCAGGTGCTGGTGCTGCTGCTTGGGCAGGTGCCCTCTCCAGTACCGCCATCAGGCCCTGTCTCAGAGTCTCAGTCTGATGCCACTGTGCCTGCATCATCGTCTGAAAGAACTGGAATATCTGTGGCTGTTCCTCCGCTGGTGGCATCTGAGGTGGAAATGGTAGAGGTGGTGGAAGAGGTACCTCCGGCTGTCTCCTTGGTGTCTCCTCGGGTGCCGGCCTCTCGAATTGCGACATCGGTGTCGCCCTCAAGGTCTGTCCCTCGAAGTACTACCTCAGGATCGTCTGTGATATCTGGCCCTCTGGCTGCTGCGTCCCTTCATCGGGAGAGACCTGATGCCAGTCGATCATCGGGGCCTGGGGAATCACCTGTGCATGTGGCTGAGGCTGCTCTCCAGGTGGTCCCTGGGATGTCTCCTCCCTCGGTGCGGGGGCTGATGGTACTATAGCACCAAGTATCTCACGTCTGCTGCGTAGGTTTATCTCGCTGTAAGAGATATAACTTTATTAAAAGAGTACGGAATAACAAGCAGGATGCAGATATTTAATTTAATCAAATATGAAGGAGGTTCAAAGGCGGAATGTGGATAAGATCTATAAATTTCTATCCTATTGCAGGCTCGCTGGGTATGTTACCATACCACAAGCGATTATCATTGCCTGCATGGGCCACCACTAAAACTATGTCACGCCCTAGTCCCAAAATACTCGGGACCAGGCCACGTGGCATTGGCCAGCTGACACGACTCCAAATGATATCCCAATTTAATAGATTCTAACGAAGCGTGCTACGCTGTCCTAAAATACTAACAAGTCTAATATGCTAATATATAGCAGGCAATATCTAATCTCATCCACAAAAAACAATATCATAAGGACTGAAATAAAATGCTGATAAATAAAATACAAGAGTCTGAATATCCATAATACATCTAAAATAGTCTGAATGGGGACAAACCCACTGAAATACAGAAATGGAAATAACAGTTCAGAAAGAAGTAAGATAACTAGACTAGAGTATCAACTGGCCAGATACGAAAACTCTAGTCCGATGAAGCTGCATACTCAGATCACGGGAACTCTCCTGGAAATGCCTCGTAGTCCTCAATCAGGAATCCTGTCTCTACTCCTACTCCGTAGAAGGTAGGGTACAAGTGCTCGTCTGGATCTGGAAGAGAACCAGGTCCTCAGAGGGACGTAACAAGTATACAGAAATACATGCCATAAAGTAAATACTATGTAAACTCAAGGGGTAATCTTACCAGCTAAGTAAAATGTATTTTGAAGACAATCCTGGTACGCATGGGTAGGTGAAAGGTATAAAGCATAGCGTCAAGCCAGAGGCTAAGTACCTGGCATTAGCTGTAAACTGAACGCCAGGAATATATGCTGACTACATCACCGATCATGATAGCGCGCAGCTAGTAACCACTGCTGGATGTATCGACAAGCATATATGCCCATAACAGGGAACCTGAGCCCATAATCGGGTAACACATAGCCCATAACCGGGTAACACTGAGGCTCACGGCCCCGCAGTTTTTTCTGAAACTACGGCGACCAAATGTTTGTCCCATACGCCTACTAATTGTCTTTCCCGCCCAATATCAATGTACAAGTCGCGAATGCAACGTGGATACCTCATATTATGATGTAAGTCGCTATAGAAAATAAATAACTAAGCTAAATGCCGTCACACGTGCTGCTCATGCTGATGGCCAGTCGATCATGAAGCACGCGTCCCTACATAAACTCACTCTGTGACGTGTTAAAGATACGTGTCAAGGCCTGAGAAGTCATACTGATAACTCCTCAACTTTAGGTGGGTCCACTAGGCACTAAGTCAGACACAAGTCCTAACGTCAACGCCTTCGTTGACTACACCCGAGTCTTCTCGGACGCGCATAGTTTAATATTGAAACACTGAATTATGCAACTAGTTAATATTTGAATTTAGACAGCATCAACAAGGCAAGGTATACTTGCTTGGAACTCTGGCGTGCACAAACAATGTTCCGGAACCAGCAGTCAAGGTAGCACCGTCTCGGATGCCTACGAACAGACAACCATAAATATAAATCACTAATTTACACTATGCTTAATCATCTATGTTAACATAGAGCAGGTTTACATACACAATACCTATGCATGTATCTACATTAAATAATATATAGTATAGTATATATTATACTTAAATACAGATATATATAAAAGACATTATTATATATAGTTTAATATATAATTAGTATATATAATACATATTTAAAACATATACTATATATAGTATTTATATACTTAATAAATATTTACATAAATATAAATATATAATTAAATGCAAGGAAAATAAAATATATATGTTATACATATATTTTTATATACTTAGTAATATTTATATTTATATATATAACAACATACATATTTATAATAATTACATATATATATATATAGAAATATATATATATATACACATATATAGCTTATGTATATAATAAGATATATATATATATAATACAATATATTTATATACATACATATACATACATATATACTATATATATGCTAAATATATATATTTAATATAAATATAAAATCTGAGTATATATATAAATATAATATTTTTATATAATATATATACATTTATGTAATATAATATATATATAACTATATATATACATATACATATATATAAATAAAAGTAAATGCATATAAATACATATAAATAAATATAACAGTACATATATAATGATTATATATATATATATATATATATATATATATATATTATATATATATATTATATATATGTAATATAATAATTTCTGTATTTATAAAATAAATATAATGCATACTTACATACATATATATAAATACATATATACAAACATGCATATATAGATATATATATATATGTAATAATATACAATATATATATAATAGTAATTACATATATATACATAGTAATTTAGTATATATATAAATATATATTATATACTATAATAATATATAATAATAATTATATATAATATATATAAATATATAAAGTACCATATATAATATATATAAATATATATAATACCACAAACATAAATATACATATGTGTATATTTACATAAAATATACTAAATACATATTTATAATATAATACTTATATACTGTATATATATACTGTATATATACAGTAATATAATTATTTAATAATATAATATATATTATATATTATAATATACGTATATAAACATATATATGTAAATATACACATATATACATATATATATATATATACATATATACATACATATATATATAACTATACATATATTCATACATATATATATTACATACATATATATAATACAATATATAAATATATAATATATATATACCAATATACACAGTTTATACCAATACATACCATATACATATAAAATATACATAATACACTATATATATATATATATATATATATATATATATATATATATATATAAGTATATACTATTATACACAATATATATACTACATACAATCAAATATATATATAATATACATACCTAAATACTGTACTGTGTGGGGTCATCGCCGGCGAGTGGCGGCGGAGCAATCAAATATATATATAATATACATACCTAAATACTGTACTATGTCCGGGGTGCGTGTCCGCCGTGGGGTCATCGCCGGCGAGTGGCGGCGGAGCTCCGGCGGGGGCTCGGGAAGCACAACAGCAGTGGCAGCAGCAGCCTCGGCAGTAGCTGCAGCAGCTGTAGGCGGCTCGGCAGGAGTGGTGTGGTGGTCGTGGGGGAGCTGGAGGTGGTGGTGCACCGGCCGTGGATGTCCGGCGGTGGTGGGGAGGGGTGCCCGGGGGAAGAGAGACGAGTGGTGGTGGTGTTGGTGGATGTTGGTGATGGTGGTGCTGCCGTTGGTGGTGCCGGTGAGGGCGGTCAGGGGGTGGTGGTGTTGGTGGAGACGATGGTGGAGTCGCTGGGGGTGGTGGCCAAGGTGGCGGTGGTGGACGGGTGGCCGGGGATGGATGGTCGGGGCGTCGGGTCGTGGGGAGAGGGAGTCGGGGGTGGTGAAGGGGAGCTGCTGTGGCAGTGGTTCAGGCGGAGGCGGCGGTCGTGGTGGCCGTGGCGGTGGTTCAGTCGGTAGTAGCGGGGATGGCGGTGACTCCGGTGGCGGTGGCGACGGGCGGTGGTGGCCGGGGGAACTGAGGGCGGGGGTCGGGTGGCTGAAAGTGAGGTGAGGGTGGTGGTGTGTGTAGGTTTTAGGAATTTAGTGTTTGGTAGGGTTTCTCCTAGGTTTGTGTGTTATTAATGTGATATAGTGTGGTGTATATGTAGGAGAGAGAGAGTGGGGGCTGCCTAGGGATTAGGGCCGGCTGGTAGCATGCCTAGGGTTGTGTGAAGAGGCTCCATCATGATGAGGGGAGGGCTAGGATTAAGGCATTTCAAATGTAGGGCTAGGATTGCTTCCCAAAAAATGATGTAAGGACATAAAAAAATGGGGGAAAAAATTATGATGGACCGGTCAAGGAATGTAGGTCTCATTCTTCATGAGGTTGGACCAATGAGAGGGGGACACCTCACTGCAATTTTGCATAAAAGCCCCTGAATAATTAGGAAATTGCACAAAAGCTAAAATTGAGGATTTGATGTAACCAAACACCATGTTTGGTATTTTGCATTGGGCTAGAATGGTGCATGGTATTTTGTATGAGGCTTGTGGGTGTGTGGGTGGGTTTGGGTTGGAGTTGGGTCTAATTCAAATGAGGTTAGGTCACCACATTAATTAATTTATAATTAATGCGCCGGGTGTTATTTAATTAATTAAAAATAACCGGGGGGTCAAAATTAGGTTGGACAAGGGTCATTAGTGTGGTAGGCTCAGTGTACAATAATGTCATGATCTGGGTTGGTCAAATCGGGTTGAGATTGGGTCTCAATTTCGATTGGAACGGACAACGAACGTAAATACACAATTTATCAAATTTACGTACGGACGTTTGTAACAACTTTTGTGCGACTAAAATTAGGCACAAAAATCAGTATCCGGGGTTTGTTCAAGGTTCAATATGATAGGTTATTATGTCTAGGCCAAGTATACGGAATTTGGGTAACAGCTAGTGTAGGGTCCTAAATATCGGGACAACGGTAAGGCGTCCTAAGTAATAAAATTACTGCACAATTAAATAATACTATGTAATAAATTTAAATTAGGACCAAAATTACCCTAATCTCTTTATCTAAATTAATAAAAATAAATTTTTGGTCGAGGGGGTTTACATCATCTATCCTCTGTAGCAGGTATTTATTGTTGATAGTGAGGTTGTTCAGAGCTCTATAGTCGATATACATGCTTACCGACCCATCCTTCTTTGGTACAAATAATATAGTAACACCCCACGATAATAAACTAGATTTGATGAAGCCCTTGTCCTGCTACTCATCAACCTACTTCTTCAGTTCTTCCAGTTCGCTGTTATTGACCCTATAGACGTGCTGTGATATTGGCTCTACACCTGGCACCAAGTCTATAGAGAACTCGATATCTCAATCTGGCTATAAATCTGGCAACTCCTCTGGAAAGATATCCAAGAACTCCGCTATCAAAGGATGTGACAACTCCTTATCTTCCACCTTGGCTCCACAAAAGATGCCCCTGCTCTGCTCCGCTGCTCCTTTGGCGGCCTCGAACTCTGTCTATCCTGGCGGTCAAAATATCACTCTGCCTCCACGATAATCTATAGTAGCATGGTGCCTTCTCAACCAATCTATCTTGAGTACAATATCGTATCCCAGAAGTGATATTACGAGTAAGCACACACTCAACTCTTGGCCTCCCAATGCAACTCTCCGGTCCTTACAAAAATTTCTGTCTAAGATAATGCCTCCGCCAGTCGTGGTCTTGCAAGTCCTATCTAAGGGTTCCACCTCTAAACGATGATTAAGAGTATAAGGTACAGATACAAAACTATAGGAAGTGCCATAATTGAATAATGCAAATGCAGGAATAGAATTGAGAAGAACTGAACCTGATATCACGTCTCCAGCTGGTTGGGCCTCCTCAATAGTCATGGCATACGCTCGTCCCTAGGTTGCAACTCTCTGCGGCTGTTGGTGTTGGACAAACCTCTGCTACTATAGCAGGAGTGGAGGTCCCCTCTGCTGGCCTCCTGGTGCAGTAGGTATTCTGGTTAGTCCCCTCTGATCGGCTGCTCCACCCTGACCTGGACGAGTTTGAATGGACGGACAATCTCTCAACTGGCACGCTGATGATCCATAAGACAAATATGTACCCAGCCTCTTCTTGCAGATCTCTCGTGTGTCCCGTCTTCCCGTAGTACGCACGCTAGATAGCAGGCTTGGTCTGCCTCTGCGACTACTGCTGGATATGTTCTCGAGCTGGTGCCTGGTGCTGATATGGCCTCTGTTGCTGCTGAAAGTGGGGACGCTTGGCCGGTCCTGCGCTACCACTCGCTCCTCCAGAAATATTATGTCCTCTCTTGGGCCTGAGGTCCAGATCATCCTCAGCAATCTGGGCATCCATCAGAATGCCCTCAAAGGTAGCAATAGGATGTCCAGAAGTACGAGACTTGATCTCTCTCATTAGCCCCGTCCTGAACTTTCGGGCTCGGTCTTCTGGGTCCCGAATCATCGACGGTGCAAAATGACTTAAGCGACAAAACTCTGCGGCGTACTCGTCGACCGATATATTCCCTTGGACCAAGTCATGAAACTGACTCTCAAAGGCTCCCAGGGCCACGTCAAGAAAGAAGTTCTTCTTGAAGAGATCTTTGAAAGCCTCCCAATTAAGTCCTTTAGAAGTAAGTATCAGCTCCGTAGATACCAAGTCAGCACGATATCAAACACCTGGCTGCCGATGGCCTTGATCTGTAGACCCTCTAAAATCTGAGCCAAGAGCAAGTTCCTCGTATTGTCCTCCAGCCAGTCGTCGACGTAGAGTATCCCCTCTATACCCTTGAACTCCCGAGGTATCATCCTCTTGAAGTCCACTAGAGTGTCTGGCCCCTGTTGTTGCTGGCTAGGATGATGCTGTACGACTCTCTCCACTACTTGGAGAGCCACCTGATGAGCATTCTCCATGCTCTCCCTCATCAGCTCAGCCTGCGCTTGGTGCACCTCTGTCTGCACCCTCTATGCCTCAGTCTGAACTCGCTGAGCCTTTGTCGACGTCCTCTGAGCATCCACCATATCTTGGATCAATGCGAACATCTATGCCTCGTCAGTGGGCACACCTCCTGGAAGCAGAATCTGTGGTGGTGGAAGGTCCTCCATAACAGCCGGGACAACCCAATGGACAGGTGGGGGAGGAGGACCCCCGAAAGTATGAAAACTCCTACATAAACAAGTAAAGTAGGAGAGGCAACTCCAGCTGTCTGGGTGGCAGGTCGATAGATGGTAGACCTCTCGGAAGCTACGGGTCCCGATCTCAACGACCTAGTCTTCGGTGGCATCCTGAAGACAGATTGAAAGAAGAAATCAATTAAGGCAAAAGATACGATATCTTCAAAGAAGGACAGTAAAATTTAAAGGAAGCAATTATTCAGAATAGAAAAATTAATTTGGAAATTTCTTAGATGTAATTGAGCATACTCTCATCTATACCCTATCTCATGCTCGTAATAGTACTCAAGTCTGAGCACTACTATGATACTGTCCAAGTTGCGACCTAATCTTACTCTTCCGACCTACATGGGCTACCACTAAAATGTGTCATGATCCGTACAAAAAAATTGGGCATGAGTCATGGATATGTCCAGCCTATGCCGCAACATCGGTAGTAGAATGTTGTCTAGGTCGAACACTATCTATTAATGATATTAAACATGTCAACATATCACAACTCCAAATGGAGGACAATGAATATGCATATGATCATCAATTCATAATGTACTCAATCACAATAACTATAAAGAAGGTAAATAGCACGATAGAGATATAAAAATAATATAAAAAAAGTTCCGATATAAGTCTAGAAAAATATCTCAAATAATAACAACAAGTCTAAGAGTCTAAATATCTCAACACAGATAAGGACTCAACATAATACAACTCAAGAAGAAAAGTTTAGAATAATCCAATATATAAATAAACTAGGCTAAGTGTTGTCTAAACAACTGCAGGTGGTGTCTCCTCTAAGTAGAGTGGCTCCTATGGAATCTTTGGGATATAATCACCATCTACTCCGGGACCATAATGGGTAGAAAAAAAAATCTTAAGATCCTCTAAAAAATATTATCCAGTCAGGATTGGAGCAATGCACACACACTAACAACAATTTTAATTATATTAATAAAAACTATAAAATAGTGTAAGAAAATACATGATGGATAAAGTACTGGAATGTAAGGAGAACTAGAGAGACATGTAATCATCATATAGAAATAACTAGTTGTGAATAGATATATGTGAATGCTAGAAATGAATTCACTAGAATAAGGAAAGAAATAATGGCTAAGTGTCGTAAAATATCAGTTTGCTATGTGATCAACTTGGGACTAGATCATGCTTGTTATATATGATTGCTTATGATATATGTGAGGTAAGGCTAACCATCTGGTTAGCTATGATGCGAGCAAAAGTCAGGCTAATCATATATAACAGGCTATGAGGCATGTAAATGGTCAGACTACACCCTACGTGATATGTGGGGTGAGCTATGATACATGTAAGGTGGGGTATGATCACATAACTTGCTAATATTTTTCCGTCCCCAGCTATTACGATGGATTCCAATCATGACTCCTCATGAAAGGTATCTATGATACTAGCCCGTGTATCCACTGTGTCAGAATCAAGTATACAATACAACTAGAATCATTGTAATAATCAAAATAATAAAAATTGTCAAAGAATGTACTTGCATGTGGTCCTGAGCAAAAAATGAGGATCGATGTCCAAGATGAAATCACAATGACCTATATTTCAAATATAAGTGTCAATGAGCGATTTGAGATGATATACATGGTTAACTAACTTGTTGTTATGCTTCTAGGCTACTTCTAGGTCATACTAGTTAAACTAGGTCAAGCTAGGGCAATACCTTAATTTTAGGTTTTCTAGATATTAACAAGGTTAATTAGTCAATAATAGTCTACTACTAGCTATTACCTAGTTAATACTAGTCATTACCTATAGTACTAGATGCTATTAGTATATAACTCATATATATATATATATCACAAATTAATAACTTACTATATAACTGATACTTTAGCTATTGTTTTAGTATCTACTCAATACCTTAATAAGTAATCCTACTATATGGGTTAATACTATAGTCTATAGGTATTTACCTTAGTGTGTAGCCTACACTAACTTGGATTCACTACCTTAGTACTTACCCACTGATACTAGGATATCCTGATATGACTAGTCCATATGTGCCAGTAGGTATCAAATACCTTAACACCTCATCTCACTGATACACCATGCATTTACTCCTAATGCTTAACCTTACACCCTTACACTTGCTGCACCTTTAACCTACAACACCTTTAACCTACACAAAATCTGAACCTAGCCTCTCCAAATCTCTGCAGTATACTGGAATATGGAATGCACACAGGTGTAGTCCCCTCCCCTCTCCAACTGCACACTAACACCTAGTACACCTCACATTTGACACTCATTCAATCAATACATCTGATACCTTTTGTACGAGATCACAAAACTCACACATGGGTACTTCTAATTCTCTGATTTACTCTAACACACACACACACACACACAAACACATATGTGGATATCCACACACAGATATGCACACTGCTACCTATCACACTGTATAATAGAACTCAAACACCAACCTTCACCTCAAGCCTGCAGTTGGCAAGGCCTGTACTGCACACTGTATTTTCCCCCTTTACTGCACATATTAGTGCAGTGATACCTCGTGTATCAGACTTCTAGTCATTAGGTATTCTATGATACTCAATACCACATCCTCAATGTCATTAGTGCAAATAAGAACAAAAGTAGCAGTGGTAACTGCTGTCAAGCCAACTTCAGTCACTGATGACTGAAGTACACAGCACGGATAACTGTCCTTTATACTCAACCTTTACAACCCTCCACCTGCTACTACAATACTTCTTATTGCTACTGCTGCTATTGTACTTCATATTGTCTAACCCGCCACCCCCTTACTTAACTTTCTATCACACACTCAACTGCAATAACTTGTAATGCAATAAATCTACATATTTATCTCTGCTCCTCATACTAGACTGCTACCAAACCCACTAATTAACTTATTGTTGAACACCATTTTAATACATAAGTTCACTCCCATGCTCACTAATGTAGTCACATCTAGCCTCACCGTCATAGAAATCTGCATCAACCATGCCAATACCTGCATAATTTCTTCGGTTGGAACCAACACACTCCAGTGCACTACAAAAACAAGGAAATCTGCATACAAATGTATTCAAATGCCTGAACTCAATAATGTACCAGGATGCCACTGCCTTGTTGTTACAAGGATTATACCAATCACCTTCAGGTGCTCCAATCCGAGCACATATGTCCTCCATAGCAGCTACAACCTCAATGTTGATAAACCATGACCCCAACCTTGATCACACAATAACTAACCACAATTATACAACAACAACTAACAACAACAACTATACAACACAACTAACAACAACTATACAACACTATGTCGTGTACAACACACAATCACTACTACCAAGCCCGATCACTCATGCTGTGAACACAACAACCACTACTAAACACTGATATACCCGACCCCCCTTGTGTGAGCACAAACACACACACCACCAATTAATATATGCATTAATATATATATATATATTCATATATATCACCAATAATGTTAAGTGTACACAAAACATAATCTAGTAGTCATTCCCTCAAACACCTTGAGGGCACCAATAGGATACTCTCTTTAGTGTCATGATACTCTATCAATCTCATGCCAAAATCCCAAATACTCTATTAATAATGAATATGCATAATAAAAATATCTATTTATATCTAATGCTAATAGTTGTCATGAAAAATAGGGGGAAAACACCCAAAAACACTAAAATCCTAAATATGCACACAATACCATGAAGAAAATACTATAGAAACCAATAGAGACTCATTCTCTCCCTTTATGGGTATTCCTAAACTATGGGTTGGCTCCTAATGGTCCACAAAACAAATAAAACAGAATTTAAAAGAGAGATTTCAGAATTTAACTATTGGGAGATGGATTCCCAATACAAAGCCAAGGATTCCCTATGCAAACCTTTTTTTTTCTCCAATGCTTCTTGAAACCTAAGCTTCTAGGCTTTTTAGATGAGGGAATGAGAGGGATTTTGGATTAATTTACTGAAATTTGGTGGAGAAATGAGGGTTTTGGGGAAGAACTAAATCTAGGATTTTATGAAAATTAAATGGAGCTTGAGGGAGGCTCCCTCTCTCCTATATAGGGCCGACCACTTAGAGACCTAGGGTTTAGTCAATGCATAAAGTCCAATATGCCTTCTATGGTCGTCATGAAGAGTTGTTTGATTTGTGAGATTTTTATTCCTAATAAGGGTTTAACAAATTTCTAATTAAATGAAAGGGATTAACTAGTTGGTCCAAAAATGTCTAGTCTAAGGTTGAGTCTAATGGTCAGATCAAGTCTATCCCATTAACCAATATTATTAATAATAATATATATGCAGTACATATTATATAACTATAAACACAATATGTATATAATATTATAAATGATAAAAAATGTCCCTACTCTAGAAATGTGGTAGCGACATTTTCTAATTATTTTCTATTTCCTTAAGTCTTTTGGTTAACACCTTCGTTGCTAGTGAAGGAATAATATTCTATATGAACTGGCTTTTCATTCCCACACTACCATACCGAATGGGAACAATACACACATACACACACACACACACACACACACACACACACACACACACACACACACACACACACACACACACATACACACACACACATATATAATACCGGATCCATGATGACATTCTATTGGGAGCACAATCATAAGGGAGTTCGGAGATAATGCACCTGAAAATTGAATATATACCAGATCCAGGATGACATTCTACTGGGAGCACAATCATAAGGGAGTTCGGAGATAATGCACCTGAAAATTGAATATATAGGAACAAAGTAAAGTACTAAAAATTGAACACACAACTCCACTCCTCCGCTCCTCCGGCAAATTTTTTTAGCAAAAACTCTGCTTTCTATTATTTTTCTTGGTGTGTAGTAGCAAAAAAAAAAAAAAAAATAGGATTGCTGGCTAGGTGTAGGCATTTGGTTTATTCGATTTCAACCGAATCAAAAAAGTCAAAACCAAATAAATCAAAATTCTAAAAAATCAAAACCAAAAAAGAAACAAAATTAACCAAAACTGAACCGAATAAGCTATTTGGTTTAATCGGTTTGTTCGGTTGAACTATTGTTATTGTTTAATGGATCGGACCCAAAGTTGATATTGTAAATAAATTATATAAAAAATGCCAATTTGATACACACATTTGCTGAATTTCAAAGTTGTCCAAAGTTATGCTTCAAAACATATCATAAAATTGTTATTTTCAAAAAAAAAAATTTAATCACATATATGCATAGAATTATGGTATTTAAACAATTGTATACATCTTATTCGGTTTTGGACCAAAACTGAAAACCAAATCGAAACCGAAACCGAATAAATTTTTTTTAGTATTTTCAAAATCGAAACTAGACCAATTTTTTTAAACCAAACCGAATCTTTTATTCGGTTCGATTCGATTCGATTCAATTTTCGGTCCAAAACCTAATAATTCTTACCCCTATTGCTAGCTGCTGCCTTATGTTGCTTGGGTCCTGGGACTTGTGTGTGTCATTCAAGTCAAAAGCTACAATAAAATTCTTAGCAATTAATACTGCAAACAGACCAGATGACTCCAAATTAAAGTCAAAATCTACAATACAATAACAAGGACCATGTAACTTAACGTTCATGGTTATTAGTTAATATATATGCTATTAACTTTTTTTTATTTTTTTTACTGGGGGCCCACCCCTTAGTGCAATAATAATCCGTTCACACAAATGATGCTGCTTCCTTCAAAATAATTTAATTTTTTAAGAAGAAATTTCATTGGGGGGCCTGCCTTATAGTATCTGTATTGGTATATGGATATGTATTTTATATTATTTTTACTATATTTTATTGGATCTCGTAGAATCTCAAAATTGGAACTTTGCTACCTGACCGGTATACGGCGGTATACTCCGGCATACCGACGGCATGCCGTTCGGCAGATATTTGTTTTGCTTTTGAGATATTTTTGAGATATTTTTGTGAGATATTTTCATGAATAAAATTTGATACTTTCTATTATCCATTGGTTTCTTGGTTTTGTTTTGAGTGGTCGAGATAAATTTAAGTAGTGACTTGGATCGCTGGTGAGGCAGATCGGACGGTCACGATTAAATCACCTCTTATATATATATATAAATTAATTTTCTCTATCTTGTCCCTTTTTTTATCTCCACTTCTTCATTTCCTCTCCTTTTCTTGTTAAGCTAGGAGCTTGATCTTGGGGCCTAAGAGTGTGGTTTATGAACCCCTATTATTGGTGGAGTTGAAGGTTAAGGCTGAGAGCTTGACTAGAGACAAGTATATCTTGACAAAATCTTGAACGAATTTACTTTACTGTATTTTTTTATTTCCTTGGTAGTTTATGCTTAGAATTTTATGCTAGTGGTTTTGAAAAATATGTTTCTCTAGTGATTTTCAACCCAGTGCATGTTTTAGAATTTGTTTTGAGCTTGGTTTTGACTTTTTTGGTAGAAACCCTAATATTTACTGGTTAGGTAAATCGGTATTGAAAATGATAAGAGGAGTGATTTCCATAAGACATAGTATATGCTATATAAGACTTACCATTAGACTTGACAACTTGCCGGGCCAGTTTCTGTTAAGTTTCATAACATAATTTCGGTTCTGAAAACCTATTTTTTTTGACTTTCCTTAAAATTCCTATGAGAACCGGTATACCGACGTCATACTAGTATATACCGACTGTATACTGGTATATATCGACGGTATACTGATTTGGACCGACTTGGAATCCTAGAAACCTGCGGTGACCTTAATCGGCATACCGACGGTATACTAGTAAGTACCGACGGTATAACGATTTGTTGGAATCGTTTAGCTACTGTCTTTTTCCTACCACTTGACCGGAATACCGATGGTATACTGGAGTATAACGACGGCATATCGATTTCCCTAACTAATTTTTTCTGCCTTTCCTGCTTAGTCTTGGACGAGATACCGACGGTATACTACAGTATACCAATAGTATACCGGTTGTATTCTCTTTTGCATATGTTTCCCTTTTTATTGTACTTTTACTACTTTTTGCTTGGTGCCATTGCACATATTGCATGTATATATTTTCTTGAGATTTTCTTGTCTTATATGTTACTATACCGTATCCGTCCCACATTGACATCATGTATAGTTTTTGGGCCACCTACCAATTATACACTTGCCGTTTATAGTTTTGGGGAACCTACCCATTATACATCTGTCCAGACCAGTATTTTTACAGTTTGGGACACCTACCCATTATACACCCGTAGTGGCATAGATTAGGATACCTACCCATTATACACCAGTTTATATACTCGTATTGGTATAGTTTGGAGTACCTACCCATTATATAATTGTCTTGTACCTACCAGATAATAGCCAGAAGTGATACACTCCTGATTCTCGACCCGTATATTTTGTGGCTTATTATAGCGTATGCTCGTCATGCCTAGAACTGTTTGGTTGTATTCCCGTGTAGTCTTGTGCTTGTGCTTGTCAAATTATTGTCTTGTCTAGTTCATCCCCGCGGGGAGCATCAAGTCTAGGATGGATTCTGCATAATGCCATACCCAAAATCCTAAAGTAAACTGCTAAGGATTAATGACTAGTTTAAATAATTAGAACATCTAGTGGGAAGAAGCTCTAGGTTGCATGTTGTCCCGTTATCTTGACGTCAGCCAGAATGGATTTGTAGCATGCCGTCGAATAGGACACATTTCTAGCACACCATTTAGTGGGACACTAGTACATCTTAGACTATTTTTTGGACGGGATAGCTTAGATAGACTACAGGGCATGCAACCATAGAAATTCTCAGTTATTGCATCTTGCTAGTAATTAGGACTTGTGATAACCCTAATTAGCTACATAGCAAGCCGTACTTCTTGCTTGGCCGTGATTATTGGATGGAGACCATTTATTTTTATGCTCTTGTACTAGATCTTGTCTCGTTTTATTTATATTTTTTGCTTTTTGCCATTATTTTGATACTGCCATGCCACAGTCTTAAAATACGTAGGACTAGAAATACGTAGCTTGCCAGCCGTATGTATATGACAACTCCAATATGTTAGAAAAATCATAATACACACGTACGCTGTAATATGAATAAATAATTCACAAGTGGAACATATATTGTCAACACAAGTCACTGGCATCTATATCTCATCCACAAGCACAAGTAATATCAAAATAGATAGCTAAATATCTCAAGTACGAAGTATCAAAGAATAATAGTCGGGTGGAGACAAATCTACTACCCATCGACTATATCAAAAACTAAAATAATAGAGGAGATCAAAGCTCCAATATAGAATAAATCTCAAATAAAAGAAACTGCAACTAAGATATCCATCAGCAATAAAGTAATCACTGGTACTCAGAAAGTAAGACCTCCTAAATAGAGAATGAAGCTTCAGGTCCAGGTTTGTATTCCTGAGGATAATCCTGCTCGTCTTGTCACGACCCGCACCCGGTATAGGGGCACGAGAGCGTGGGTACGTCCAGCCTACGCCGCAGCATCGACGGTAGAACGCTGTCTAGGTCAAGTACTATCTAAACAATCTCACGCTAGTATCGCACTCCATAAGGAGACTCGGATAACACTATGAAATATTAACAACATACTCAATCACAACTACAGCACGATAGGAATTTGAAGAAATAAAAGAATACAACACAAGTCTAATGACAACATAATCATACCTGCAATCATTAACTTCCAATCCCCAAGTGTGTCAGAAACCAGTCTACTAAGGTCACAGTCTGGAAAAATATTTTCCAGTCAGGAAGGAGCAAAGTACATACACTAACAGCAGTTTCATTAAGTTGACAAAAACTATAAACAGTGTAAGAAATATAAGATGAGAATATATGCTGAACATGTGAAGTACTGGAGAAATGAAAATAGGCAATAGAGCATCTAGCAATGAACAATAAACAGTGAATGCTAGAACAAGTGAATCTGAATAAAATAGACATCTAACTAAGTGTTTGAAATATTAGTTTATTATGTGATCGGCTTGGGACTAGATCAGGCTGGTTATATATGATTAGCTATGATTCTTGAAGGTCAGGCTAACCATATGGTTAGCTATGATGCATGATAATGGTCAGGCTAATCATATATAACAGCTATGAAGCATGATAATGGTCAGGCCGCACCCGACGTGAGAAGTGGGGTGAGCTATGATGCATGATAAGTTTGGATATGATCACATAATCTACTAATAGTTTCCCCATCCCCCAGCTAGCACGGTGGATTCCAATCACGACTCCTCATGATGGGGATCTAGGGTGCTAACCCGTGTATCCATAGTGTCGGAATCAAGTATGTAATACACTACAATTTATAGAAGTAATCAACAAAACGAAAACTGTCAGAGAATGTACTCGCCTTGGGTCCTTAGCTGGTAATTATTGGTGTCCTGTTCCAGAGTATCCCCTGGAGGAACCAACAGTCCGGTAAGACTATCTTGCCTCTTATTTCACAAAGTTCACTTGGTTTGATTCTGACCGAAGTCACAGAACACCAATGGGTACAAAGTCTTTAAACATATTCAATGAATAGCTCTTTGGGATATTGCCAGTATCATTTTGAGCCAACTCCATGAACTGCTACCCAATGCCACGGCTGAGAATTGGTGGAGGCACAAGTATGGCGCTTGCATATCTTGAAACAAGAAGTATGGCTCTTGCATATCATGAGAAAAAATTGGAAGCTGATTAGTAAAGTTTCAGTGATGGCCTATTTTACAAGTGTGTGTATTTGTATCGCTGCTCGGTTGGAAAAATAATTGTGTTCAATAATAAACATATTATATAAAAATAAACTTGCTTGCTAATTTAAGTTTCCTTAATTTCTTGCTAACACAGTCATCAATCTATTGATCTGGTGTATGACTAATTCTTGATTTCAGCTATAAAAGTTAAAAAGCAATGTTGTACTCGGTGAAGATGTTCAATCCAGGAGTTGCATTATTATTTTATCCATCAAGGATTATGAACTATTTAATACATTATTATGATGAAGTAGTGATCAAATACCTAGTTTGTGGTTGATCCCACTAGGGAGTAAAGAAAATTGTTATGCCACAGGCTAGCAACATACCCCACTATGGCAGCTAAATCTGGTCGATGTAGTACCCGCAAGTGAAGATTGTCACGGCAATGTTGGCAATAAGGATGCAAATGAACCACCACTCTGGCACCTGGTTGCATTTTCTTATAAGCCTTATGTGCACATCCATCTTCTCCTGAAATGCTGACTTACTCAGTTGTCATCTCTCTCTCCTTAACTCCATTATTTGAAGGAGAGACATCTTCCATTTCATCGTTGATTATTTCTTCCGGATCTTGTTGTGGGTTATAAGAGCCATTCTTGAACTCAAATGTTGATTCTTCATTATCTTTATCATTATAATCAAAAAGACCATCCAATGAGAGGGACATTGTACGAATATCGTTTCGTTTGCAGAAATAATTCTGGATGTTCCGGGGGCTCTTCGACTTTGACTTTTTCCTTTACTTCCTTGAGCAACTTTGGTTTAGATTCAGGTTTGGCCTCTGCACTACTTTTTGACCCACTCTTTTCGGACTTCAAATTCTAATCATTAGATGCACCATCTTTGCTACCTTCCTTAGCCTTCAGTTTTTTTTTTCATCTATGCTTTCCTTCTCAGCAGCTACTCTTTTAGGCTCATCTGCTGTTTTCTCCTTACTAATCCCAACTATGCCAGTATTCTTTGTTCCAATTTCTTCCTTTATTTCTTCCCCGTCCTTTGCTTTCTGCACTAAAACTTTCTTTTTATCACCCTTCTCATAATTTTCTTCTTTCAAGTTGTCATAATAATTTTCTTAACAATGTAGCAGAGTATCCAGCATAGAGCCCCAAGATGCCATCTTTCTCAAGAATTCTAAGCATTACCTGCATCTATAAAATTGTCGTAGTGCTGGAGATGCGTGATGATTGCTCCAGGATGAACGAAATGGTAGTAATTTATGTTTCTTCTCGACAGAACAACCCCTGACTTCTCCCAAGATGACCTCGTCGAGGCCATTGACGCCCTTTCGCGAGCTCCACCGTCGGCTTCTCCTCTACAATTAGAAACTCTAACCATTTCTCCATGGTAGAGGGCATGGGAGACCCAAAAGTTGCCGTTCCAAATTAAGAAGATCCAATGGAGGCGTCAACGAGGGAGGTGACATCGGAGGAGCCGAGGGTCTTGGTGGAGGACTTGAGGAAGTGGTGGAGGCTCTCGATGCCGGCTCCACCTCCTTCGTGTCCTTTGTCCGTCCATCTCCAGTTCTTCTTCCATTGATAGAGAAGGAAGGAAAATTAGGGTTACGGTATTGAGGTCTGGCGGTGGTAGGAGGGATCTGAGGGGAGAGGAGGAGAGAAGGCACATGAGGCAAGGAAGAGAGGAGGAAAGAAAGAGAGGAGGGAGAGAGCTCGGGGTCTAGTAGGGTTTCTTGGGAATGGTGACGAGGGACTTAAATAGGGAGAGAGGGTGTGGGATGAAGGGTGAGGATTGGCCCAATAATGGATGGCCCAGATCATATATGAATGAGTTTTCATGTGGAAAAAATGAGGGTGTAAATGGAAGATGGTAACCTTATAAATTTAATAGAAAAGTATTATAATTTAAGAAAAATTTTAAGAGGCTTCCAAGGCTAATTGATTAATTTAACTACTAATTAAACCCCTATTTGAAAATCCTAGAAAATATGAAATTCATTTATTTACTATTCCAAAAAGGATATGAAAATTTATTATGAAAACAACTAGTCCTTCAATAATTTTTATTAAATAAATAAGTTTGTGATTTCAAGCCAATAAATATTCGAAGCTAGAGTATTACATATCATTATTATTTATTTATTTATTTTATAAGAAATCGACATTTAGGAAAAATAATTTTTATAAAGATTTTAAATTACCTTCTAAAATCAAACATTGTTCAAAATCAAATACAAGAATTCAAGGAGAAAATATTTTATAAACTTGGTATTTAAAATAAATTAAAAATCTAATTATTTCGGAAATTGGAAATCGGAGGTTACAAGTCTATCTACCTTAGAAAAATTTCGTCCTCGAAATTTAAGATCCTCAATAATTGCCTTTACTCATCATATTATTTCTATCAAAAATTAAATTCAACCCAAATAATCATGAAGTAATTCCATGTTGTTATTTCCCAACCTTTCAAAAATTTTATAACATCATATTCCTGAAAATCTTCAAGTTTAAAATCAAATTCAAATTTTTATCATAATCTCCTCCAAAATTTTAGTTCGTATCTAAATACTCAAGGATTCTAATATCCAATCCTCCAATTGAATTCCCATCAATGCATATTTATAAAAATCTGTATCCAAAATTTAAATTTTAAGCAATAATCCATCAATCATCTTACTCCTCTAACTCAAATTCAATTGATGCTTATTCAAATCTAAATCCTCATCCCGAGAGTTGAACTCGACACATTTCCATTAACGATTTTTATTTTCCTGATTCCCTTTTTCCTCAAATACTCAACGATGCGATACTTTCAGAATCTTCAATGCAACATTCATAATATAAAACTATAAAATTTCTATCTTGCAATCAAATAGAAAAAATGACAATCTCTCAAATTTTCTCAAATTTTAATAATCAATTTAATCATATCAAGACATTCCTAAAATTTAATAAATCCTCAATTTTGCCCTGTGAATTTCTTAACTCTCTATTTAAGTTAATGTTTATCCTCGAATTTCAATCAAACCTCAATTTTTGCAAAATCAATGATCCATCAACTCTGTTATAACAATCCCCTAAATTCTTTATTTAAATTAATGCTCATCCATAATTTAATCATCTTGTCCCTTTTTGTCGGTCATAACCTTGTCATAGATCTTTGCTATGGTCAAAAACCCTAATGATCATGGTTTAAGAAAACTCTACCTACAGCCATGCAATTTAAGAAAATATATAGGTCATGTATCTTTTGTCATGGTATTTCAGTCTCTGTTAAGGTGTACTACTAGTTATATTTTAACAAGAAAATCATGAATACGAACTACAGTATTAGGAAAAACAATCAATCGAAAGATGGAAGAAGGAATCATTAGGAGGGAAAGAAAGAACCTGCTAACATATTTCTTGCGGTATCTGCTATCTCTAACAACACTTAACTCTAGCACATTCACTAACTAATTCTAATTCCTGTACACTGGTACCCATATCAACTAATCTTAATCCACAAGATCCATGAATATATCCCTATGGCACACACCTGTTTATTAATACCAAATCTGATACCAAGAACCTCTAATATTACCATGGTTCAATAATGCATCCAAGTTGATACCTCTATCTCTTTAGTACCATACCCTCTGTCAGTTCCCGTTCCTACTATAATTGTTTATACTAGTCGTTCTTATCACTCAATACACGTCAAGTGCAACACCATACTAAGTACTGCTCTTACCAATACAACTTTAGATGGACACCCAAGTCAGTCTGCGGTGCTATCTCGATCATGCTCAATCACCAGATCCTTACACATGTATATCATCTACTCATATATTAATATTCATATCTCTCATCTACCATAAAATTAATCCTCAAATAATCGTCAAGGTTTAACTTCTCGAACAACTTTAAAATAAATTGCATATACCTCCTCAAAATCAGATACTCCACATCGAAATAAAATTTAATCACTTCTAAAATCTTTGTAACCTTAACCATGTTTATTGAATTCATATTTGGAATCCAAAAAATTTTGACATAATCTCAACTCCTCAATTATTCTAAAAATAAAATTTTTATTTTCACCTTTTAATTTATAACTCCACAAATGTACATATCAGTGCTCACGGTCTCTGATACTCAAGGTGCACTCAATGCATCTAGTGTCTATAATTTTGTACTAAAATTGTACTGCCTGAATCACTTGTACTATTACCTCCAATGATCAAAGTTATCATCACCTGTATTTTCTTTCATGATTTCAATTTATGTCAACTGGTATATCATTTAATTATCATCACGCAGAGTGCTTACTGTTATTAACGTTATTCTCGACTAATCCTCGATATAGAATCATTAGCACTCTTGGTATTATATCACTAGCTTCATTAATGCATCATCTCATCAAGCTCATTATAACTCATGATTACATGTATCTACTATAACACTCATATTTCTTATTCTCATGGACAAGTACATGGTTCCTCATCTCGATTGATGTATAGGTATTTCCCTTTAACTTTTTCAGCCTGTTAAACTGGTCTGTGATACGCTTCACCATCTTCATTACTAATTCCGAGATTTCTCTACTCATGACACCTTATTATAACTCCTCATGCATATAAATTTCTTTACCTTTAACACGCCCGATATCAATCATCCGATTGAACGTTATGCTCCATTAATTCTTAACACAATTCCTTGATACCTAATTGTTTACATAGATTACAAAATCATGATTATCCAGGACGGGTAAGTTGGCTCTGATACTAACTCTTGAACTATCACTGATACTCTATACTCTCCTTCTAATCATAGTCTCTAATGACACTTATCCTAGAACCATTGTTACAAGGTATTATGCTATGGTTAACTCTAGATCAAAGTATACTGCTCACATGTCCAACTAGAAACACTTACAAACTCACAAGTCACACTCAGTCAAACTAAATACAAGACACAACCAAAATTGCAAGTCACTAATTATCATATTAACAAGGAATCCTCAAAGAAAATAAGCTCAAAAAGAAACTGGATCAAGGACGGAAGGTATCTTTACTGCTAGTAAAGAAAAGAAGCGATTGAACAAAGTCCTGGAATAACATAAATAGATAAGTCTTGAGATGATACTTTAAGAACCAATTTAAGATACAACCTGATAATCATACACGTCTGTCAGAAATCATGACACACAGAATCCTCGCCACGCCAGTAAGCATAGATGTGATAAACGACAGGTTCCGTAACTAAGGTATGCAACCCTATAATCATGTCATCTAGAATACTCGCCACGCCAACCGGTATGGCTGCGAGAAACTCTAAATCTCATAACTAAAGTATGTACATCCAAGTTAGGTTCCTACGTTCTCGTCACGACAGCTAATATGGCTGCGATAAACTCTAGGTTCCATAACCAAAGTAGACGTTTTACCTTTCTCACTGTCCTCATCAATATATGTCATCAGATGATACCGTAAATTTTAGCCCGTAAAATTCATCTCGATATGAAATCAAAACTCAACAACGATACCAAGAATTAAAGTTAACAACTGGTCAACAAGAATCAAACTCAAATATCAATAAGTGAGAACGGACGAAAACAAGGAGGAATGATTTAAATTGGAATTTATAATGAGATTCTCAAGGGTCGTCCCAGGAATCTCTCAAGAATTTTGTGATTGAGTATCCGCTCTCGTCCTAGTATCCTACGTCCTAGATCCTATCGCAGGCATGCAGTAGTATAACAAGGATGCCACACTACTACGACATCGCACAACTCGCGAAGTCTGACCTGCATGGGCCTCCACTAAAAACGTGTCACGACCCGCACCCGGTATAGGGGCACGAGAGCGTGGGTACGTCCAGCCTACGCCGCAGCATCGACGGTAGAACGCTGTCTAGGTCAAGTACTATCTAAACAATCTCACGCTAGTATCGCACTCCATAAGGAGACTCGGATAACACTATGAAATATTAACAACATACTCAATCACAACTACAGCACGATAGGAATTTGAAGAAATAAAAGAATACAACACAAGTCTAATGACAACATAATCATACCTGCAATCATTAACTTCCAATCCCCAAGTGTGTCAGAAACCAGTCTACTAAGGTCACAGTCTGGAAAAATATTTTCCAGTCAGGAAGGAGCAAAGTACATACACTAACAGCAGTTTCATTAAGTTGACAAAAACTATAAACAGTGTAAGAAATATAAGATGAGAATATATGCTGAACATGTGAAGTACTGGAGAAATGAAAATAGGCAATAGAGCATCTAGCAATGAACAATAAACAGTGAATGCTAGAACAAGTGAATCTGAATAAAATAGACATCTAACTAAGTGTTTGAAATATTAGTTTATTATGTGATCGGCTTGGGACTAGATCAGGCTGGTTATATATGATTAGCTATGATTCTTGAAGGTCAGGCTAACCATATGGTTAGCTATGATGCATGATAATGGTCAGGCTAATCATATATAACAGCTATGAAGCATGATAATGGTCAGGCCGCACCCGACGTGAGAAGTGGGGTGAGCTATGATGCATGATAAGTTTGGATATGATCACATAATCTACTAATAGTTCCCCATCCCCCAGCTAGCACGGTGGATTCCAATCACGACTCCTCATGATGGGGATCTAGGGTGCTAACCCGTGTATCCATAGTGTCGGAATCAAGTATGTAATACACTACAATTTATAGAAGTAATCAACAAAACGAAAACTGTCAGAGAATATACTCGCCTTGGGTCCTTAGCTGGTAATTATTGGTGTCCTGTTCCAGAGTATCCCCTGGAGGAACCAACAGTCCGGTAAGACTATCTTGCCTCTTATTTCACAAAGTTCACTTGGTTTGATTCTGACCGAAGTCACAGAACACCAATGGGTACAAAGTCTTTAAACATATTCAATGAATAGCTCTTTGGGATATTGCCAGTATCATTTTGAGCCAACTCCATGAACTGCTACCCAATGCCACGGCTGAGAATTGGTGGAGGTACAAGTATGGCGCTTGCATATCTTGAAACAAGAAGTATGGCTCTTGCATATCATGAGAAAAAATTGGAAGCTGATTAGTAAAGTTTCAGTGATGGCCTATTTTACAAGTGTGTGTATTTGTATCGCTGCTCGGTTGGAAAAATAATTGTGTTCAATAATAAACATATTATATAAAAATAAACTTGCTTGCTAATTTAAGTTTCCTTAATTTCTTGCTAACACAGTCATCAATCTATTGATCTGGTGTATGACTAATTCTTGATTTCAGCTATAAAAGTTAAAAAGCAATGTTGTACTCGGTGAAGATGTTCAATCCAGGAGTTGCATTATTATTTTATCCATCAAGGATTATGAACTATTTAATACATTATTATGATGAAGTAGTGATCAAATACCTAGTTTGTGGTTGATCCCACTAGGGAGTAAAGAAAATTGTTATGCCACAGGCTAGCAACATACCCCACTATGGCAGCTAAATCTGGTCGATGTAGTACCCGCAAGTGAAGATTGTCACGGCAATG
Organism: Iris macrosiphon; assembly: GCA_036927795.1. NCBI lineage: Eukaryota > Viridiplantae > Streptophyta > Magnoliopsida > Asparagales > Iridaceae > Iris > Iris macrosiphon. The sequence goes on from JAYESA010000003.1 coordinate 36,820,847, forward strand.
TTGGCAATAAGGATGCAAATGAACCACCACTCTGGCACCTGGTTGCATTTTCTTATAAGCCTTATGTGCACATCCATCTTCTCCTGAAATGCTGACTTACTCAGTTGTCATCTCTCTCTCCTTAACTCCATTATTTGAAGGAGAGACATCTTCCATTTCATCGTTGATTATTTCTTCCGGATCTTGTTGTGGGTTATAAGAGCCATTCTTGAACTCAAATGTTGATTCTTCATTATCTTTATCATTATAATCAAAAAGACCATCCAATGAGAGGGACATTGTACGAATATCGTTTCGTTTGCAGAAATAATTCTGGATGTTCCGGGGGCTCTTCGACTTTGACTTTTTCCTTTACTTCCTTGAGCAACTTTGGTTTAGATTCAGGTTTGGCCTCTGCACTACTTTTTGACCCACTCTTTTCGGACTTCAAATTCTAATCATTAGATGCACCATCTTTGCTACCTTCCTTAGCCTTCAGTTTTTTTTTTCATCTATGCTTTCCTTCTCAGCAGCTACTCTTTTAGGCTCATCTGCTGTTTTCTCCTTACTAATCCCAACTATGCCAGTATTCTTTGTTCCAATTTCTTCCTTTATTTCTTCCCCGTCCTTTGCTTTCTGCACTAAAACTTTCTTTTTATCACCCTTCTCATAATTTTCTTCTTTCAAGTTGTCATAATAATTTTCTTAACAATGTAGCAGAGTATCCAGCATAGAGCCCCAAGATGCCATCTTTCTCAAGAATTCTAAGCATTACCTGCATCTATAAAATTGTCGTAGTGCTGGAGATGCGTGATGATTGCTCCAGGATGAACGAAATGGTAGTAATTTATGTTTCTTCTCGACAGAACAACCCCTGACTTCTCCCAAGATGACCTCGTCGAGGCCATTGACGCCCTTTCGCGAGCTCCACCGTCGGCTTCTCCTCTACAATTAGAAACTCTAACCATTTCTCCATGGTAGAGGGCATGGGAGACCCAAAAGTTGCCGTTCCAAATTAAGAAGATCCAATGGAGGCGTCAACGAGGGAGGTGACATCGGAGGAGCCGAGGGTCTTGGTGGAGGACTTGAGGAAGTGGTGGAGGCTCTCGATGCCGGCTCCACCTCCTTCGTGTCCTTTGTCCGTCCATCTCCAGTTCTTCTTCCATTGATAGAGAAGGAAGGAAAATTAGGGTTACGGTATTGAGGTCTGGCGGTGGTAGGAGGGATCTGAGGGGAGAGGAGGAGAGAAGGCACATGAGGCAAGGAAGAGAGGAGGAAAGAAAGAGAGGAGGGAGAGAGCTCGGGGTCTAGTAGGGTTTCTTGGGAATGGTGACGAGGGACTTAAATAGGGAGAGAGGGTGTGGGATGAAGGGTGAGGATTGGCCCAATAATGGATGGCCCAGATCATATATGAATGAGTTTTCATGTGGAAAAAATGAGGGTGTAAATGGAAGATGGTAACCTTATAAATTTAATAGAAAAGTATTATAATTTAAGAAAAATTTTAAGAGGCTTCCAAGGCTAATTGATTAATTTAACTACTAATTAAACCCCTATTTGAAAATCCTAGAAAATATGAAATTCATTTATTTACTATTCCAAAAAGGATATGAAAATTTATTATGAAAACAACTAGTCCTTCAATAATTTTTATTAAATAAATAAGTTTGTGATTTCAAGCCAATAAATATTCGAAGCTAGAGTATTACATATCATTATTATTTATTTATTTATTTTATAAGAAATCGACATTTAGGAAAAATAATTTTTATAAAGATTTTAAATTACCTTCTAAAATCAAACATTGTTCAAAATCAAATACAAGAATTCAAGGAGAAAATATTTTATAAACTTGGTATTTAAAATAAATTAAAAATCTAATTATTTCGGAAATTGGAAATCGGAGGTTACACGTCTATACTTGGAAGTAGACCATGTCCCCAGAGGGACGTAACAAGATACATAAAAGTATGCCAATAAAGTATTGAAAATAAACATCCAAAGGGTCGCCAAACCGTCTATGTGAAATGCACTTTTGAGAACTAATTTCCAACGCATGGACTAGCTGGCTAAAAATGGGATTGATGTAACTCTTTCGGAGAATCAGTGGCCTACAAAGCGTAACATCTTTCGATCATCAGAGGCCGCTTGTAAATAATATAATATAAGGGTCATCTGACCGCGCATCTCCGACGGAGTGTATGGGTTACAAAAGAAAAGTGTAAAGGAGGCACATACGCTTACTCATTGTTCTTCCCACCCAATGATACTAATGTGTCACATCCATAACATGCAACACCTCTAGTAACTGCTAAGTCTGCTAAACATAATATTTTTATTAGCAGTTATTCCTTATCCGTCGTACGACCTTTACGTATAGGTTGCCAACCTAATACGCAAGTCCTTATCCTACATTAGACTCACAACTCATGTAACAAATGTGTTACGCCAATGAAATATAAGAATACCTCAACATCATAGGGTGGTCTTATAAAACTAGGTCAATATCCATAATAATAATAAGAGAGAAATGACGACGCAACCGTCGTTGCACCCAAGTTTTTCTTGGATGCATAATTTTATATAGAAAAATAAATGAAAATGAACAACATAAAATAAATATACAGCAAATGAATGTAACTAAATAGTACTATGTCAAGGTATACTTGCCTGGCAAGCAAACTGTGAAATATAGACCTCTAGACGTCAGGAACAAGAAACCAAAAAGTATAGACTCTAAAGAAACATCTTCGGATGCTGAAATAAATATCACCAACATCTTCAAAATTAGCGAGATAGTAAGAAAACTCTACCCTTTTGCCCAATTTGGACACAAGAGCAAAACGATAATTTTGAGCCAAAGCGGGGTCTACATGTGGGCTGCTTTGTACCAAAATGTGTGCCAAGAGTAACGGTCTTTAAGTTGGACAAATTATAGGTCAAACCAATCCTAAAAGATGATACGACCTCAACGATATCTCCAATTTTGGATTCCGGTGAGCCGATAACAAATTTGTCCATCAAGTCAAACCGTGGGGCCCGCGAATAGATAGTGTCACGACCCGCACCTGGTATAGGGGCATGAGTAGTAAACAACACCCAATCAACGCCGCAACATCGGTGATAGAACGTTGTTTGGGTAAATTATCTATCTAGCAATCAAGATATAACAATACTCAATCACAGATTTATAAGATGGAATAAATCGCACGAATAAGATAAAAGAACTGAAGAGTCACAATATATCTCACAAGACAAATAATATTCAATGAGTCATATAAAAAAAAATACTAATAACTAAGCTAAAGACAAATCCAGTACAAAAGATCTATCTACTGAGCTACGAGTCATGGGTCATTTGTCTCAATCGGGATGAGATCCTCCTGAGCCAAGGTCTCTGGCTCTAAGCCAACTATGTCCTGAGGCCCGTAGTGAGTGGGGTACCACTCCTCAGTGTCATCAGGAAAACATATATCCAGTCAAAAAAGGAGCAAAGTACATCTCTAACAGCAGTTCTAATAAATGATATAAACTATGTAACAGTAAAAAGAGCAAATATACAAGATGCAATATAAAGATACAAGAGATATGCAATAAAGGAAAACTGTAAATAAATACAAAAATGAGCATCATAAGAATGAACAAGAAATATTAATACTAAGTGAATGCGTACCAGCTTTAATATGTGATCAGCTTGGGAACTTGTACAAGGATAATGGCCTAGTTAATCATACGTGTGGTGTATGTTTAACACTATTCAAGGAACAAGAGATGCACAAGGAGGGTATGATCACATATCTACACTAAATACTCCCCGCCCCCGACTGGTATAGTAGATCCAACCATGGCACGTTATGATACGGGATTCCACAAGAAGGACGCTAATCTTCTCATGAATTAATTTATTTATTTGTACAAGAAGAACAAGAAAATAAGGCTTGCAGAAGATACACCATAAATACTAAGAAATAATATCTCATGACGAGATCCAGATATACCAATCCGTGTAACCATCGTGTCAAAAAATTAAGGATATCTACACTAAATACAAGAGACATAGAGGATATCATGAATGAGAAACTATCAGAGAATGTACTTGCCTATAACCCGGTGAACAGTATCAAAGATGTCCGGTATGGTACCTCAAAGACCTAAATATAGAATATTACATCAATATAAGATTTTGGAATGAAAATAAGTTAAACTAGTCAACTTCTAGGTCATAAAGCCACCTCTAAGTAAAAATAGTCAAACTAGGTCAACTCTAGGTCAAACTAGTCAAACTTGATCAAACTAGCTATTTCTAGGTTGTATGAGTCTATCTCTAGGATATTGGGTCCATACACTATGGAACTAGGCCATACTAGCTATACTAGGATACTAGAAAACCAACATGATATCGTATCATAAGATAAATAATTTATTAGATATGAAAATACTATAATATGTATATAAAACAACAATATATAATACTATGAGCTAAACTAATGCCAAGTGGATACCTTGGCTTTGAACCAAAAGCGGTATCTCACTACCTACACTCCCATCTTGATGTGCAACTCAACACCTTGAGTAAAACCCAATAACTTGACATTACCTTGCTATCACAAGGTAATTCAATATCTAGCATATAACTAACTACCCATACAACTTACAATACACTAATATGTATTTAAACTTATAACAATACTATACTAAACTATATACTAACATACCTCGTGATATTTAATACCCGTTCCTAAGCTATCTCAATTCTCATTACCTTGGTGTATCACAAGGTAATATAGAAATAATATTAACTAGTGTTTATGTATACATATATCTCAGATATAATATACACTAACTTATTAACAATATATACATAACCTACTAGCTTATTAATATAACTAACTAACTAACTAACTAACAAACTTATATATATATATATATATATATATATATATATATATATATATATATATATATTTATATATATACTAAATATATATATATATATATATATATATATATATATATATATATTTATATATATATATATATTTAGTATATATATATATATATATATATATATATATATATATATATATACATACTAACTTAGTAGCTTATGAAATTAGCTAACCGGCTTATTGAAACTACTGCTGCTTACTGCCGTTGCCGCTGCTGCTTTCTGCTTCTACTGCTGCTTCTGCTTTCTGCTGTTGCTTTCTGCTTGCCCCTTCTGCTGCTTATGAATGTTTTTTCTCAGCTTTTAAATGCTTTTCTTCCTGCTTTCATTGCTTTTCTCCCTGTTTTTTATTATTCTTCACTGTTCTAGCTCACACACACACACACACACACACACACACACACACACACACACATATATATATGTTTGTGTGTAGATGTATATATATATATATATATATATATATATATATATATATATATATATATATATATACTATAATATCATTATACATATATATACATATAACCATACTAAAGATGCACATAAACTCATACTCTCCCATGATCACCAACACATCAACATGAATTATAGATCATATATATATATATATATATATATATATCACATAATAATTATAATTATAATTTTATAATATCTATAACCAAGGCAATTGAATTTAATTAAAAGCAAAGAACAAACACGTGAAGTTCACCGCACCCGTATCACACTAGATCTATGATACGCTTGCGATACGGCTCCACCACACAATCAAATGTATCCCAACGGACACGTGCAACTCTAAAATCATAATTATGAATAATACGAAGAGCTAGCTACTCAACTACGTGTCCGTGTCAAAATATGACATGCTCAAACCTCCGTGTCGAAGGAAAATCTCCAAATCAACCCGTATCTCCAAATTGTCGGGATACGGCCTACACGTATCCAATTGTGGATACGACACTAGCCACACATAATCAACCATATGCCAATTTGGTCTAATTGACCTATTAACAAATACAAGGTGTATCAATCTCGAAATTTCCCCAAAATTGACACAAAATACCACATAACTTTCTCCATAGGCCTCCTATGAACCTAATTCTAATTCCTATGGTAGTCTTAGCATATGGGGTAGTTTCTAATGATTAAAATATAAATTTAGAGTCTAATTAGAGGGGAAAAATAGAATTTTACCTATTGAAAGATAGATTCCCAATGAAACCTTCAAATTGAGTGAAAAGAGCCTCCAACTTGTAGATCCTTGCTCCTCCTTATAGATATTTGCTTCCTCCTTTTAAATCATTGCTTCCTCCTTATTCTAATAGCATCTAGTGATGATTTGGGAAGGAATTGGGAAGAAATTTATGTAGAATTTGATGTGAAAATAACAAAATTTGGAAGAGAAAATTCTAGATCTAGATTTAAAATAAAAATAAAAATAAAGAGAGAGAATTTTCCCTCCATCTAATACTACGTCGGCCACTACCCCCTTCCCCAAGCTACTATAAAATGTCCACAATACCCCTTGGGGCTTATCATGAATAAAATAATTAAGGAGGAAAGGTTCTAGTCTAATTGGTTTAACTTAATTAATCATCCTCCTAATGATTGGGCTTCTTATTTGGCTCAATTCTAACTAGAATTAAATATTGGTCCATGGATCCAATCTAAACTAGTTAGGTCCACTAACACAAGTCCAAAATAATATACTAACATCTAACAATAATAAATAATACAATAAATAAATTTACAACATGCACAAATTTAATTAGTTATGAAATGACCAAAATACCTTTTCCTAGAAAATGTGTTAGTGACAAGTCTACCCCCCTAAAATAATTTTATCCTCGAAATTCAAAGAAGAAACTACCACCAGAAAATAAAATAGAACAAAATCAAGAAAGAACATACCTCAACGCAAAAACAAATATGGGTAATGCTCTCGCATTTCATCCTCTCTCTCCCAGGTAAACTCCCTCGAAGAGTGATGCCTCCATGCGACGCATACCAAGGGCATAGTTTGGTTCCTCAGCACATTCTTTCTCTGATCCAGAATCTCAACTAGCTGCTCTGGATAGCTATGAGTAGGGCCCACCTCTATCTTCGAGTAATCCAATACGTGACTAGGATCCACCATGTACCGTCTCAACTGTGACACGTATAACACATTGTGCACTCCCTACAATACAGGTGGCAAGTTTAGTCTGTAAGAAACTGCACCGACCCTCTCGAGAATATTGAAGGTTCCGATGAATCACGAACTAAGCTTTCCGGCTCCACCAAAATAAATCGTACCTCGTATCGAAGAAATCCTCAGAAATACCAAACCACTAACCTAGAAAAAAATACAGCCTTAAGAACTTAATCTATAATGAACAACCAATATCAAGCACAAAATAAAAAATCTAAAACTATACCTCAAACTCCAAAGGTCTCCGGTGGCTATCGGCCCAATACCGTTGTCTATCCTACGCCACTCGAAGTCTGTATCTGATCAGCTTAATCTTCTCCGCTGTATCCACAGCCATCTCTAGTCCTAGCAAAGCTCTCTCTCCAATATCGTCCCATGACAAGGGAGTACGATATCTCCAATCGTACAGAGCCTCAAATGGTGACATAGCTGTTGTTGTAAGAAAACTCTACCAAATGGAGATGGTCATCCCAAGATCCCCAAAAATCTAGAAAATAGGTGCGCAACATATCCTCGAGAGTCTGAATAGTCCTCTCTGACTGTCCATCCGTCTGGGGGTGATATATAGTACTAAACTTGAATTGGGTGTCCAAACTAGCCTGCAAACTCCTCCAAAAATAAGAAATAAAATGACTATCTCGATCTGTATCTGGACAATCTGCCTCACATACATCTCTGCCAGCTTCTCCGTAGACAAACCCACCTTGAAAGGCAAAAAGTTGGCCAACTTAGTCAACCTGTCAACGATGACCCAAATCGCGTCTTTCCCTTCTGAAGATCGTGGAAGTCTGAACACAAAATCCATAGTAATGTGCTCCCACTTCCACTCTGGAATGGGTAATGAATGAAGTAAACCACCTGGCCTCTGCCTCTCGGCTTTCACCTGTTGGCATACTAAGCATCTGGATACAAACTGTGCCACTTCCCTCTTCATGCCATGCCACCACACACTATCTCGCATATCCCGATACATATTGTTGGCAGCTGGATGTATAGAATACTGAAAGCGATGCGCTTTCTGCAATACCTTCTCATGCAGCTCCCCACTAGGCACACATAATCTAATACCATGCCGCAAAGAACCATCCTCAGCAATGGTGAAATTATCCTTCAATCTTGTTCTCACCTGAGCTCTGATGCTACTCAGAGATACATCCTCATACTGGGCTGCCTTGATCATGTCCATCAACTCTGAGTGTATCTGCAACCCCCACATCTGCATAGCAAAATCAGGAACTATCACCTCAATGCCCAAGCTCTCCAAGTCCACTAACAAATATTGATCCTGCGTCAACAACATAGCTACCGGATACCTGCTTAAGGCATCAACAACTACATTGGCTTTCCCAGAATGATACTGCAAAGATGTATCAAAATCCTTCATCAGTTCTAGCCACCGACGCTGCCTCTTATTCAACTCCTTCTGAGTAAAAATATACTTCAAACTCTTGTGGTCTATGAAGACCTCCACACGCTCTCCGAGCAAATAGTATTTCCACAACTTCAGGACAATGATGACTGCTGCCAACTCCAAATCATGGGTAGGATAGTTCTTCTCATGAAGATGCAATTTCCTGGATGCATAGGCAATCACTTTCATATTCTGCTGAAGAACATAATCCAACCCTTTCCCAGATGCATCACTATAAATAGTGAAACCTCCAGACGTTAATGGCAACATCAAAATAGGAGCAAACGTCAACCTCGTCTTCAATTCCTCAAAAGCAACCTGTCACTCTTTTGTCCAAACAAACTCTGCATTCGTCCTGGCGAGTCTAGTCATTGGTTCGGCAATCCCCAAATTTTTTTGCACAAACTTCCTGTAGTAGCTTGTCAAACCCAAAAAACTTATGATCTCTGCCACTAAACTCGGGGTCTTTTAAGATTCCACTGCTGTGATCTTCTTCGGATCCACTGAAATCCCATCACCAGTCATAACATGTCCTAAGAACTCCACCTTGTCCAGGAAGAACTCATACTTAGACAGCTTCCCATACAGCTTCTCCTTCCTCAACACATCCAACACAATCCGCAAATGCTCCTCGTGCTCCTCCGGTATCTTCGAATATATGAGTATGTCATCGATGAACACCATCATGAACATGTTAAGGTACTAGTGGAACCCCTTGTTCATCAAATTCATAAATATCGTCGGGGCAATAGTCAACCCAAATGGCATCACCATGAACTCATACTAGCCATATCGAGTCCTAAAAGCAGTCTTCACAATGTCCTCCGGCTTTACTTTCACCTGGTGGTAGCCTGATCTCAAGTTTATCTTGAAAAATACCTTGGCGCTACTCAACTGATCGAACAAGTCATCAATCCGTGACAACAAATATTTATTCTTGATAGTAAGATTATTCAATGCCCTGTAATCGAATCGATGCATATGCACTGACCCATCCTTTTTAAGTACAAATAATAAAGGGGCTCCCTACGGTAATGAACTGGATCTGATAAACCCCATATCCTGTAATTCATCCATATGCTTCTTCAGTTAGACCAGCTCGCTGTTGTTCACTCTATGGACATGCTATGAAGTTGGTTCTGCACCTGGAACCAAGTCTATAGAGAATTCAACATCTCGATCTGGCGACAATCCTGGCAATTTCTCAGGAAATACATCCAAGAACTCTGTTATCAAAGGATGCGGTAACTCTTTGTCTTCCACCATAGCTCCACAGATAATGCCTTCTCTCTGCTCAGCGGCTCCTCTAGCAAACTCAAACTCTTGCTCTCCTGGAGGGCTAAATAAAACTTTATCTCCTCTACAATCTATACTAGCATGGTGCCTACTCAACCAATCCATCCCGAGTATAATATTGTAGCTAGAAAGTGGCATTACAAGTAAACACACACTCAGCTTTCGGCCTCCCAGAGTAACACTCCGATCCTTGCAAATATCATTAACCGGGATAATGCCTCCCTCGGTCATGATCTTGCAAGTCCTAATCAAAGACTCAGCTACCAAATGATGCTTCAGAGCAAAAAAAAAGATACAAAACTATGGGAAGCACCACTATCAAATAAAGCTAAAGCTTGAATGGAATCAAGAAGAACAGAACTATGGGAAGCACCACTATCAAAAAAGATACAAAAATATGCACCTCCCTGATGTTGGTACTGGGCATAACGCTACTACTGGGTCGGAAGCGGCGGTCCCCTCGGCTGTTCTACAGGTGGCCTCACCTGTGTCCTCAGAGTTGGAGCTGCTCCCTGAACTGCATTATGAGGGTTGGAAGGACACTCTCTCAGCTGATTTCCCTCGGTACCAAAATACAAACAAACTCCCAGCTCTTTCTACAAACTTCCCAGATGTTGTTGGACTTCTTGCAGTAGTGGCAGGAAGCTTGTTGTGACAGTCTCTACTACTGCGGTGCCTGGTGAAACGGTACCTTAGCTGGAGTCTGGTGCTGTTGTGGCTGCTGAAAAGGCTTGAACTGGAAATGAGGACGCTTAGCAGTCATTGTGCTGCTATTAGCCCACAAAAAAGAATCACGATCTCTCTTGGATTTTAAATCCAAATCCCTCTCAACTTTGTGTGCCTCCGCAAGTATATCCGAATAGGTCTCATAGAAAGACAGAATAAGGATCTTCAGTTCTCAGTTCAGACCATCGCAAAAATGGATAGCTCGAACCTCCGGCTCCCTCACTAAATACTCCATAAATTGGCTCAACCTACCAAACTTTGCGGCGTACTCCTCCACGGACATGCTCCATTGAGTAAGGCTCTCAAACTGCCTCCCCAAGTCCAATTTGTCCGCCCGAGCAAAGAACTTCCTCTTGAAGAGGTCCTTGAATACCTCCCAAGACTGCCCTGTATCAGCAAGAAGTGGCTTATTCCTGAACCAAGTGCGGGCGATGTTGAACAGCTGAAGTCCTACTGCCTCAACCTTCATATCCTCGTAAGACGAGACCCCTTCATAAGATGCTCAATATCCTGGAGCCAATCATCAGCGTAGACGATCCCCTCAGTCCCCTTGAAGACCCAAGGTTCCAGCTTCTTGAAGTCCTGGATATTGCCTGGCCGAAGTTGGGCAACCTGCGGAACAACCTGCTTCTGGACCAAAACTTCTTTCTACTATAGCAAGGGCAAGCTGATGAGTACTCTCAATGCCCTGCCGCAACATGTTGGTCTGCCTCTGGTGTACCTCGGACTGGGACCTCTGAGCCTCCATCATCTCGCAAATAATGTGAACACCTGAGTCGCATATGTCGGTACGGGAGGTGGAGGTGGAAGTCCCTCATATACAGCCGAAATAGTCCTTTGAGTTGGAGGTGGACCCCCGAATGCCGCTGATATGCCAATCACCGAAGAAGCGACTGGTGTAGGCCCTCGAGAAGTCGCAGCTCTCAGAAACTGCTCATCTCTGTTGTGATCTAGTCTTAGGCGACATACTGAGGCAAAGCGAAATAAAAGAATCAATATGGCATATGATGCAATGCATTCAACGAATGACAGTTTAAAGATCAAATATCAATATCAAGAAAGAACAGTTGAAATGAATCAATAAAGTTTTTCCTAGATGTGATTGAGTATTCTCAGCCTATAGCCAATATCCTATATCCTAAATCAGGCTCGTAATAGCACTCAAATAAGAGCACCACTACGAATCGCACTAATTGTGACCTCGAAGATATGTATGGGCCACCACTAAAAATGTGTCATGACCCGCACCCGTTGTAGGGACATGAGTAGTGAACAATGCCCAACCTATGTCACAGCATCGGTGGTAGAATGCTGTTTGGGTAAACTATCTATCTAGTAATCACGATATAATAATAAAATATGAATACTCAATCACAGATCTAAAATATGGAATAAATCACACAAATAAGATAAAAGAACTGAAGAGTTACAATACAGCTCATAAGACAAATAATATCTAATGAGTCATATCAAAGAAAATACTAATAACTGAGCTAGAGACAAATCTAGTACAAAAGATGCTCCTGAGACAAGGTCTCTGGCTCTAAGCCAACTATGTCCTGAGGCCCGTAGTGAGTGGGGTATCACTCCTCAGTGTCATCTGGGAAAATTATATTCAGTCAGAAAAGGAGCAAAGTACATCTCTAACAGCAGTTCTAATAAATGATATAAACTATGTAACAGTAAATAGAGCGAATATACAAGATATAATATAAAGGTACAAGAGATATGCAATAAAGGAATACTAAAAATAAATACAAGAATAAGCATCATAGGAATGAACAAGAAATACGACTACTAAGTGAGTGAGAACCATCTTTAACATATGATCGGCTTGGGAACTTGCACAAGAATAATGGCCTGGTTAATCATACGTGTGGTGTATGATTAACACTATTCAAGGAACAAGACATGCACAAGAAGGGTATGATCACATATCTATACTATATACTCCCCGTCCCAGACTGATATAGTAGATCCAACTATGGTACGTTATGACACAGGATTCCATAAGAAGGATGCTAATCTTCTCATTAATCAATGTTTGTATTTGTACAAGAAGAACAAAGAAACAAGGCTTGCACAAGATATACCGTAAATACTAAAGAATAACATCACATGATGAGATCTGGATATACCAATTTGTATAACCATCCTGTCAAGAAATCAAGTATATCTACACTAAATACAAGAGACATAGAGGATATCATGAATGAGAAACTATCAAAGAATGTACTTTTCTAAAATCCGGTGAACAATATTAAAGATGACCAGTACGGTACCTCAAAGACCAAAATATGGAATATTACATCAATACAAGGTTTTAGAATTAAAATAAGTTAAACTAGTCAACTTCTAGGTCATAAAGTTATTTCGAAGTCAAAACAATCAAACTAGGTCAACTCTAGGTCAAACTAGTCAAATTTAGTCAAACTAGCTATTTCTAGGTTGTATTAGTCTATTTTTAGGATATTGGGTCCATACATTATGTAACTAGGCCATACTAACTATACCAGGATACTAGAAAACCAACATGATATAATATCATAAGATACGTAATTTATTAGATATAAAAATACTATAACATATATACAAAACAACAATATATAATACTTCTAGCTAAACTTATGCTAACTGGATACCTTGACTTTGAACCAAAAGCGGTATCTCACTACCTACACTCCCATCTTGATGTGCAACTCAATACCTTGAGTAAAATCCAATACCTTGACATTACCTTGGTGTCACAAGGTAATTCAATATCTAACATTTAACTAACTACCCATATACCCCACTATACACTAATATGTATTTAAACTTATAACAATACTATACTAAACTATATACTAACATACCTCATGATATTTAATACCCGTATCCAAGATATCTCAACTCTCATTACCTTGGTGTATCACAAGGTAATATAAAAATAATATTAACTAACATTAACGAGTGTTTATGTATAAATATATCTCATATATAATATATACTAACTTATTAACAATATATACAAAATCTACTAGCCTATCAATATAACTAACTAACTAACTAACTAACTAACTAACTAACTAACTTATATATATATATATACACACTAACTTATCAATATAAACTAACAAGCTTATATATATATATATATATATATATATATATATATATATATATATATATATATATAATAACTTACGAACTTACGAGCTTATCAAATAAGCTAACCGGCTTATTAAAACTGCTGCTGCTTACTGCTGTTGCCACTGCAGCTTTCTGCTTCTGCTGTTGCTGCTTCTGCTTGCTGCTTATGTTGCTTACGACTGCTTCTTCTCAGCTTTTTACTGCTTTTCTCCCTGCTTTTCGTTGCTTTTCTCCCTATTTTTTTATTCTTTTCTTCACTTTTCTAGCTCACACACACACACACACACACACACACACACACACACACACACACACATATATATATATATATATATATATATATAACTATGATGTCGTTATACATATATATACATAAAACCATACTAGAGATGCACATGATCTCCTACTCTCTCCTGATCACCAACACATCAACAAGAATTATAGATCATACATATAAATATATATATATATATATACATATATCTCACATAGTAATTATAATTACAATATTACAATATCTATAACCAAGGCAATTGAATTGAATTAAAAGCAAAGAACAAACACGTAAAGTGCACCGCACCCGTATCACACTAGATCTATGATACGCTTGCGATACGGCTCCACCACATAACCAAACCTATCCCAACGAACACGAGCAAGACTAAAATCATAATTATGAATAATACGAAGAGCTAGCTACTCAACTATGTGTCCATGTCAAAATATGACATGCTTAAACCCATGTGTCAAAGAAAAACTTCCAAATTAATCCGTATCTCCAAATTGTCAGGATACGACCTAAACGTATCCAATTGTGGATATGACACTAGCAATACACAATCGAACATATGTTAATTTGGTCTAATTGACCTATTGACAAACACGAGGTGTGTCAATCTCAAAATTTTCCTAAAATTGACACAAATTATCACATAACTTTCTCCATAGGCCTCCTATGAACCTAATTTCAATTCCTATGGGTAGCCTTAGCATATGGGATGGTTCCTAATGATTAAAATATATATATTTACAGTCTAATTAGAGGGAAAAAATTGAATTATACCAATTGAGAGATGGATTCTCAATAAAATCTCCAAATTGATTGAAAAGAGCCTCCAATTTATAGATCATTGCTCCTCCTTATAGATCCTTGCTTCCTCCTTGTAGATCCTTGTTTTTTTCTTAGTTTAATGGCCTCTAATGATAATTAGGAAAGGAATTGGAAGAAATTTTGGGTAGAATTTGATGTGGGAATGAAGAAATTTGGAAAAGAAAATTCTAGATCTAGATTTGAAATAAAAAATAAAGAGAGAGAATTTTTCCTCCATCTAATACTAGGCCGGCCACTACCCCCTTCCCCAAGGTACTATGAAATGTCCACAATAGCCCTTGTGCTTGTCATAAAGAAATTAATTAGGAGAAAAGGTTCTAGTCTAATTGGTTTAACTTAATTAATCATCCTCCTAATGATTGCGCTTCTAATTGGGCGCAATTCTAACTATAATTAAATGTTGGTCCATGGATCTAATCTAAACTAGTTAGGTCCACAAACACAAGCCCAAAATAATATACTAACATCTAACAATAATAAATAATACAATAAATAAATTTATAACATGCACAATATTTAATTAGTTATAAAATGACCAAAATATTCTTTTCAAGAAAATATGGTAGTGACAGGTGGCTCGGTCAGCTGTCTCATAATCATGTAAAACTTGGGTCACAGGACCAACGTTATACCGCGAATCCAATGGTGTAAGTTTTGCCGCATTCCGACTAGCGTGTACCAACTAATTAAGAATTTTGCAAAATATCGATCCATGGAACTTTTTACGTATACGGGTTAATTTTGACATGCACACACGTCCAAATCAACTTCCGTGAAAGTTCGCACGTCATGAAATACTATATGCGCCTTTCAGTGTAACTAGTACATGACGTGGTGGTCCAGTTTGTCGGGACGCACTACGTATCGAAAGTTTTCTATGTTTTTGAAACAAGTTTTTCTTGATTTTAAATCTAAATTTTTGCACAGAACTAATAATCAAATATATGCTAATAATATGTTGTTTCAATCCTGGTTTTATTAACTTTGTGTCAGAAAAAAAATTGAATTTAGGTTGGGTCGATTGGGAGAAAATTGCCTTCCAAAATAGTATATTGGTTTCAAAAACTGTCAATTCATATATATCTATAACAGTGGTTTTTTAGAAAATTTTGGATAAATTTACATCATAAATATGGTGGTTCGAATAAAACTACTTGAAGACATTAGCAGTTGTTCATGTTGTGGTTGAATCTAAACTACTAGATCAAAATTTATCGCATACGTTGGAAGAAATTCAGCGGGGAAGATGGGTACCTGGGGTTCAGTTCTTGACACGATTTATGCGTGTGCGTGAATCCGATTAGCGGTGGCAGTGATTCGGCGGCGTCAGGCGGCAGTCGTCAGTCAGTAAGGGCGGCGATCGTCGATGTAGACGAGAGAAGATTAAGGTTAAGGTTTTCGTAGGCTCTCTCTCTCTCTCTCTCTATATATATATATATATATATATATATATATAGAGGTCGATAAGGAGGGGGTAGCTCTCGGAATCACGGGTTGGTGGGTCGCGGTCGAATAAGGGGTGTGCTGGTGTTTGGTCTTTGCTACTGCTACAGCTTGTTATTGTTGTAGTTGGGTGTGTTGTTGTGTTATGACTTCTTTTGCTTCCCTTTCTTTTCTTTTCTTTTCTTTTCTTTTCTTTTCTTTCTATTATATTACTACTATCATTATTATTATTTCTATTAAACAATTATTATTTTATTATTATATATATTTTTATTTTTATTTTTCATAAAAACTATTATTTTAGGTGTTTTAAAATTTTAACGTCTAATATATTTATTTATCTTCTATCAAACTACCCACATGTGCTGGCAGTGTACATAACCTAGTATTAATATTTTAATTATTAATTAAAAAATCTAGGGTAGTTACATTCTACCCTACTTAAAGAAATTTTGTCATCAAAATTAAAAATAAAGCACGATAGGGAAACAATAATGCTATATGGTAGAAAAGAACAAAGTAATTAATACCTTGATCTTCAAACAGATACGGAAAGCATTTGCGCATGTCATCCTCGCGCTCCCAAGTAGATTCTCCTAGCAAGTGATGTCTCTATGCCACGTGAACCAAGGGGATAGACTAATTCCTCAACACCTTCTCTCAACAGTCAAGAATCTCCACGGGTTTCTCCTGGTATGACAAGGTCGACCCAATGGTAATCTCGGAGTGATCGAGAACATGACTACTATCTGCCACATATCATATTAGTTGCGACACATGAAATATATCCTACACTCCCTCAAGCGAAGGTGGTAGGGCCAGCCGATACACAACTTCTCCAACTCGCTCTAACACGTCAAATGGTCTAATGTACCTTGAACTCAACTTACCGCATCCCCCAAAGTGAAGTGCCTCTAGTTGGTGATATCCTCAAGAAGACATGATCGCCTTCCTTGAACTCCAAAGGATGGTGGTGAAGATCTGCCCACTACTTCTGCCTATCTTGTTCTACTCGCAAGTGCCCTTGTATCCTCTCTACCTTCTCCACAGTGCTGACAACAAACACTGGCCCAAAGATCTGACATTCTCCTATGTCACTCCAACACACGGGGGACCTATACTTCCTTCCATAAAAATCTTCAAACAGAGCCATTTGGATGCTTGTTTGATAGCTATTGTTGTAGAAAAACTCCACAAGATGTAGGTGGTCCTCCCATGATCCTCCAAAGTCCAGTATACATGCCTGCAACATATCCTCCAACGTCTGAATAGTACGTTCTGACTGCCCGTCTGTCTACGAATGATAAGACGTACTGAACTTCAGACAAGTCCCAAGACTCTCTTGTATTCTCCTCAAAAAGTGAGATACGAAACGTGAGTCCCTGTCTGACACAATGCTAACCGGAACACCGTGTAATCTCACGATCTGCCTCATGTATAAGTTAGCCAAAGCTTCTTTAGACTGGCCAGCTCAAAAAGGCAAGAAATGAGCGGACTTGGTAAGTCGATCCATAATCACCCAAATAGTATCTCGCCTATTTGAACTCTTCAAAAATCTCGTGACGAAGTCCGTAGTGATGTGCTCCCACATCCACTCAAGAATCAAAAGTGGTTGCAATAATCCTATTGTCCTATGGTGTTCAGCCTTAACCTGCTGACACACTAAGCATTTGGCCACAAAGCGAGCTATCTTCCTCTTTATCCTATGCCACCAAAAATGTTGTCGCAAGTCATGGTACATCTTGGTACCTCCAGGATGAATATAATATATCAAACTATGAGCCTCTGTCATCAGCTCCTGTCGAAGCTCTCTATTGGAAACATATAAACGGTCACCATATAGTAATATCCCATCATCATGAATATGCAGTCCCGTCTGCTCTCTAGCCTCGGTCCTCTCTCTCAACCTCCTAAATCTAGCATCCGTAGGCAAAGCTGCCCTAATCCTCTCGACTAGCGATGATTGCACTTGCAAGATGGCAAGTGTCCCGTCTGATTTGGGTAATACAACCTCTATTCCAAGCTCTTATAAGTCCTCTAGTAACTTCCTCTATGTTGTCAAGAATAGTGCCATAGGCTTTCGGCTTAACGCATCTGCTACCACGTTAGCCTTGCCTGGGTAATAATGCAGCTCTATCTTAAAGTCCTTCGTTAACTCAAGCCACCAATTTGTCTCATATTCAGCTCCTTCTGCGTGAAGACATACTTGAGGCCTTGTGGTTAGTATAAATCTCCACTCGTTTCCCATATAATTAATTTCTCCATAGCTTCAAGGCAAAAATAACGGCTGTAAGCTCCAAGTCATGAGTTGGATAATTTTTCTCGTGTACTATTAACTATCTAGATTCATAAGCAATCACCTTGCCATGCTGCATCAATATGCATCCCAAGCCTTTTTTGATGCTTTGCTGTAGATTATGTAGCCTCCTGATCCTAATGGAATAGTCAACACTGGTGTTGTGGTCAGTCGCTTCTTCAACTCCTAAAAAATGGCTTGGCACTCATCCGTCCATATGAACTCTCAGTCTTTGCACATCAACCGAGTCATAGGCTCTGATATCCTTGAGAAATATTTTACGAATCGACGATAATATCCCATGAGTCAAAGGAAACTCCTCACCTCCGATGCTGACTTAGGAACGGGCCATGTCTCAACTGCCAAAATTTTCCCTGGATCTACTTAAATACCATCTCTAGTGACGACATACCCAAGGAAATATACCTTATCCAAGAAGAACTCGCATTTATTGAGCTTTGCGTACAACCGCTCTCTCCTCAAGGTCTCTAAGACAATTCGCAGGTGCTTCTCATGCTCCTCGTGGCTCTTCGAATAGACAAGGATGTCATCTTTGAAGACAACCACGAACTGGTCTAAATATTGATGGAAGACTCGATTCATCAAGTCCATAAAGACAGCTGAAGCATTGGTCAATCCAAATGGCATGACAAAAAACTCATACTATCCATATCTCGTACTTAATGTGGTCTTCGAAATGTCCTACTTTCGCACCTTCACCTGGTGATATCCTGATCTCAAGTCTATCTTTGAGAATACTTTGAATCTATTAAACTAATCAAATAAGTAATCAATGCGTGGCAGAGGGTACTTATTCTTCATAATTACAACATTTGAGGCCCTGTATTCAATGCACATGCGCACCAACCCATCCTTCTAGGGTACAGATAATACTGGGGCTCCCTAGGGTGATGCACTCGGTCGAATGAAGCCTATCTCTACTAACTCCTTCAACTGCTCCTTCATCTCATCCATCTCCTTCTTCGCTAGTTTATAAATATGCGACGCTATGGCTGCTACTCCTGGATTCAACTAGATCGAGAACTCCATATCTCTGTCCGGAGGTAGTCCTGGCAAGTCCTCTGAAAAGACATCCTCAAACTCTGAAATGATAGGGTTATAAATGATATCGTCTAATGCCATATGAACACCATCAAGAACCTCTGTTGATCCTCGTACAAACTCGAGCTTTGGCTGGCCTAGTACCTTAAATAGAATGCTTCCTCCGTAGAAGTCGAAGAATGCATGGTGCTTGCTTAGCCAGTCCATCCTAAGGACAACATCAAAGTTTGGCATAGAAAAGACTAAGATTTGAGCTCCATCTCTCTGCCACAAATTACTACAGTTAAAAATCTATACACGCGACTAACAGGTACAACTCCTCCCTCGGTGAGAATTCTAACACAACTAGGCAAAGGTGTAGTGGCAATATTATGCTTGGCAATAAAACTCGAAGATATGGACGAGTGTGTGGCTCCTTTATCAAACAATGTCACAGCAGGAAAAGCAAAAATAAGGGTAATACCTGCTATAACATCAATCTTCTGCTCTACATCACCTATCTCCATAGCAAAAGCACGTCCAGTCCTTTGAGGTAGTCCATGTGACCTGGCCCTCACGAACTGGTTCTCCTGAGTAGGTAGCAGTGGTCTCTGTTGGAATCCTCCGCCTGCTGAAGGTCGAGGTATTCCTGCTTTTTGTGCTCCTGGGCTTGTTATCTGCTGAGCTGGCTTCGGCGATGGAAGTGTTGTCCTCTGTGCTGGCTAAGAAAGGGCCAAGGCCTGCTGCACTGGACAGTCTCTGGCCATATGTTGTCCAGAACCATATCTCATATACTATCCTAAATAAAGTTGAAAATCCCTCATGATATGTTCGCTTCCCACAAAAATTGCAGTGGGTCTTCTTCTGAATCTGGTATGGTCCCGCCCTTTGTTGTTGATGTGGCTATTGATGTGCCAAAGGACGTCTGATCGGCCCCCCTTATTGCATCTTTGCTGGTCCTTGCTGAATTCTCAGTTGATTCCCTTTTCCCTTAATAATGGCCTCCTGGATTTTGACCTCTGTCAATAACTATTTATAAGAGATTCAGGACTGTGATCTAGTATAGTGCTGGAGCTCTTGAGTCACCTAGTGATGAATTTTTTTAGCTTTCTCTAAGTTATTGGGTATCAGAACGGTGCCATATCTACTTAGGCAGCTGAACTCCGCATCATACTCATCGACTGTCTTGTTCCCCTCTTCTAGATGGAGAAATTGATTGTACAATACATTCTTTACGGTGGCCAACAAGTATTTGTTCTCAAAGTACTCTAAGAACTGCTCCCAAGTCTAGTGTGTACCCAATTGGTGCTCCATTGATTCCCATCAGTGATGAGTATTTCCTTCTAGCTGGGTTCTCATACCTGTCATCCATAAATTCGTAGGCAACTGTGACGCCTCTAATAGCTTCTTGGTGCTGGTTATCCAGGTTGTGGTCTCCTCTGTGCTCTTTATCATGACGCACCAGGTGAAGGGGTACGAGTACGTGGGTATGTCCAGCCTATACCACAGCATCGGAGGTAGAATGCTGTCTAGGTCAACTATACTATCTAATTATCTCACAAGAATGTATAATCTGCCAATAATATCTCAACTTCAAGAAGGAGGAGAATATACTTAATGCAACACAATGCTCAATCAGAAATCTATAGTACGATAAGATAGCAAAGAAGCCTAACATAACTATGCAGTCTAAAATATAACAACAACAAATAGAAACCATATCCAAGTCTCAAATATACGCCGAAAACAAATCCAGCACCAAAATGCTAAAAAAAACTAACTATGATAACTAGTAATTCGGGCAAGATCTTCCGACAGTCACTCCAGAACTAGTGGGTCTATATTTGCACCATCTATAGGCCGAGGTCCGTAGTACGTCGGACACCAATCTCCCGGATCCTTTGAAAAGTATTACCCAGTCAGGAATGGAGCGAAGTACAACCAAATTGCAGTTCCAATTAAATGACAAAAACTATAAAACAGTAAAATAGGGAATGCTATATATAATGAGAATATAACTGATAATCTAAGAACAATAAAAGAATAAACAAAACTAGGAACAAAAATATACATTAATGCGTACAAGAATGAAGGAGATGAACTATAATATCAGAAATAGAACAAGGTAATCTATGAACTAAAATAGAATCTATAATATACTATGTGTTTGAGATACTAACTAAATATGTGATCGGCTTAGGATATTCGATGATTACAATAAGGAGCTAACTCAACCATACGTGAAGTGTATGATTAGTTCGTAGCTAATGATTATACTACTACCGATAGTTCTTGATCACATATTTAATTAGTATTTCTTCCGCCCGACTGATACGATGGAACTAATCATGACACGTTACAGGCCAATTTATCCAATATTTAACCTATAATCTCCAATGTTATCTAATACCAATAAGGAGTAGTATTCGATACCATCTCGATAATCAAGGTAACATCTCATAACTAATGATCCAATAACAATACCCATCCTTGTACCATCATGTCGAGAATCATAAGTAATATTTCTAAATACTTGAATTATAGTAGTAATCAAATAATGAAAACTATCAGAGAATGTACTTGCGTGTGGACCAGAGCAGATGATACAAATCGGTATCCTAACTAGTGTCACACATACCTACATATATTGTATTAATACAAGGTTTTGGAATAAAAATAAGTTAAACTAGTTCAATTCTAGGTCATAAAGTAATTTCTAACTCAAAATAGTCAAACTAGGTCAACTCTAGGTCAAACTAGTCAAACTTGGTCAAACTAGCTATTTCTAGGTTGTATGAGTCTATCTCTAGGATATTGGGTCCATACACTATGCCAACAAGATGTATAGAGATCTGAGAGAGCATGTATGGTGGTACGGTATAAAGCGGGAGGTAGCACGCTTCGTATCCCGATGCTTAGTGTGCCAACAGGTGAAGGCGGGGAGGTAGAGGCCAGGAGGTTTGCTCCAACCGTTACCCATTCCGGAGTGGAAATAGGAGCATGTGACCATGGATTTTATTTATGGACTTCCCCGTTCTCCAGGCGGGAAGGATGCGATTTGGGTCATCGTAGACAGGTTGACCAAATCGGCCCACTTCCTACCATTCAAAGTGGGTACGTCTACAAAGAGGCTAGTAGAGATGTATGTGCGCCAGATAGTCAGACTACATGGAGTCCCTGTGAGCATAGTATCAGATTGGGACAGTCGTTTTACTTCGTATTTCTGGAGGAGTCTGCAGGCTAGCTTGGGCACCCAGCTCAAGTTTAGTAGTGCATATCACCCACAGACAGATGGTCAGTCAGAGAGGACCATCCAGACACTTGAGGACATGCTTCACACTTGTATTTTGGATTTCAGAGGCTCTTGGGAGGATCACTTGCACTTGGTAGAGTTTGCTTACAACAACAGCTACCAAGCCAGTATCGAGATGTCACAATTTGAGGCGTTGTATGGACGAAGGTGTCGCACTCCGTTATCATGGGATGATGTAGGCGAGAGAGCTTTGCTTGGCCCGGAGATGGTGGTTGATGCAGCGGAGAAGGTCAAGCTCATTAGAGATAGACTTCGGGTGGCGCAGGACAGGCAGTGGCATTGGGCTGATAGCCACCGGAGACCTTTGGAGTTTGAGGTATAGCTTAGAATCTAGATTTTGTTCTTGTGTTTGCTTATGATTGCCTGTTTTAGATTAAGTGCTGAGACCTCATTTGTGCTAGGTTGGAGATCTGGTGTTCCTAAGGATTTCTCTGATGTGGGGCATTATTCGCTTCGGTGGAGGCGGGAAGCTTAGCCCACGTTTCATCGGACCCTTCAGCATCCTTGAGAGGGTCGACGCTGTGGCGTATAGGCTAGAGTTACCACCTACGCTCGAGGAAGTTCATAATGTGTTCTACATGTCACAGTTGAGACGGTACGTGGCGGATCCCAATCACATATTGGATCACTCAGAGATCGTGGTGGGCCCTACTCTTAGCTATCCAGAGCAGCCGGTGGAGATTCTGGATCGGCGGAAGAAGATATTGAGGAACCAGACTATTCTCTTGGTTCGCGTCGCGTGGAGGCATCACTCTGCAGGTGAGTTGACCTGGGAGAGGGAGGATGAAATGCGCAAGCGATACCCTTATCTTTTCGAGCCCTGAGGTATGGTTCTTTTCTTTGCATTCCTGTCCTAGTTTCGTCTTTTAATTTCGAGGACGAAATTATTTTAAGGAGGGTATGCTTGTCACTACCCAATT